>SADC01000901.1:0-88553 GCA_004194705.1 Ditylenchus dipsaci | reverse complement strand
AACCATTCTGAAGATGGTTTGACGGTTAGTGAAATGCCGTATCGTAGGTTATTTATCGACTTTTCGTAAAACTGCTTAATGACAGTTACTACATAAAACCATTTTTTACAATACTCAATCTACAGGAATGTGCCTTGGAGGCCGAAAAACATAAAAGGTGCATCCAGCTGACATCGAAGTGGTCCATTCACTTGGTGAACAGCCATTGTTTTTCAAATTGTTGTCGATCCGTCTAAGTACCTACGTATAGTAGTACTCCGGGAGATTTCTTAGTATGAATTTTATGATAATTACTTATTTGAACATGATTTTTCGACAATTTTTGTTTAAGAAGCAACGCCGTCCCCCTCCAATTCAAAAAATCTAAATTCCATTGTTATCACGGCGATGGTCTTTAAGACAAGGTAAAGTGCTGTCCAACTTTTTTTATTATGTTTTTTTTTTTGAAAAGTACGTTCTCCAGAAACTCCCTGTGTGAGATTAGTCTTGAGTCAGTACAATCTAGAAAAAACAAAAAATATATACACAAAATGGGTGTGTGAAAAGACTACCTTTAATCATACAATAGAAATCAATACCTTGCTTGGTGTTCTTGAAGCAGTCCACTTATGTTATTCGCTCCACTGGCTTGTTAACACTGGATACCCAATTGGTTGGCGTGTTCGATGAACCATCTGTTGTAGAGAAAGGTCGACGGGAAAAATAGGAGTTGTTCATCCGAGGGATTGGACTTTGTAACTTCCACAATGAGACCAGACCTCATTCCAATATTCGCGTGGGTCTTCTTTCACTTGCACTGTGCGTGACGTATTTTTAGATATTTGGCATGAGACGAAATTCAAACAATCGCATACCTGGAAATTGCTTTGACTTGGCGACACGTGTGGACTTTATTTGCGCCAATTAACGGTTAAGCCGTATTTCGAAGTCGCCTTATCACCACAGATTCGAACGCAACGCTAGTTTCGAATTCTCTTGGCATAGCCCTTACGAATTTCACAACCGTCGCACATCACAAGCAGTTTCCTTACTCTTTTGCTGATCAATGCCATTTTCTACAATAAATAATTAACATCCTGAGAAAAATATAACTATGAAAAGCAGCAACGCAAAAAACGGAGTACACAAATGAAAAAACGAAAATTTGGTAATCCAAAACTGATATCTTAGGGCTTTCTTAAAAAGTGCGGAAATGAAGTTGCGGAAATAAGGATGGTGGAAATGAGCTTGGCGGAAATAAAGGCTGTACCGAAAAAGGTAAAGAAATAATTTGCAAAAGGCACATTTGGTAAAAAAACTTTTTGGTAAAAAAATCTGGTAAAAGCACATTTTGGTAAAAAATTTTTTTGGTAAAGGCACATTTGGTAAATTTTCTTTTAGTAAGGCACTTTGGTAGTTGTGTGTCAAAGACCTTCTTAGACACTTCTTCTCTCCCTTCTTTCTCCAGGTTTCTATATCTATATCCTCCCAGTAAAATTCTTCTTAATTATTACTTATTTTTTCTAACTTATGTGTTAGATTAGGTTTGTTAGGACCAAAAATCAATATTTCACCCACGCAAACCCCAAATGTTGCAATGGTTACCTCCTGGTCAGGTGGATGTCCACCTGGATGGTCTTCAAAATTAAAAGTTTCTTTATAATAAAAAATAAACCATTTTTTTTACTTAAAATGATGTGAGGAATTCGGCTGTTAAGACCAAAAGTGCGATTTTACCTACCCAACTCCAAACCTGGGCTGGCTACTACCTGGACAGGTTGATATCCAGGTAACTCCAGAGTAGGGGTAAATTCACCCAAACGACGGTAAAGTATCAGTTCGTGACCGTATCGATTCGTGACTATCGATTCGTGACCGTATCGATTCGTGACTATCGATTCGTGACCATATCGATTCGTGACCTATTGACTCGTGACTTGTCTTGTAATAAGTGAATTCTTGCTCCTGCTGCCCAACTCTTACTTCATTAAAAAAAATTTTGCTCTCTCGTATTTCAGTTTTCGACTATACACAACTATTTTATTTAAGACTTACTGAAGACATCATTTCTTATGAAATATGAGTTAAGTTTATTCGATCTTTCAAATGTACAACTCACAAGGTTGACGTTTGTGGCTCACATCGCTGGACTCCTTGTCGATCCAAGTTCGTTAGCTCCATCAACTTTCATGATGGCAGTGGACGGTTAGCACATTCCAGCTTGTATTTCTTCCAGCCATCTCTAAGGGAACGACATCCAGTGCAAGCGTAGTAAATCAATTTAACTCCATCAGAGCGGGCTGTTTCTTCCCAAAGACTGACCAAGTGTACATTTGCTATCCTTGTCTGAAGAGAATTCTGACACAGCCAATTTTTGTTCCCGATTCTCTTTGAAGAAGCAAAATTTATTGAAGACACCTGAAAAAAAGTATATAACAAAACATGTTCACAATTTTGTAGATACAGACCTGAAGAAAGAGAGCGTAAAAAACTGTACGGAAGTAAAAAAAGGCAGACAACAAAAAACAAGCTTAAAAATGAAGAAGTTCAAGTCGAGAGTAAATAGTCAAAAACTGAAATACGAGACGGCAAAAGAAAATTTTAATGAAGTAAAAGTGGACTAACGGCAGGAGCAAAGAATTCACTTATTACAAGACAAGTCACGAGTCAATAGGGTCACGAATCGATATGGTCACGAACCGATAGTCACGAATCGATATGGTCACGAATCGATAGTCACGAATAGATACGGTCACGAATCGATAGTCACGAATCAAAATGGTCACGAACTGATAGTCGTTCCCAAACGACCTGAAAAGTCAAACGCCTGTTTTTTATATCTTTCATTATGGTGAAAAAAGGTATGCGCTCAGGTGGATTCGAACCAGCGACCTAAATCAACCCTGAGAATTACTAACAACCCATCATGGGTGTATGGCCAGTTAGCGATACGGTCAGTTAGCGATGGTTTTTTTCAAAAATTTTTGATATTTTTGCCATAAAAGTACTCTGTTTGTGAAAACAGTTTCTCTGGGGCCATCCAGTAGCTGAAATTTCCTCAGCAATCCGAATCGAAAAACAGAATTTTAAAATAACGCGTGGTCGCTGAGATATGAAATTAAATATAAAATTAAAAATTTCTTGGTAAAACGTGATTTTACCACTGTCAAACCATCTTCAGCATACTCGAATCAGTGCAGAAAAAATGTTTTAGAACCCGGAAACGTGAAAAGCATTTTCGATCCAAGTGGACGACACTTGGTTTGGTTCGTCCCTCTGGATGGAGTTCTGAGCGATTATAAGTGGTGATGTAGAGCTTGCTGGTTCGAATCCACCTGGGCGCATATCTTATTTTTTATGATGATTTTGAGTATTTGAGTGGTGTAGAAGTCCATACACTCATCACCAAGGTCGCTGGTTCAAACCCTCTGGGTGCAATTGTCCTGAGTAGAGGACCTCGATTCATGCCCTGGTCACTAGTGCTTAACGGGTTCGGAGAGCATAAAGTGCTTTCAGATAATTGGGGAAACGTCTATGCCCTCCGAAAACGGTGTCTCTGTGACCAAAACAGCCAATTCCGCGTCGAAATAAGATCTATGGCCAAAAACAAGAACTCTATGACCGAAAAGATATACCACCCGAAAATATCCACGGAAAAGTTTTCTCACCACATGTGCCTTTACCAAAAGAAATTTTACCGAATATGCCTTTACCAAAAAAATTTTACCAAATGTGCCTTTACCCAATGTGTCTTTACCAAATTTTTTTTTACCAAAAAGTTTTTTTACCAAATGTGACTTTTACCAAATATTTTTTTACCTTTCTCGGTACAGCCGGAAATAAGTGTTAACCGCTTTGGGGCTTTTATCAGTTTTCTCAAGTTTTCAGTTTCTGGCGAACCTTGACCGGCAGCTCAATCATCCCCATTTATCTTATGAAATATCATGGTTTTATACAAATAATTATACAATTTTGTGACCAAAGACGCTCTAGAGTACCGTATTTTCTCTATTAATGAACCCCTCTCTAATATTTTTTGCTAATAATGAACCCTCCCCTCGATTTTTTGACCAGGATTTCAAAGTGAGGGCCACTTTTTATTTACAATTTCAACATTTTTGAAGGGTCGAAAGATAATGAACCCGGGTTCATTAATAGAGAAAATACGGTATGTCAAGTAAAATGAAGTGGCGGAAGGAATGCGCATCTGGGAAAAAAATTAAACACCATAGGCAAGCATTGACTGACGTACAATTGCATTTTTATTAGAGTCAAAGACAGCATACAATTTACATGCAATTTTGATGTTCCATAGAAGACTGTTGGAATTACGGAGCTCAGTTCTCAGGATCTTTCTTTGGCATGGGCTGAAAAGAAGACTGTCCCTGTTGCTCACTCTTCTTTTTGCGCTCCAACTCTTCTCCTTTGAGCTTCAGCTGGCGATTGAATTCATCAAGTTGATACTTCGGCACAGATACTTGCATGGCAGGCACACCCCCAGGTCCAGGAATCGCTTTGACGAATCGGTGCTGCGGATTGTTGTGATATACGACTGAAAGACAGTGAATAAAATCCACCAAGACGACTAAGAAAAACTTACTCTTAGTTCCTCCTTCTTTCCCTCCTTTGGCGGAATGAGTGACGGTGAAGGCCGATGAAGCTCTTTGCGGCGTGCTGTGCATTGTATTCGAAAGCGGACATATTGGTTCGGTCTTGTTTTGTAGAGATCGCTCGTTGGGCGCAGGATCGGTCGGCGAAACAGCGTCTTGCACATTGTGCTTCCCTTCAGATGGCTTCGACTGCTGAGAGAAGTGTGGCTCCACTACCCAATTCGGCATTGACTGAACTTGATGAATTGGACTCAAACCCGACGGTGTCAACTGCGTCTGTAAAGTATCAGAATTTATATGATACAGTCGCAGAAAATTGATAGATTACCTGCATAGGAGAAGCAGAGAAATTCGATGTAGCTGGCTCGACTTCAACGTCCATACTCTTTGGTGTCTGATTTCCCTTCTGCTCCATAGTGGCACTTCTTCCAATATCCCGTTTGCACTGCAGACATTCGATTGGAAACTTCGTAGCATTCAGTGGCGGCGGCCGTCCTCCATTGTCCAGCACCATCTTCGCGTAGTGATTGTATTCCTTGCAGAACACAATAAAGGATAAGTTATTTCAAGCCAAAAATATTTATGAAGTAAGCCTACATTTCACATCATGCTTAGCGGCCATCTTCTTTGCATAAGCGAATTGGATAATCGCGTAATGACAGTAGACGTACTGGTCTTCAGTTTGCACGGCCAAATGACGCTGTGATCGGAGATTTTGCAGGAGGCGCGAAGAGTCTGGCACGATTCCACTCGAGAGAGACTTGTAGATCATTTCAATCGCCACCATCGTTCCAGTTCTTCCAACACCAGCACTGCAATGGATAAGACTTCTGAAAAAGTTGATTTAAGACCGAAAAAGACTACAAGTTTAATGGACTTACGGATACTTGTTCTGCTTTCGAGTGTATTGAAGAAGTCGAAATGGTGCCAGAGGGGTCTGAGGAACACTTTTGTCTGGCCACGTAGTCCATTGACGATGATCAACACGACGCGACTCTTGCCCACCTACAGATAGGAAAATGAATCCCTGTAGAATGTGATACACACTCCAACAAAAACTTACATGTGAGAAGCAAGCGCGTGTGGATGAAATTCTTGTCCGACCTATCGATCTTCTGGCATGTGATGGTCAAGCCATACGTCATCGTCTTCTGCTCATCAACTTCAACTGGCCAATATTGTGCGCACTTAGCTTTTCCCAATTCTTCGCAGCGACACAGCATAATGATCTGACGTACGTTTTCTTGCCAACAGATTCGCCAGAAGTCGCCAATTGTAGAGTCCAAAGGAGCCTGAAAACTTATATGCTGCATCAATAAGTTTTACAAAGAATGCAACAAACCTGAGAACAGATGAAGCGATTCTCGAAGAGCTCATGTGTGACCCAGTTTGCGTGGACGAAATCTTCAGTAGTTCCGGCTGGCCATTGTAAGACAACACGAGAAGCGTCGAGACAGATGATATCTAAAGCAAAAGAAATACAAAATAAATTTAAAAAGCTCGGTTATAAAAAACTACCTTTATAGCGGCATTTGGTCGGGTTCATATCTGAAGCAGCATGAGCGAAGTTACTGGGCGTGAAAGTCCTCAATTCATTATATTGCTGGCGGAGAGAATGGAGTCCTTCATGAGACACCTGAAAAAATAAAAATAAAAGTCAGTGGGATGTAAAAAATTGAGCTACCTTGTGCACAAATTTTTGAACGTCTCTTTAGCTTCATCAGTGAATTCTTCAACGGCAGCCATTTTTGTGAGAGAGAGAGAGTGTATGAGCAACCAATCAAATCAGGCAACAGAGCAGAGAGTGTTTTTTCCGCTACAAATTTTGTCATTTTATATCCTACGTAGAGGCAAAATGCGTGAACTATTTACGAGACAAATTTTAATCAAATTAAACGCAAATCGCAGGCTGAATAATGCTGTGATAGCATGGAGAAACCTGTTCATGTACTGCTTAAATCCATCTCACAAAAAACTGACCTCTTTGAGTCGTCTGTTTCAGATTTTTCTAGTCCTTTACAGTAAAATTTAATACAGTGGAAATCCAGCGAATCGCCAGTGGAAGTCCACCAAATTACCAATGGACCCCCATAGACTGCCAGTGGAATTTTTGCGGACTTCCACTTGCAATTGATGGTGTATCATTGGCTATTTGATCGACTCCCAGTGGCAATTCGATGGACTTTAACTGAAAAATGTGTCCGATCCCATGGAGGATTGAACTCACAACTCTAACTACGAGACCTGACGTCTTATCCTCGACAGTGTACCAAGTGCACCCCCTCTAAGTGCACAACCCCCCCCCCCCCCTAGTGCACCACCGCCCTACCCCCCCCCCTAAGTGCACCCCCCCCCTTGGTAGGGGGTGCACTTGGAGGGGGTGCACTTAGGGGGGGGGTGCACTTGGGTCATTTTTCACATATTTTTTTTAATGTTTTTATGTTATTGTCTTGAAGGGGAAGTCATTATTTTGAACTTCTCACACCACCCAAACCACTTGGATAGTGCTCAAAGCATCTGGATAAAATCTAAACCAGCTGGATAGCAGGGATGGACATCGCCTGATTTTTGTCTCCATCCTCCGGCTCCGGTCTTCAGCCCAAAATTATTTCCTCTCTTCCTCCGCCTCCATCCTTCGGGCAAATATTTTTTCGTCTCCGTCCTCCGGCTCCAGTCTCTGGGCAAAGTTTTTTTCTCCTTTCCTCCGGCTCCATCCTCCGGGCAATTTTTTTGTCTCCATCCTCCGGTTCCAGTCTCCACTGGAACCGGAGGATGGAGCCGGAGGATCCTCTTTTGGAGGAATCCTCCGGAGTAGCTGTGCACTAAGGGGGGGGGGGGGGTGCACTTAGAGGGGGGTGCACTTGGGCTTTTACGGTTAGGCAGTGGTTCAACAGTCTAAAGTTCGATTCCACTTGGGATTGACCACATTTTTTTCCAGTGGAAGTCCATCGGTAAATTTATCCTCGAAATTTCCGGGTTTGCAGGTTTGAATCCTGCAGGTTGCAGACTTTTTTCTTGACTACTTTTAACAGTATAATATTTTTAAAAGGATTAGTAAAGTTAAGGGTGAATACGAAAATCGTTGGTATCGAGCCTTAAAGGAGCATGCTTTCCTAGTGCAACGGCAATTGTTGATTTTTGAATTCCCGGGGACATAAAAAAAATAAAAATAATTATCAAATAATTTGCGCAAAATCTTTTTTTAAACGCAAACAATTATTTTCGGTCGTCATTTTTGACTTCTTTTTAATTAAATTTTTCGGTCGGGTGCGCCGATCTGCTGTTACTTTGTGGTCGCCCATTTGGTTTTTGTGTGAATCTAGGCGAATTATAGTTGCTATAACTTTATTTATGTCTTTTTGTTTCAGATTATCAAAAGAAGAATCCAAATTGTTGCCTGGATACTCATAATGTAAGTTTTTTAGCCGCTTTGCCGTCTTTTTTTTTGTTTCTCCTGTTTAGGTTGTCGGCAAGGGCGCTCATGCTGATTATGCGAGATCTGATGGGGCTGTCTCTACGGTTCTACTTTTCTGGTCGTTTACGGGATCAAGTTTTTTTCGGTAAAAAATGTGGTTAGTTTCCCATTTATTTTTTTTTGATAATTTTTACGCTGGTTTATCAGGGAAGTTCTCTAGTCAAGTAACCTTTTTTAAATCTCACTGCGACTACACACGGCCTGACAAATTCATCAGTGAATGTAACCTCAAATCCATAAACAAACCACATAAGACTTTTTGTCTACGTGGAAGCTACAGAATTTGGGCGGTTGTATGTGGTCGTAGTGTTAGGCATGTGCACGGGTCGGCTCTTTCCGGGCCGTAACTTGCATAATCCATCACGGGTTACGATAAAGACCTGTAGGAATACAGCCCGTGCGCATACCTGCATAGCCTAACTTTCTATGTGCCTTCGTGCTCCATCCCAAGACAGTATGGCTAGGCCGTTGTAACATAACTGTCGGGGCACGTCAACTTCTTGTAAGAGGCTGCCTAGCGAAAGTGATTATAAGTCACATATTATTTACCACAATGATCTGCTGGAGTTCATATTTCTAATTTTCAGGTATCATGCGTCTCTCAGGTATTTTGTTCTATCAAGGAAATCCTCTTTTAGCGTCTTTCGCCTGTCCTGAGGTCCTGAGCTTTGCTTATGTTGTCTTTTACGGACTGTCTTGTGTTTTAGTGAAAGGGTGGAGTTTTACATGGGTGGAATGGGGCGGAATGGGGTTTTACTCACTTGTTTTTTATTCGGGATGATTCACACACCTAATTGTTAAATACAGTCGACTCTCGATAAATCAATTAAGACCCGTGCCTTTCGACAATCCGTCATCCTATTTTGAAAATAGGATGACGGATTGTTGAAAGGCGCGGGTCTATATAGTCAAAATTTCAACTATTTGAAAAACGATTGGGAAAATCAAACTGACGGATCAGCAACTCCGACCGCGAAGATTCTCTGACTTTTTTCAGACTTTTTGTAAAAAAGTTCATACCATCTGATAGCTAAGATTTCAGGCTACAAAATGCTCTTTTCCGGGCCGGGGTTTGAAATTTTTTTTGACCAACGGCCGGCTTTTTTGTCAAAAAAACACCTTTTTTCAAAAAACGTGGTTTTTCGAGCAAAAAGCCGGCCCGTTGGTCAAAAAAAATTTCAAACCCGGCCGGAAAAGAGCATTTTGTAGCCTGAAATCTTAGCTATCAGATGGTATAAACTTTTTTCTAAAGAGTCTGAAAAAAGTCAGAGAAAATCCAGGGCCCGCTTCGGCCCGTTTTCGGTCCGTGCACAGGCCTGGTCCCGAGTTGAAATTGAGTTGGACCTCTTCGGAGTGTCTCGTGCTCTGAGTTTTGAATTCGCCGAGCCTTTGGTTCGGTTGTTTGTTAGGGTAACTGCTTCCGGTTGTTATCCCTCGATTTCGGTTTTCTGTCGAGTTTTAGATTTGCCTTTGGTTCGGCGTTCTATCTGTGCGTGGCTGCACACTCTGTATAGCGATGAGGGCACAACAAGTAATAATCCAATTTTTCATACCAACTCTTCTCGAATTTACTCGCTCTTTTGTAGATCTGTCAGGTGAACAAGATTTTCGATTTCGGTTACCTGAACCGAAATCGAGGGATAACCAACCGGAAGCAGTTACCCTAACAAACAACCGAACCAAAGGCTCGGCGAATTCAAACTCAGAGCACGAGACACTCCGAAGAGGTCCAGCTCAATTTCAACTCGGGACCCAACCCAGCTGATTGATGGTGGTTAAGTTGAGTACTAATGCCTTTCGCTGCACACACAATTGCTGGGTTTGACGAAATTCAAAATTCATATACAAAATTTAAATCTTTTTCAAATCTCTGGCACGCCTGGTTCGCGCCTTTTCTTTTTTGAAAATTGTGTTTCATCGCGCACGAACATGCCCCTTTAAAGGGCCATTGCCGTTCCGACAACGGTTGTCCCCCGCCAATTCCCCCGTCATTGAACTTCTGTACGGTATTTTTAACTTGGTTTCCAACAAATCTATACCTAAAATTAGATTCTAGCTCTTTTATTTGGTTAAACACCAAACCAAGAAATCCGTACAGAAGTTCAATATTTAGGCGAAAATTTTTGAATTGGCGGGGGGCAATTTAGAACGCGTGGCCATGGCTCTTTAAAGGGCATGAAAGGATAGGGAAACGGCTTAACCCGCCCAATCGAATTTTCGCAAAAAGTTACCCCCAAAAAACCAACTTTCAGGGGCTTCTGGCCACTCCGGGCTGGGATTCTGAGCGATCCAAATCATTTTATGAAACATTTGCTGCAAAATTACGAGAATTTGTTGCGAAATTCTGAGAATTAGCTGCAAACGAAATATGCTGCAAAACTACGAGAATTGGCTGCGAAATTCCGTTATGCCCATTTGAAAATGCACATTCTCAGATGGATCGAAAAAGCAAAAAATTATTTACTGTGGCGAAAAAAGTTTATTTACAATAAAATTGTTCAGTATGTAAACTTTTTGGGTTGCAGTATAGAATCCTTCCCACGCAGAGAGCTCGCATGGAGGGGATAACTTCATATTCGTGTTTCTCAACCCCGATTTTATGAGAGTTTTGCGCAAATGAGTAGTAATCCATTCAAGTCTCAATTTAACATACATCCTCGGGACCAACACCGACTGTACGGTCAATCGAGGTGTATGTTGTATCGAGGCTGAATTTATCGACTTTATTTTGAACCATGATAAAACGGGGATTTTTCAGGTGTTTTGTCGGTAAAAACTAGGGTTGGGCGGCCGCCAATTGGCCGGCCAATTGGCGCCAATTGGCCGGAGCATTTGGCCGGCCTTATAAAATCGGCCAAATAGTAACTTTGAATTCTGTAAAAATTTATTGTTGTCTCAATTCCAAACGAATTCCAAATTTTTATTCATTGAATCAAGGCTTTGTTCATTTTTTGTGTATATTTTCTGCTGATTATTATTGTTTTCTGCAAAATATTTATTATTGTCAGTTTATAGAACTAGAAAATGTCAAAACCGCTAGCTTGGTGTTGGAGCTACTACAAACGCGTGGAGGAAAAAAGCGCAACTGGAAAAAGTATCGTTGTTGGTTACTGTATGTTTTGCAATGCGAGATACAACTTGCAATGCGAGATACATAAAACGTGAAAACGGCTTCGCAGGTGACCTTCATTAAACACAATCTCACGCTGGAGTTGGACAAAGCTTTTTTTTGTTGCAAAAAGACTTTTTTTGCTGCAAAAAGACTTTTTTGCTGCAAAAAGACTTTTTTTGCTGCAAAAATTAGTTGATACAAAAAGTCTTTTTTTGCTGCAAAAAAACTTTTTTTGCTGCAAAAAGTCTTTTTTTCGCTGCAAAAAGACTTTTTTTTTTGCTGCAAATATTTTTGCTGCAAAAAGACTTTTTTTTTGCTGCAAATCGGCTTTTTTTGCTGCAAATCGGCTTTTTTTTTTGCTGCAAATCGGCTTTTTCTGGTCCAAACTATTTTAGCTGTAATTTTGGCGTGCGGTCAATTGGTCCACGGTCAATTGATCCACGGTCAATTGGTCCACAGGTCAATTGGTCCACAAAATTATTTTCAAATTAATCTTTTTTGTCTTGTGAAGAACTTCTGTTATTTTTAACAGTTTTTCGATAATTCAGCCTTAACCCTACTGGTTAATCCACGCACCAACCAAACCAGGTGGTCGTCCGCCTGGAGCAAAATTTTTTTTCACGTTTTTCATGTTCCAAAACCCGTTTCCTGGACTGATTCGGACATGCTGAAGATGGTTTGATAGTGGTAAAATGGTACCGGTACCTGGTCAATGCCTTGGTACTAGTACCGTACTACTACCTTAACACCAGTTCAGCTTTCAGGGTCATTCCAGCAATTTTAATGAAAACTATAAATTACCCCACAAAATGGAATTTTACTATTATCAAACCCTCTTTAGAATGCTCGAATTAGTGTAAAAAACAGGTAATAGAACCCGAAAAACATAAAAAATAATTTTACAACAAAGGGATGACCACTTGGTTTGGTTGGTGCGTGGATTAACCAGTAGGGTAAGGCTGAATTATCGAAAAACTGTTAAAATAACAGAAGTTCTTCACAAGACAAAAAAGATTAATTTGAAAATAATTTTGTGGAGCAATTGACCTGTGGACCAATTGACCTGTGGACCAATTGACCGTGGAGCAATTGACCGCACGCCAAAATTACAGCTAAAATAGTTTGCAGCAAAAAAAAGCCGATTTGCAGAAAAAAAAAGAATATTTGCAGCAAAAAAGAGTCTTTTTGCAGCAAAAAAAAGTCTTTTTGCAGCAAAAATATTTGCATCAAAAAAAAGTCTTTTTGCAGCGAAAAAAGAATTTTGCAGCGAAAAAAAGTTTTCTAAAAAAAAGTTTCACTAACCAAGCAAAAAAAAAGTCTTTTTGCAGCAAAAAAAAGCTTTGTCCGCTGGAGTTCGCCAACTTATTCAAATCGACGCAAGCGGAACAGTATGTGGAAGACGTGGGTGAGGAGTATTATCAAGAAACAATCGAGACAACTAATCTTTTTGATAATGAATTTTATGTGTTTATGAATGAATTTGATTGAAATGTTATAGTTGTTGAAATAAAAAAGTTTTAGTTAGTGAAATCTGATGTAGTAAGAATTTGGCCGGATTTTGGCCAATTGGCCGATTTCTTTTTGGCCAGCCAATTGCCCAACCCTAGTAAAAAACCCAACTCGTATCAATCCCGACTTGCATTTCCCAACTCGTATTAATCCCAACTCGCATGTCCCAACTCGTATCAATCCCAACTCGTCTCAATTTTACCTCGTCCTCATTTTAACTCGTCTTCATTTAAGCCCGCGCATGGTTAAAATATTGATTTTTACTTTGAATCCATGCTTTATTCATTGGTGGGAGCCTTTTCTGAAGAAATTATGTCCTGCGTGATCTAATTTCTGTTTTCATTATTATCCTGGGAATATGAGTTCTAATTTTTCAGATGGCAACGATAAATTTCACATACTCGCAGCGTATAGGGTATAAAAGTTGACAGTCACACAAGCAGATGACCCAAATATGTGCTATACGTGGTCAGCATCTACAATGGCGTGACGGGCAATTTTGAAAGCATTTGGTCGTGCTCGACAAAAGCTTATTTCAATTGTCCCGGATTATGAATCTTTGCTGAACGAGGAAAAGTTGCTTCTACGAGAGCGAGGATCGATTCAATCACATGAAAAATACGGGGAGTAGCACCTCTTATTTGGGGGTTTGTGATTTCACCATTGCTTTGCTTTGTAAAAAGTCTAGAGGCTCCTAGACAAAACTATGCTGCTATTTTCTTCGCCACGCCAACTTTTCTATTTGAGTCTAAGCAGAGATTTTTTGACTGATGGAAACTTCAAGTACAAGCCAGCAGGATCTTACCAAGTTTATTGAGTATTTGGATTTGTCGGAAAAGGTTCTAAGATTAACTCAGTTCCCCTGTTGACAGCTCTTCTTCAAAAAAAAAACACGCAAAGACATACAGAAAGTTTTGGCGAAAACGTATTTGAGTTATTTATTTAGTTTGTGGTTAACTGTTTTTATTTAATTGCGCTAGAGTTAGTGGATATGGACTCGGTGAATTAAAGTGTAAATTAGCTCATTTTTATCCTGAGGCTGGTGCTCACGGAAGCTTCAAAAAACCATTCCCGGATGTCGTGATCAAGATGTAATGCTTTCACATCAAACAGGATCTAAACCACCAAGTGCTATTTGATTACATTTAAAGGTGCTAATCATCGAAAACTTCAGGTTCAACTGAAATTGGATACATGATGGGCTACATTGAGGTTTTAACTGGCAATGAAGAGGATGATGACGCAGCATTGAAGAAAGGAATGCAGCTGAATTTTTGTTGAATATGTCTCCTTAATTTGTTCTCGATTCGCTTTCATTTTCGATTCAATCTGTTTGCTTGTGATGAAATCAAGGGTCTCAAATTAGGGCCTTTCGACCTATAGTCGGGTCCCGAAAAATCGCCATCCGCAATAAACTGTCATCAAATCGGAGTTTCCGGGGCCGGCGATTTATTGAGACTCAACTACACAACCATTTTTCAAACAGGTGTGCGTTGGGGGAGGGGAGGAGGCGATTAGTCAAAATACTTTCCACTGGTACTAGTTAGAATATAGGATTAGGACGAGTTGAAATTAGGACGAGAAAAAATTGAGACGAGATGGGACATGCGAGTAGGGATTAATACGAGTTGGGTGTCGTTCTTTTTGTCGTATCGAGGTGTAAGTTGAATCGAGACTCTACTGCATACGAATTTGCCCGTCAAATGTTATTACTATTCCATTCCGTAATACAGCCACTGGTTTTTACAAAATTTTCATTTTAGATTTTATTTTGTAACTGGAGAATATTCTTATAATAATTTTATTTGTATTTTTTTAAATATTATAGAATTATAAAATATTAATGCTGATGAAAGTGGACAATGTTTACAAAACTTAATAGATTCTTCGAAGGAAATGTCGGATTCTAAAGTAAGTGAGTTAGGCAATACAAAAACACAGCGATTAATATCAGAAACTGGCTTTCTTTCTTTTAACATCTGAAATGAGGTTCGGATCACAAGAACTTTTGCAAGGCACGAAGTAGAAAAATTTTAAGGCATTTTTATAAGATTGAAAGGCACATAAAGCAGATAATGGCTCAGAAGCATAATGTTTTTAAAAGTAAATCAGCAAAAAACGGCATTTTTATCAAATTGGTAACCAGTTTTTAAGAATCAGGCTTTGGTGATCACAAACTTTGCTATTTGTAAACGGGCAGTTCAACCAGCTAAACACAGGATTGTCAATGATGGGGTAGGCGTAGAAAGTGGTGAACAAAATGACAAATATCAGGAATGTAATACTAAGTGAGCCGACCACTATAATGATTCTTTGGTGTCTGGTTTGTTTGCCGAAATGGAAGTATGGAATCAGGGCTGCCGCCAATAAACAGCCTATGACAAACCCGAACAGTTGAGCCCAGTTATCAATGTAGGGCACGAAACCGGTCAGAAACAGAAAAGCAGCTATAGCGAGGTGAATCAGTAGCACTTTTCTGGGACGCCGAATAAAATGCCAGTTGTAGAGAACGTTGATTATGAGTGCGCCCAAAACACCACCTTGGGAGCCCGCTGGTCCAACCTCTGGCTGCAAAATTTTCTATTCTTTGAAAAATATATATTTCGACAAATTTTGCTTTACCATATAAGGAACAAATATAGAACTGGCAAGATATCCGCCGATACCCGAAATAAAATAGATGATGGATAAACGGTGCCACCCAATCATGGTCTCGAAGTTACGCATTATTGTCATCTGGCCGACGACAGTGAATATGCAACGGAGAATTCTGAAATGTAATGAAGCTTTGTTTCTATAGTCTTTTTACCGGTTCTTAAAAACCGGTATTTTCAAAGCTGGTTTTCGGTTCCGCTTTTTTTAAATTTTTTTTCGGTCGGTTAACCAACCTGTACCCGGTTTTCAGTTAATTTTTGTCGTAAATCAACCGGTATTTTGCTAAACCCAGTTTTCAGTTCCGGTTTATTGGCCAAAAAACCTGGTTTTCGGTTAACTGACCGAATGCAACCCTAGTTTACATGACGAAAATGGCTTTTTTCCTTGGGCCTGGTTTTTTTCAACTTTGACCCTTTTATATTGGCTTGTGATTAGTCGGTAGCAGCGTGGGCCAGTTTGAGTAAGTACAGACTTCCTCATTTTTTTGCTGATTGGGTCTTAATGCCGTAGCAATTGTTCTATAACCGATTTTTCACAGTGTTTCAGTGAAAGTTTAAAAAAATGAAAAGAGGTCTTTCACACCGAAAAGGTTGTAATTTTTATAGCATTTCAGCGTAAACTAAATATTTACCCTGCATGAATAAAAAGGGGGGTAATAAGTCTGTAGATCTGGTCTGGTCGGTCAGTGCTCAGAAAAGAGGTCATTCCACACACATCATTGAGGCAGGACACTTGAGAGCACAGAGTGGCGTTGGATGGTAGTAGCTCGCACAAAGTTGCCTGCGAAAAATTCACTATTTATAGTATACAGTCGAATTTATATTAACTGCCACCGTGGTTAAACCGCCACCTTATGGTCATTGGATTTAATCGGGTAAACGACATTTACAGTCAAACCTCGTTATAGTGCGACCCCAAAAGTTCGTTCCAGCCTCGGTCCGACACTTTTTTTACTTCGATTTTTGAAGATTTTTGTAAGTTCTGTTTTTACAATCTGGTCCCAAATATCGTCAGGATTCCGATTTTGCCGATCGTTTTTCTGAAAACTAAAATTTTTTCTTCTAAAAAAGCAAAACCTCGATATAGTGCGACCCTTTTTCAAAATGTGGTCGCATTATATCGAGGTTTTGCTTTTTTAGAAGAAAAAATTTTAGTTTTCAGAAAAACGATCGGCAAAATCGGAATCCTGACGATATTTGGGACCAGATTGTAAAAACAGAACTTACAAAAATCTTCAAAAATCGAAGTAAAAAAAGTGTCGGACCCGAGGCTGGAACGAACTTTTGGGGTCGCACTATAACGAGGTTTGACTGTATAGGAAAATGGCACCTCCAATAAACCCGCGTCCCCAAGAATGGCGGTTTATCCAGGTTCGACTGTATTAGGTCGTGTCAAAAGTTCTGTCGTTTTATTTCAAAAGCAATATTTGTGGCGTTGTGTTTTTACCATAGATTTTTTAACATTTTTCAAAAGTTCACCACTCATTTTGTAGCTGAGAATCTTGGCTACAAAATGAGAGGTAAACTTTTGAAAAATGTTAAAAAATCTATGGTAAAAATACAACGCCACAAATATTGCTTTTAAAATAAAACGACAGAACTTTTGACACGACCTAATATATTGTATACAAGGATACAAAGACAATATCGCCCAACTTTAATTCCACACAAGTTTTGTTTACATTGTAACGCCGTGTCGTTAACAAAATATATCATCTCCAAAACCAAAACTTTTAATAAACCTATTAGGGAAATTCTGTGAAGTTCAACAGAGAAACCGTTTATCAGAGAATTCCGGCAGGTATTTTTATTCAAAGAAAACCAGAAGCCTCCAGTTTTAAAACTCGATAATGACATTAATGTGCACTTACAATAATCTTTGGTAGTGATGCGACACTGGCCATGCATCTGGATGCAACAGGGTCTGCCTGTTATTTCGCAGTGCATGTGTTTAGCCGACTTGGGAATTAAAGATTGCGGCACACTTTCTTCACAAATAGGCCATTGAGATATTTCAGCTTTGTCCCACTCAAAAGGATGCACTGACTTAGGGTTGCGGCAGTACCTATTCAATTAATGGTAGTAGTTTTAGTAATTTTAGTGTATCTGTTTGTGCAACAAAATTACCTTGGATCTTGACCACAAACCACTCTATTAGTTTTTGCTTTACTAGAGCCTTTGGAGGAGATGCTTGAGGTGCTGTTGTTGTCAGACCATTTGATCAAAGTTGCGAATTGTTTCTGAAATTTGGACAATTTGGATAATTCAAAAAAACAAATTTTAAAAAACGCAGGATTAAATTTCCTGTTAAATGCACTGAAACTTAAGAGGGTACAGGCCGATTTTTACTAAAAGGTTTTGCGCCTAATAGAAAGAGCAACTCATTCTGCGTCAAATAGGCTTCCGAATGATCATAAGTCATTCAATTTTCATTGAGTATAACTGTTTTACGAAATGTACTGCTTCTTCTAAGTATCCAACTTCGGTAGGCCACTGCTCGGTGAATTACCAAGAAAAGTAGTCGAACTTGGTGTTGTCGTACTCAGCACATTGTAGGCTTTCGTTCAAGCCCAACACTTAATTTCCCATGTTCTGAGGTGTCGAGGTGGCCTCGATAAAACTACAAATTACAGAACTTCTCTTTTAATTTTTAACTGTTTACATTTCCAACAAAGTCTGATTTTTTTTCAAATCGAAAGTGCAAACTTAGAGAAACTTACTCCATTTTTCATGTTTTATATACAGGCGAGGGTCTTTTCGTCCCGGGTTATTTCGTCCCGGTCATTTAGTCTCCAAAAGCCGCCAATTTGAAATTTCAAACATGTTCAAATCCTTGTGGTAGCAGATGTTTTTTTCTTAAATGACAGTCATAAGTTTGTATCGTAAAAAGGCCCAAATAACCCAATCCCCCCCCTCCTCCAGAAAGTATTTTTCTCTAAGCGTACTTTTTCGGGTTCCCTTGATTTTTTTTAAGTTTTCTTTTTGCAATGTGTAGCACGCTAACTTAGGCTTAGGATTAGGTTTAGGCCTTAAGCTTGGGCAAAAACGAAAAAAGTTAGCTTAGAGAAAAAATACTCTTTGGAGGGGAGGGAGTTATTTGGGACATACTGTCGTTTGTATTTATGGGCGATGGTACTTGGGTGGTGGTAGATAGTAGTTTGTAGGTAGTAGCACCTAAATGGTAGGTACTTTGACAGTATCCACAATGCATGTCAGAAGATTTTTTGTAGTGCATCTGACCTTGTTGGTAGCTGGAAATCTGGACGTTTCATGCACCAACTAAACCAAGTGTTCGTTCGCTTGGATCGAATTGTTGACCCTAGTAGCGAATAAACCCCCCCAGCGATTTTCACCTTTTTTACTTAAGTAAAAAGTACCCAAATTTTTGTCCCGACCCGGAACATATGCGTAAACTTTTTATTAGTCACAACTTCCGTACTTTGGCCTACCCCAAACCTGAAAGCAAAGCCTAAACTTGTTGTTTGCAAGGGTAGTTACAGTAATTTTTAAAAGGTCGGATTCTTGGGGGGGGGGGTTATTCGCTACTAGCGCCGAATTTTTTCACATTATTGGGAATTTAATTAGTGCAGAAAATAGCTTGTGGAACCCGAAAACGAAAAAAAAAATTGACACAAATGAACGACCACTTGGTTTTGTTGGTAAATTGGGCATCCAGCGAAACTGTGGTTGGTTCATAGAAAAACAGGCATTGAGATTCTATATTTTATTTTATTTCAGGCCAATTAAGGTGGATATCCACTTGATCAGGTGGTACCCGCTCCAGATTTCGGAAACAGGTCCAGCAGTTTTGCCCGGAGATTTTAGGATAGAAAAAGTGGTTAGTTTTTGAATTCGGCTAATCTTTTTTTTTTTGGGAAGCGAGGTGGGTATTCACCTACCCGAGTGATAATTACCCCAGGTTTTTTCTCATTACACGATTTTAAGTCACAAATAAGGTTTGTTATGAATTTGAACTAAATTTTGATTTTTAAGGCCATCCAGGTGTATATTCATCCAGGGGTATATATATTCACCTGACCAGGAGATACCTGCCCTATGTATAAAGTGGGGTGGGTGAAGTTACAACTTTGGTCCTAACAAAGTCTGTCGGTCCTGTAGGTGTTTAAAGGAGGGTATATCTCTTGTCCGTATCTGGTCCCGCATGGAAATCCTTTTAATTCAAATTCAAACACATTTGTAAGTTGCTGGTTTGAATTCCTAGCCGCACCTTTATTTTTTTCATATTTTTTTGATGATTGAGTTGAACACTGCGTTCTAAGGCTCAAAATTATCAATTTATTGAATGGAATCATTTCTAGGATTTATTTGCTGTCATTACAGCCTTAATTTTACGATTTAATGCACACCACCTTTAAAGTAAATCATTCTTACCTAGGTTTGGGCTCTAACTTAGCTCAAGTAGTCGTGCATCTCTGCGCTTAAGTCTTTGTTGTGCTCTAAAGAGCCTAAAGATAATTTCGATACCAAGCGCCGAAAAAAAATGTTAAAAAAATGAAGTGTGCGGCCAGAGAGAGTTGAACCAGCAACTTCAAATCCGTTTGAATTTGAATTGAAACGATTTCCATGCGGGACCAGATACGGACAAGAGATGTACCCACCATTTAAGAATGGTAAGAAAAATAATTGAGAGCCTTTAAAAGGACATACCAGCGCGTTACACCGCAAATTAAGGCGAGGACCAGCAACTTGTCAAAAATTGTCCTCGTTTTCACTCGTTTCATGTCAAATCTGATATTTTTGACCTTATCCTACTTTTAAAAAGTAGACAGAAAAACTTTTGTCGGATCAGGTAGAAGACCTATAAGCTCATTCATACTCCCGCGGACACGGGACAATTTCTCAAACACGTTTTTGTCTCTGTATCGGCTCCCAGCCATCATTTTTCACTGCTTTCGATAGATCCACAAGGGAACAGACCGTGCTTTACAACATAGAGATAACAGATTTGCCATGATCAGTATCGAAAACGGTTTTTAGCTATCCCGCAGGTCAATGTCCCGTGAGACAAATCCTATATTTGTACGCGAGACATTGATCTGCGGGACAGCCCAAAACTATTTTTGATAGTGATCATGGCAAATATGTCATCCCTATGTTTTAGAGCATGGTCTGTTCCCTTGTGGATCTATAGAAAGTAGTGAAAAATGATGGCTGGGAGCCGAGATAGAGACAAAACGTGTTTGAGAAATTGTCACGTGTCCCGCGGGAGTATGAATGGGACTATAACGTCGTTTAAAAGGGCATGCTCGCCCGATGCGAATATTTGAAAAGGCGGGTAGCAGTGAAATTCAAACGAGAACTAATTTAACGAAATGTTGGAAAAGTCAGGGAAAATTTCACCTCCAGCGGGAATCGAACGACGACAACTTCCGCAGTTCGCCGCCGCTATCCCACTAGGCCACCGAGGTTATCGAAAGGTTGAAGAGTTTTCGATTACTTATTGCCCGCACGGTACTCAACTAAAATTTATTCTGAAATAATTCTCTTTTGAATTGACCTGGTACCCGCCTTTCAAAATATTCACCGGCGGTGAGCATGCCTCTTTAATTATCGCCTCGCTCTTGCTGTGTTGTGTATAATCATGTCACATAGAATTTTTTTACAGATCTGTTTGTGTAGCTTTTATGGAGCGCTCACGGTAAAACGTCGACTCGCTACAAATTTGACTCGCTACTGCGACTCGCTACATTGCGACTCGCTACTGCGACTCGCTACAATTGCGACTCGCTACTGTGACTCGCTACAATTGCGACTCGCTACTGCGACTCGCTACAACAGAAAATGGGTTTGATTTTTTTTTCTGTATAATCTTTTTATTAATATATATTTCTTCAAAGGTTTTTGTTTGATATGTCCTAAGTTCATACATAAATCATGAAGTACCTATCTGATTCACGAAGCTGAAATAAAATTGAGTCAGATTCAAAAAAAATCGTCTTATCATACGTGAAATAGTGTAGTGAATTGGGTTTGATAAGACCAAAACTTCGAGTCCCACCTAGCCCCAAAATCAGGGGTAGTTACCCTGGTCCAGATAGATATCCAACCAAACCAAGTGGTCATCCACTCGGAGCAAAAAAATTTTCACTTTTTGTTTCCAAAAACTATTTTCGTCACTGCAACCATAATTTATTTTACCAAAACTCAAAAAATACTTTACAAACTGGTATTTTACCAGTATCAAACCATCTTCAGCATGCCCGAATTAGTCCATAAAATAGTTTTGGAAGCCGAAAAAGTGAAAAAATTGGATCCAAGTGGATGACCACTTGGTTTGGTTGGATATTTACCTGGGTACCTACCCCTGATTTGGGGGTCGGTGTGTGAACTCGATGTTTTGGTCTTTTCAAACCTTATTCACCATACTACTTCACTATTTTTTTTTATTATGCTCAGTTTTGCTCTGATCTTGGTGCTTATATGTTACATAAAGTTCACACAATAAATTTTGCCTTTTCAATTTTTGAAAAATCTAGTAGTGAATAACTCCCCCCCTAAATGGGACCTAATCAAAATCGCTGTAACTACACTTTCAAGTAACAAATTCAGGCTTAGCCCTTAGGCTCGGGGGTAGGATAGAGTACGGAAGTTAGACTAATAAATAGTCTATGCAGTTTTTCTAGGGTCTGGGACATATATTTGGGTACTCTTTACCAGTTTTAAAAGGAAAAATTTATGGGGGGGGGGGGAAGGAGGTACAGTCAACTCTCGATAATCCGTCACTCGCTAATCCGTCACTCTCGATAATCCGTCACCTTCGTGACACTTTGTTTGGTTTTGCCTTAAATAAATAAGGCTAATCCGTCACTCGCTAATCCGTCACTCTTGATTATCCGTCACCCACGGCCGGTCCAAGGGGTAACGGATTATCGAGAGTTGACTGTATTCGCTACTAGGGTCGAAAAATCCCTTCGGAAAAAATGATTTGCCTAGTGGGGAATCAAACCCCTTTTCTGTTGTAGCGAGTCGCAGTAGCGAGTCGCAATTGTAGCGAGTCACAGTAGCGAGTCGCAGTTGTAGCGAGTCGCAGTAGCGAGTCGCAATTGTAGCGAGTCGCAGTAGCGAGTCACAATTTGTAGCGAGTCGCCGGCTGTTCGCACTCACAATGCAGGTGGTGCTAGAAATCTGCAGTCTGATTTTAACTTTATACTTTTTTCTGCTCAGATAATGGAAAATTTCCATTGGAAGAAAAAAACGACGATAGTTAAAATTACTTTGAGAAATTGCAATTTGCAAACGTTTGATTTTAGAAATAGTCGCTCTATTGCAAATCTTTCGAGACTCAATCATAGTCGTCATGGTGGTTAGTCTTTTTTAATCTCTTTCCACGAGAAGTAAATAGTCCGTGGTGTTTTAGTCCAAGAAAGCAGGAAAAAAGAAGAAGGTCGCTGCACTTCCTGCGCATATCAAGAAGCAAGAAGTCGTCAAAAAGAGAGTAATCCTTTGTTCGAAAAGCGTCCTCGCAACTTTAGCATTGGTAAGATGTTTTTTGTGGTTAATTAAAACGTAGTCTGGTATGATAGGTCTAATTCTCAACCTTTCAGGACAGGACATCCAGCCGAAGAGAGATCTCACTCGTTTCGTCCGTTGGCCAAAGTACATTCGTCTGCAGCGTCAGCGCGCCGTTCTTTTGAAGCGTCTCAAGGTTCCACCTCCGGTGCATCAGTTCCATAGCACCTTGGACAAACCCACTGGTGGTCCACATTGTTTCTAATTTTTTTGATAATTTTTTTATGGATCTGTTTTAGCCGTGAAGCTCTTCTCTCTGCTGGACAAGTATGTCGGAAACAAAGCAGGCCAAGCAAGAGCGTCTTCGTTGTGCGAGCTGAAAATCGGGCTGCTGGAAAAACCGGAGCAAGTTTCAGGAAAGCGTCCTCCGGTAGTTTCGTTTTGGAATCCAGACAGTCACAAAATTGGTGGAAAACAGAAGGCTAGCCTGGTGGTGATTGCTCATGATGTGGATCCGTCGAAATCGTCCTGTTTTCTGCCTGCCCTATGTCGCCGTTTTGGCGTGCCCTATGCATTGTCAAAGGAAAGGCTCGCCTTGGTCAGGTTTGTTCACCGCAAGACCACTTCTACCTCGCGAATTGTGGATACCAACCCGTAATGTGTGTGTTTATTGAATTCGTATTGACGTTCTTATTAAGGGAGGACAAGAACTCTCTGAAGAATTTGACGAAGACAGTTCTGGCGTATTGACGTTCTTATTAAGGGAGGACAAGAACTCTCTGAAGAATTTGACGAAGACAGTTCTGGCCAACTTCAATGAGCGTGGAGATGAGATTCGCAAGCATTGGGGTGGTGGTATTATGTCTGCCCGTTCACAAGCCAAGTCAGCCAAAATCGAGAAGGGTCGTCAGAAGGAACTTGCGCAGAAATAGAACATTTGTTGATTCCTCGTTATTGTTATTGTCGTTGAAATAAAACTTGTTTTTTGAGTGTGAGACGGTGTTGGTGATTCGAACGGCATGAGTAATTGGTAAATCATAAATCAAGCTGAGACATTAAAATCAACAGTAGGAATGGAATGAGCAATAGAAGTGGAAGATAGAGTGAAACATGGCAGCTATGACTGAGGTTAAAACATCTAGCTATAAATCAGACTTTTCCGATGAAATTGCTCTAAGAAGTTGCGCAGAAGAAATTCCTCTAAGAAATTCCACGACTCTAAGAAATTCCAAGAAATTGCGCAAAAGGAATCCGAATTTTTTAGTCAAAAAGAAAGTTGTGAAGAAAGTTTTTGAAAGTTGTTTTTGTAGGGGTTGACTAAAGGGGGGGGGGTGAACTTGTTGTGAAAATTCGATTGGGTGGATCAGAATACCAGTTCGATGGGCTTAGTGGCTCAGGATTTCACCCTGAACCATTCTCAACCATCTTAAAGGGTAATGATCGTGCCCGATGGGAGAAAAGGCACGAACCAGTAGTTCTTTTCTTTCTCGATAAATTTTTACATTCGTTCTCGTCTAGACTTTTCAAGTTTTCTGTCTAGTTTTTAAAAGCAGTATAAGGTCATCCTTATCAGATTTGACGCAGAACGAGTGAAAAATGGGACGATTCGAAAAAATTCGAAAAAAATAACTGCTGGTTCGCGTCTTAACGCACGGGCATGCCCCTTTAATCCCCTCTAAGCACTGATTTAGAGTAGTTAGATACTATTCTGGAGCAGTTTGTGATGGTTAAGGGTTGTTTAAGATGGTTGAGCATGGTTCAGGGTGAAATTCTGAGCGATTCAGCCGATCGGACTGGAATTCTGATGCACCCAATCGAATTTTCTCAAAAAGTCCCCCCCCTTCAGTCAACCCCTAAAAAAACAGCTTTCAGGGGCTTCTGGCCACTCTGGGATGGGATTCTGAGCGATCCAAGTCATTTTCGACTGCAAAATTCGGATTCCCGCGCATTTTATTGCAGTATTTCACCAAAAATTTAAATTTGACGGGGTAAATGAATAATTTGGCGGGGTAAATCAGTAATTTGGCGTGGTAAAACAATTTCAGCCATTTATCTCTATGTTATCTCTACATAGTTTTATAAGATTAAAAAGTATTCTGAGTCTTAATTGTCAAAACTAACTGGGCATTCGGAGGTCTGGAAACATCCAACTGAGCCGACGCAACAGCCTGTAGATTGGGCCTCTTCTTTTCTTTCCTTTAGTATCTGCTCATAAATTTTGGGTCTCGTCTCATGCACGGCGAATACTTGGCACCTGCATGAACCAAGTCTGCCTAAATTGTAAGCTAAATCACTTATTTAAAAGTTACAGTATCATAAGCCAATCTTTCATCAAAATCGTGTCAATCAAAACAACATTTTTTTAAATTACCCTCGAGTCGTTAAAATCACAGTTTTAGTATTGTCAAACCATGTTTATCGTAAAACTTTGGTAAGAAAATATGGTTTTCGATCCCATGTAAAACCACTGAAGTTTAGGATTTGGAGACGGGTCACCCCTTAGGATATGTATCTACCCTTATTGACACCATTCTGGGTGATTTAGATGGGTTAATAAATAGAAAAGTTGATAAAAACAAAAAGTAAGTAAACGTGAATTATTCAGGGCGTGAATTGTTCCGGTACGTGAATAGTCCGGGCGTAAATTGTCCTGGGTGTGAATTGTCCGGGCGTGAATTGTCCGGGGCTTGAATCGTCTCGGGGTGCGAATTGTCTGTGTACTTTTAGAGTTTGCTAAATACTTACAAATCTTGGACCTATCCACACATTGTTTGGTTCCCAGACCACAATCCTAACAACAGACAAGTAAGAAGCCATGACATCTCCTAAAATTAAGTTTGTTTAGTTCTAGAATTTTGCTCGATTGAATAAAGAAAATTATCAGGGTATGCTTTGTTTGAGCGATAAATAACAAACAGAGAAATTTCAAACACGCTTTAGTTAATATCTGTTTTATAATCCTCCATTTCTTAAAGAGTTGTGTAGCCATTTAGACAGTTTACGTTGACAGGTGCGCTACCTGTGCTCGAATGCATAATCAGAAATTTCGGAAATTGGCCAAAAATCGTACCAATTTTTGGCCAATTTTTTGACCAATTTCTGGCCAACTTTTGGTCCTGTTTTTGGCCAACTTTTAAATAGGACGTTTTGGCGGAGAACCGAACCATTGACCAAAACCGTAACCCAAGCGAGCTAACCACTAGGCCACGCAGCCCTTTGTCAATTTGGTTTTATCACTCGCCTATATTTAAAGCAACTCTCTTATAGCTCGCCTCCAATGGATGTAGTATGTGGAAGTCGGATGTCGAAGTCGGAAGATACTGCCCATACTTTTTTACTCCCTTTTTGTTAGCAAAAAAGTGATTTTGACTATTTTTGTTTACTAGTCACCAAGCAGCGTCAATGTATTTAGCATGATATATACCGTTGAAAAGCTCAGAATGTCAGCAACATTTAAACGCTGTCAATTGTCTTCTCTAAAATCAAAAGTTTTTGCCAAATGAAGCAAACATTTAAATACCATTCAAATACAAAACTTACAGTTGATTTCAATTTGAATAATAATAATAATAATTTAAAAGTGTGAATATACTGTTTTTAAGAATTACTTTAAGATTTTAAATTGAAAAAAAAATGCCTTGGTCTCCTAAGCTGATTCACTGGTGGGGTCAAGGTTAATTGAGTGGTGGGACTATCGGTAAATTTAGCCGAAAAAGATATTTGAAGATTCTTAATTTAACAATTATAATTATTAATATTGTAGATACAGTCGAGTCTTGTTTTAACGTACCCCCTGGGGACCGGCTCTAGGGGTACGTTAAATCGAGGGTACGTTATATAGGGGGTAAATTTGACGGAGTTTATTAGTGATTTGTGTCTAAGGTATGTGTGTGTGCGCATCTCAACTCCAAGCCCCAAGCCCCCTGCGCCCCCGAAGGGCACTTACCTTAGACATGATTCCGAGAAGTACTCTTGACCATAAAATGCATATAGAGTCTTTTTGCCACGGCCCAGTTGAAAAACATGGTGAGGCAGCCGAAGAATACAAAAATTTTGAATTTTTAACGTTCTGCCATAAAAGTGGCCCCCTTTTATTCCCTTCCCCTCCCAATACAGCCCTTATTCCCTTTAAAATTCAAAAGGCGCCAATTTAAATTTTTCAAATTTTTAAAAATTCAACACAAAAAGGTAAAAGTATGAAGCAAATCGTTGTTCTGATTTGCTTTATACTTTCCCCTTTTTGTGTTAAATTTTTTAGAGATGATGCAATAAATGATATCTTGTTTGCATTTTGTAAATTTTTGTAAATCGTGTATAAACGACTCTTAAGTAATTTTTATGTGCTTAAAACGATAAAAAGCTGTTTTCTAACACTTTTCCACACAAAAATTGTACCTTTTGTACTTTTTTTATTAATCCCCCACACTCTAATAACTCCCCACCCTATTGATCTCATATCTCAGCCTTGAGCAAATATTTAAATATATATATTTATATATATTCAATATTTAAACAGCAATTAAATTTCACTTGCTTTGAAAGATATTTAAACAAGCGGTTAAAAGAGGATTTTTTCAAATACATAAAAATACAAAAAATGAACTGTCTAAAATGACATCTGTTAAACAGATCAATAAAAAAAGGTTTTTCAAAATCAAAATCGAAAAAGAATTATATTGAAAATGTAGATTATAAATTTAATAGTCCAAAAAATTCTGTATTTCTCAAACACCAAAAAAATAAATTTTTTGGTATAAGCAAATCATATTTTCTACATGCAATCTAGGATAGCCTGAGCTGAAACATGTTTGAATTTATATAAATAAAATATAACATATATAGACAGTCAACTCTCAATTTAACGGTCCCCCTTCAAAAAAAATTCTGAAAAACAATATTTTAAGTTAGCCAGTTGACTCTGCCAACTATCAATTTAGTCTTCTTTTATGTCGAGCGTTTCGCATTTTCAGTGAAATTGTGTATATTTTTAACAAGCTGGTAAATAAATAAAACTGGACCAAAAATGGTCCAAAATTTGTACAAAATTGTTAAAAAATTGAGATCCAAAGCAGTACCAAAATTGGCCAATTTTTGGTCCAAAAAGTTGGCCAATTTTTGGTCAAACTGGCCAAAAATTGGCCAACTTTTTGGACCAAAAGTTGGCCAATTTTCGTACCAACTCGATTATGCATTCGAGCACTGGTGTCGAAAATTTTACGCTTGAACTATTCTCGATTCTGCGAAATTTAGGCTTTCCCGTTTACCTGATCTCTCAATAACGCCCAAACCATTGCGAAAGTCAGTGCCAATTCCATAACTATAGAGAGTGAACAGCATAACCATTATCTGCACCGTTGTTATCCAATAAGAGAAGAATGGTCTGTAGTCACAAGACTCATCCTTCAACTGCCTCACTACCTCAGGATCCAACTTCCTGTTCCTTTTAAATTTGCCAAAAATAGGCAGACTCTTTTTTCTTGTTTGAGGCTCTTCAGGTTGACCAATTGTGCCAGGCCGTCTTAGAGTGCCTACGCCTCTGGTTGAAAAGTGGAACTAAAAAGGTTAAAATTAATGAAAAGCTGGTTTCAATAAATGCCTAAAGATTCCGCTAACTTTTGAAACACTCCACCTTGATCAAAGACTTGAAGCTAGCACTTCCTTCAGAATCACTCCCACTAATCCATTGCAAGAATCTTGAAAATGGTCCAGCAGATTTTTCGGTATGTTCCTGAAAGACCGGTCTCGGAAGTCTGCGTCTTTGCTGCTGCTCGTTCACAAAGGCTCGATGTTGGAGCAAGGCCAAACGAGTTGCAGATGTGTCTGTGTGTGCACTTGAACTAGGCTGGTCGCCATCGTCCAGCTAAACTTATTACTTTATTTTTATGGCTGAAGAAATGCATTATTATTTTACTAGATTAAGAAACAACCCATGTTTCTAACAACCCCTGTTCTATTCCCTCGAAAAATTGTATTGCCTCTGCTCTAAACCCATCTCGTAGGCTGTTTTAATAGAGTTATGAAATCGGAAGCTTTAACCGAGATTTTGTACTCGGTGCTTCTTTTGGGTGTAATCTTTAGGATCAAATTTTAATTTTTTGCAAAATTTTGGGATAAAATTAAAGTTTGCAACTCACGCAAAATAAATTTCACAAAAATTTAAAGATTGGATATGGATTTTTTCTGGTGCAAAAAGATTTCTTTCTGGTGCAAAAAAATTTCTTTTTGGTGCAAAAAGATTTTATTTTGGTGCAAATCGCCGTGGTGCAAATTGAATTTTTTTTGGTGCAAATAATTTTCTTTTTGGTGCAAATAGTATTCTTTTTGGTGCAAATTAAATTCTTTTTGGTGCAAATCGTATTCTTTCTGGATAATATTTTTTTGTCCGTATAATACTCGTTTTTGGCCATCGCGTATTTTTTCGCCTGTAGGTTTTTA
Source organism: Ditylenchus dipsaci (assembly GCA_004194705.1). NCBI lineage: Eukaryota > Metazoa > Nematoda > Chromadorea > Rhabditida > Anguinidae > Ditylenchus > Ditylenchus dipsaci. Next base: position 59,309 of record SADC01000901.1, on the reverse strand, counting down.
ATGGCCGTAGAATATCCGTTTTTACCCGTAGATTTCTCTTTTTCTATTTTTTTTCTGCCTGGGGTTACACTTTATATACGCATCGCCCTAAATCGACAGTTTTCATTCCGCTAGGCGCACATCTTTTTTTTTATATTAAGTTTACTGACTTCTAGGGCCAAAAAGTGCATGGAATTGGAAATCGTTGGATGTTTTTTGAATTTTAGCTTCAACTTCAAACTAACTTCCTTCTGTTTGATAGCTTAAATGAAAGCCTAGATTCTTGGCCACATTTCGGTATATAAAAAGTGTGACTTCTAAAAAAAGTCAGAAAATTTCAATGTAACTAATCAAAGAAAACCCTGAAAACTTAGCATTCTAATTTAGCCTACTTCAGCCTGAATACAAGTTTCAGTAGGTGTAAAAGCATACTCTTAAAATCTTGTTGGATAGTCAAGAGTGTGAGGATCATTTTGACACTAAACTTGTAATGGCTTATTTATAAACGTTGTCGTCGTCGTTGTCGTTGGAATATTTTTTCATAAAACCCTTTTTTTCGCCAACGACGACGACGACAACGACAACGACGACTTATTTATAAAAATCCAACGACAACGCCAACGACAACGACGACGCCAACGACAACGAAATTTTTCATTCAAAATTGGACAAATTTCGCATTCTCAGACGAGGTTTTAAGGGAAAACGTGTGGAGAATATAGTTAATCCTTAAAGTTCTGACTTAAAATGCAAAACTTCTCCAACTTGAAAGAAAAAATTTCGTTGTCGTTGGCGTCGTCGTTGTCGTTGGCGTTGTCGTTGGATTTTTTATGAATAGGTCGTCGTTGTCGTTGTCGTCGTCGTTGGCGTTGTCGTCGTCGTTGGCGTTGTCGTTGTCGTTGGCGTAAAAGTGCCTTTATAAAACACTTTTTCCAACGACAACGACGACAAAAACGACAACGTTTATAAATGAGCCATAAATAAAAGGAGAGAAAAAAAGGTGTGCAGCCGGTGGTAGTCGAACCTGTGACTTAGGCACTGCGTGCATGAAGTATACCTCACCCTTTAAAACTATTACCAACTAGTATTTAGGTACCCTGAACTAATAATAAAGTTGGTTCTAAATGGCGGAATCCGGATTCTGAGAGATTGAGCCGATCGAAAAGGGATTCTGATGCGCGCAATCTAATTTTCGCAAAAAGTTTACTCCCGCTCAAATAAATCCCCAAAAAACAAACTTGGTCACTTTGGGGTGGGGTTCTGAGCAAACCAAGTCCTTTTCTGACCATAAAATTTGAATTTCCGCAAAATTTTAAAATCTTCAGGCAGAAAAATCAGAAAAAAAAAGAAATTTACGGGCAAAAACGAATATTCTACGGTCATTCGAAATCTACAAAAAGAAATATGCGCGAAAAAGACAAAAGGCAAAAAGAAATATGCGATGGTCGAAAACGAGTATTATACGGACAAAAAAATATTATCCAGAAAGAATACGATTTGCACCAAAAGAATTCAATTTGCACCAAAAAGAAAATTATTTGCACCAAAAAAATTCAATTTGCACCACGGCGATTTGCACCAAAATAAAATCTTTTTGCACCAAAAAAAATATATTTGCACCAAAAAAGATTCAATTTGCACCAAAAAAGATCTAATTTGCACCAAATTTTTTTTGCACCAAAATAAAATCTTTTTGCACCAAAATGAAATTTTTCGCACCAAAAAAAATCCATATCCTTAAAGATTCCGAAGTTCATTAATTTTCATAGAATTTTTTTCATAAACTAAAAGGTGATGACCAAAGAAGCACGGAAAAATTTCGGACGGGATTTCCAATTTCCCAACTGTAGTTTTAGGTTTTGAAACAATCTTATAGTCAACTGTACTCGATTTGAAAATTTAAATGCGATACCGTATTTTCTCTATTAAGTCCCCCCTCTCTAATAACTCCCCCCTATTTCGACCCCATATCTCAGCCTAAGGAAAAATTTTTGTAAATCTGTTTTTTGCGTTTTCTTAATCACCACGATCTTAGTTGATTCCACTTTTTAGATTTCGGTTGGGCATCCGAAAATCTCAAAATGGAAATATTTTTTTCCGATTTTTTAAGGGTTGAAAAATAACTCCCCCGGGGGACTTACTACAGAAAATACGGTATGATGGTTTGTTGGTTGTAGTTACATTTACCCCAAAAAGTGCATTTTGTCTAGTGTTTATTGCCATTTTGAAACGAAAAAAAAAGATTTTTACTAAAACGCCAAAAATAAAAAAAAGATTTGGGTCGCAAAAAAGGACAATTTTTTTTAAAAAGGACATATGGCAGCCCTGCTTAAAAGGTAAACCGGCCCTTGTGGTAAACTAAAATAGAGAAAATACGGTAGCTTACTCACATCATATCCATTTTGTCTAACAAGCAGTGGGAATCCATGGAAAGTGCCACCACCAGCATGTGCTCGCCCCTCTTCCAAGTGTTTCAGAGCATCTGAAGATGAGGCCATGTCAGTCAAGCCTTGGCCCCAGGACCGACTTCTTGTTTTCAGCAGAGCTTTTTTAGTTGCAGCAGGAGCGTATTCCTCTGCTTCTTCAAGAGCACCTATGAAGCAAGCACTTGGACTACGGCCCAGTTGGTTTGTCACTGGTCTCTCGTTATCGCCTGCAATAATATTTTTTTTGGTAAAGTTGAGCTTCGAATTCACTAGAAGTGAACTGTTCAACCTTTTTTTATCCAATTTCATAATCGTTTCAACACCTTTTGATGAGAAAGTATTATTATTGTGCTAGGTAAAACCAGCCGCACAATTGACCAATAAGAGAGCGGGATAGGCGAGGAGGAGCATATTTCGAAACTAAATTGACCTTTTCTTGCCTCCTTCCAACAGTTTATCTCCTTTGTTTTTGAAAAGGAACTTTTGCTGTTGCCGATCGTTTTTACACACATCCAATAAGGCCCTAGTTTTCCACTAATAGACGAGTGGCTATGGGTAAAGTGTTTTTGTGAAACAAAGTGAACCCAACCTTACTGTAAAAACTACATAAATACCGAAATAATGCACTCAAATCAAAATTCAGACCTTAATTTTTCCCTGGATTTTGGGGCCATTATGCTAGAACGGCGTTTTAATTTTAAATAATTTTCTATGGAGCCGTCATTTTAGAGAGGGCCATAATATTAGAAAAGGCTGTTCAATTAGAATATTTACGTCAATCAAAATTTACATTTTTATAAAAAAAATATAGAGCCCTTCCGAAGTATTTTTGTGAAAGTTCAAAAAATCCATCTGCATTTTCACTCGGTGATACCTTTGTTAAAATTCGACGATATTTCCAACAAATTAGTATACCATGCTTGAAAATTAGTTTAAAAATTTTTCATACACATCGCCGTTCTTTTCGCAATTCAAAAAATTGTCGGAAACAGCTGAGGATCGTAGGGTGATATGAAAAGTCGATTTCGACGTCGCCCCACATCTAAAAGAAAGGCCACGTGCATGAATTTTTTTTTCTAAACTTATTTTGACGCTTGATATACTATTTTGTTATAAATATCGTCGAATTTAAAAAAGTGTTACCGATCGAAAATACAGATGGCTTTTGTAGCTAAAATTCAAAAAATGTCCAAAACTGACGAATTCAACGTCGCAACCCTATTTTTTTGTTAAATTGTCACAGTTATCGCTCAAAAACTACATAAATACGGAAATTAATTGATAATCCTCCTCGAGCAAACTGCGGCGTTAATATGATAAATACCACCACGCCCATCTCCAGAAACGGACCTAGTTTAATATACCCCCCCCCCTCTCAAGTCAAGTTTTTAGGAGTGTCATAAAACCATTTTTCAATAGTAATTTCACCATAAAAAGACCAGAAAGTACTTTTAAAGAAATTATAGGCTTTATACGGAAGGGGAAGGACAAAATCGGGGCCACTTTAGTGATCCTAATGGCAAAGAAATTGAGATGTTGAACGTAGTTTTGTTAACTAGGGCTTACTGCATGTAAAAACTCTGGTATGCATGTTTTTTCATGCGCCCATAGCAGGGTGGTGTCCTCAGCCGGCTGAGGCTGACGGCTGAGTTAAAATTTTGGGCCCGACCGGCGGCTGAGGCGGAAGAAAATTTCCAGACTTCAGCCGGCTGAGGTTAAATTTTCGACCTGGCTGACAGCTGAGGAAAATTTTTGAAAGTCAAGTGGCTGAGGAAAGTTTTTGTATCAAAATTTATAGGTGTTACATATAGGTCAAATTACGATTATTTCTATAAGATCTATACGTGTAGCGCAGTGGGATAGCTTCCCACATTTTACGTTACAAGAATAAGCGTTTTTTATTGATTTTTAACTGTTTTTCTGACGAATTTAAAGTCTTCAGTCATTAAAAAATTTCAGTGATTAAATTTTCTCGAAGCTATTGTTAATCGTTAAATTTGAGTCATCCGGTTAAGTTCGAGCTCAGCCGGCTGAGACTGATAGCTGAAGTAATCATCGAGTATACCACCCTGATCCAGAGTCACTTTCGAGTGATTTGTGTCTGAGGTATGTGTGTGTGTGTGCACATCCCAATTCCAAGCCCCTTTGAGAGTTTGAGATGCGAGCAGGGCAGTAGCAGCCTGTGCCAATTCAAATTGTGCCACCGCAAATTGTGCCAAAATCAAGAGCAATATTTGGTAAATATTTGCCGAATATTTCTCTTGATTTAGGCACAATTTGCGGTGGCACAATTTGAATTGGCACAGGCTGCTCCTGCCCTGCGAGCACTCACTTACCTTACAAGGGAACCGCCCAAACAAAAATTCAAAAATTCTGTTGATGCCATCTTGTAGAGCATATTCGTTTTACTAAACAGAATTTTAATATTTTTCTCAACAGAAAGAAAAAGTCGGATCTGGAGACTCAAGAAACCTGGTCCCCCTATGGATTTTCAAAACTTGTTTTAATATAGTCTAACCTTGATATAATGACATCCCCTCAAAATACGGTCCTCAGTTATTTCCGACGATTTTTTCAATTCAGAAAAAATTCATGTCGAAATAATTGGCAGACTCACCTGGGGGTCGAACTTTAGGTGTCACCATATAGAGGGACTTGACTGTAAAAAAGATATATCATTGAAAATGCACAGGGGACCAAAGCAGTTGTTGGTTAGAAGCTGTTGAGTTGCTTTCTGTTGGGAAAGAATCTTAAATTCCATTTAGTATATCGACTTTGCTCTGCAAGGTGGCATAAACACAATTTTCGAATTCGAGTCTACAGGTTGGGCGGTTCCCTTGTTAGACATGATTCCGAGAAGTATTCTCATATTACACTAGCGTCCGAATTTCGACCCTTCAAAACAGCCCTTGAAGTTGCAAACAAAGTAGGATGGCACATGTATATAAAACTACCTGTAAGCGGCTGAGTAGAGTCTCGTTTTGGTGGTGGAGGTGGTCGAGTGGTTGGCGACAAATCGAAGAAAACATCATCATTGGTCACTGAAGCTGATGACACGAACATCCTAGACTGCTGCAAATAGCAGGTTTTTGTAAAGGAATTTACCAAAAAGCGTTTTTACTCAAAGCCTTTTGTCTTTCTAAAATGGCAAAAAATATGTTACCTTGTGTTTAGTAGTAACATGTCTACCACTGCCTTCCAACGGCAAATAACTGGGTCTTTGAGGCACTTTCAGAGAGGTTCTGGGAAGGGTAGCTCCTTGTATTTGTCCTAAGTTTGCTCTAACTTTGTCTCCCGAAATAAATTTAGTCTGAAATCAAGGTTTTTAGTTTTTTTATCAGAATATATAGCCTAATTTCGTGCTTTAATTGAGTTTATACATCAAGAAGATTACTGGTCCGAATCTAAGAAGAAGCGCGGTAAAGTTTCAGGCAAGAGACAGATCGGGAAAATTCCCGAGTATGTTCTCGAAAAATATTTGGAATTGTCTTTTCCACAACCCTAGCCTTAACAGATTTGAGAACTAACGAAAAAATCCGATATTTTTTCAAAACAAACAACCGAGTCTTTGAAGTAACCACTAAACCATTCTGATTTTTTTCTTCTTTTTCTCTATTCTCCTTTTGTTGCAGGTCAAGTATCGATTTCACCTCCTTAAAAGACCATGAAACTTGATAAGCACAGCAATTTGGAAATTTTGAATTTGCGCGGGACCACCCTAATTTTGTCAATAATGTTTTCGAATTGTTTTTTATTTGCAAGTAAAATTTTTCCAAAATATAGAACCATTTACTAGTCGAGCCTAACGTTGCTCGACAATGCCAGATTGGACTACTTATCCTATTTACACTGCACCGTAACTACTTATATAAACCATGTTAAAAATTTACTCATAAATAGGATTCGAATTTTCAATGAACACAAAAAAAATTAATTCAAAAATATTATGGACAAAATTAGGGTGGTCCCGCGCGAATTCAAAATTTCCAAATTGCTGTGCTTGTCAAGTTTCATGGTCCTTTAAGTTCGTTCTCGCATCGATTTTTGCAACCTTTTGCTAAATGTGATTCGCCAGTCTGGTCCGAAAAATTGCAAGGATTCTGATTTCAACGATCGTTTTTTTTCAAAATCTTGCAATCTCGCCATTAAGACCCGCGGGTCTCAATTTCACGGCACCTTTTTCTAAATCTGCAGGTTTAATGGCGGAATCGCAAGATTCTGAAAAAAACGACCGGAGAAATTCGAACCCTTACAATATTTAGGATCAGACAGGCGAATCACATTTAGTAAAAGACTTCGAAAATCGAATTAAAAAAAGCGTCGGACCCAAGGCGGGAACGAACTTGAAGTTGTGCCGTGAAATTGAGACTTGACTGTGTAAATTTTAGTTTTAAAATCCAAACCTCTCACCTCTTCTACTCCAGAAGTTCGTCTAAGTTTTGGTTTAGTGATTGTAGGTGGCACAAAATATGGTCTAGCACTAGGAGAATGACCCCTTCTTGTCTGCGATACCTTTCATTGAAAACTCATACTTTTTTACAACATATCCAAAGCCTACTGTTGCTGCGGAAGAAGTGGATGGAGGTTTATTGTCCACATTCATGCCAAGGTTCTGTCGGTCTGAATCTAAAATTGCAAATAAAATTTTAAAATAAATTACTGAAATGATACCCACTTGACTGTTCATCACCATCTTTTTCTCTAATTGTTCCAGATCCTGACAAAAAGCCAGAAATCTTTCTAACTGTCTGATCTGCTTGAGCAATTCCATATGACATGGTTGTGTACAATTTACTGGATGGAAAACTGCTATTACTGGCTAGAGCATTGCGCTCTCGAATAGATTTGTAGGTGCCGCAGGAGGAGGCCGTACCAGTTGGTATTAATGAACTATCTTTTTGGTCTTTGGCGCTGCTCAGTTCGCCCACTCTCCGCTGTCTCGGCTTACGGAATGCACTTCTAAAAAAACAAGTTTTCACAAAATAAACTGCAAAACTGAAAATTCTGAGAAAGTTGTCAAGAATCCTGAAAAAATTGTTGACGACATGTTCCGTAAAATATCTGTACAGTTGGGTTCGGGGCATTAAACCACTTTGCAAGGTAGCTTACATGAATTGAGTGAAAAGGGAGCTTTTTACTTTTTTGTTGAATCATGAGCAACCTTTTTCCTCTCGAGACAAGGGAAATTTAAAAATTTGACTTATTTCTCAATTTTGGCGACACCAACTCTAACTTTTCCCAAATTTACCATGCCACGTCAAATACTGCTTTCCATTTTTAAATCCAATCGCGTCTAATATTGGCTACTTTTAAGTGGCCTGGGAATTTTGGATTTCGAACCCTTGTTATTCGCTCTAAATATAGCACGATCAACTACCGTATTTTCTCTAATAGAGCCCCGGGGCTCTATTAGAAGCATGCAATTTTTTCAAACTTCAAGTGGTCTGAAACTTCTGTTTTAAATTACCGTTTGAGCTGTGTAAAAAGTGCCTGTTACATTTTTAAAATCCCTCTCGGGCACTTTTTACACAGCTCAAACAGTAAATGAAAACAGAAATTTCAGACCACTTGAAGTTAGGGAGGGGAGTAATTAGAGGAAATACGGTATATTGGGTTGTAACATAAGTTCTGTCGGTTTTTGTTCATGAAGATTTTGTTTCAATGTGAAATATTTCTACCATACTATTATATGCCATTTTGTAGAGAAGAATCTCTTATTTTATCGATCTTTTTCAGATTTTACAATTTTACAACAAAATGTTGATTTTTAGCCTTCAAGAAATGAGCTTCAAGTTAAAAAAATAATTATCTCCGACATCTTTCAAACTAGTCAAAAGTTCAGTCAATTGTTAGGCGCTGCAGCAACAACTTAGCATTATATTGTAGCGCAGATCAAGAGCTTCAAAATCCATTTTACATAATGATTTTTGAAAATATGAGTATTGATATACAGTTGCGGAAAAAAGTTACCGCCCGATCAGAATTTCCACATTTTTGAGAAAAACTGTTTGAATTTAATTATTTTTCAAACGGAAAGGGAAAACGAAATAGACAGTCTTGTAGAGAATTTCACGCTCTACAAAACTGGTATTTTTGTGCAAAAGATTCATTTAAAATTTATGCAAAAAATCGCAAAGTTTGAAACAATGCAAAAATAAGGTCACGAAAAAAGTTACCGCCCGATAACATTTTGATCTTTTTTACATGCTTGTCTTCAATGGTGAAAGATTACAGCATACATTTTTTAAGAGCCCTGAATTTTAGCTGCAATTTAGAAGGTCAAGCTTTTGCTTTAAGTTGTTCTGAGAAAACTTATGACCATCAACATAAAAGTGTCGACTTTTAGTCAAAATCAAAGTAAATGTAAGGAAAATGGTTGTTCGGTCACGTAAATACCAGCTATTCTTGAAAATTTTAATATCAAAAGCTAGCATTTAATGCATTTTCTAAAAGCTCTTTTATTTATCTACAAAATGGCATGTCGACTGCTCTTTTAGAATTAGACAGGGCTAAGAAACGGATGGTTGAAGTTGGAAGAGTTATAAAATTCCTCTTTTTACTTCATTTTGGTACATTTTTGTTTTTTCCAACTTCAACCATCCGTATAATTAAATTCAAACAGTTTTTCTCAAAAAAATGTGGAAATTCTGATCGGGCGGTAACTTTTTTCCGCAACTGTATATCAATACTCATATTTCAAAATCATTATGTAAAATGGATTTTGAAGCTCTTGATCTGCGCTACAATATAATGCTAAGTTGTTGCTGCAGCGCCTAACAATTGACTGAACTTTTGACTAGTTCTAAAGATGTCGGAGATAATTATTTTTTTAACTTGAAGCTCATTTCTTGAAGGCTAAAAATCAACATTTTGTTGTAAAATTGTAAAATCTGAAAAAGATCGATAAAATAAGAGATTCTTCTCTACAAAATGGCATATAATAGTATGGTAGAAATATTTCACATTGAAACAAAATCTTCATGAACAAACAACCGACAGAACTTATGTTACAACCCAATATATTGCATCTCAAACGCTAATTGACAAGACGCTAGGGCCTTCCTTGGGTACCTGTTCTTCCAAATTCAATTCGAACTATGCTTTAAGATGCTGGCCCTATTGACCTTCAGGGGGCATTATTTTTAGCTTAGGCCCCTGTTGTTTTTTATTGAAAAATGTTTTGTCCCTCCTGTTGTACAAACATAATTATAATAGACAGAGGGACCAAGCTAAAAAGAATGCATCCTAAAGGTCAATAGGGCCGATGCCAGTCTCTATGGCTAACAAGTCAAATAGAACATTTGCAGTGTTGTGCTGAGCTCACTCCGAGTGAGAATCTCACTGAGAATTCTCAGTGAGAATCTCACTCACAGCCTGTGAGGACAAAATTCAAATTCTCACTCTCACTCACAGCCTGTGAGGGCAAATTTCATTCTCACTCACTCTCACTCACAGGCCAAAAAATCGTCCTCAGCACAACACTGAACATTTGCTCCCTTTCAAAATGATTTTCTTTTCTTAGATCCCCAATAACAAATGTGGTAAGAACACATACCCTGTAGAATAGAGCTTAGGGTGCTAAGTGCAATTTGTGCCACACTTTCTCTTCGCTCAATAGTTGTTCGCCTGCCAGCCAGTCTGCCATCTATGGAACGGGCAATTGAAACTCCGCCTGGTGATGGAACATCCAATGGGGTGCCAGCTGCAACACCCAAACCTCCTGGTCCGATTAGGTCGGTCAGAGCGTCAATGCCTAATACAAAATCAGTCAGAAAATTTTCTGCTTTGAGTTTAGAACGAGTAAAAAGTGGGAAAAACTGACCAATTTTCGGCTGCAACTCCTCAGCCACTGCTTCAGTCTTGATGCAATACTGTTTGTTGAGATGCCTAAACCTGCGCTGTTGCCATTTTCGCTCCTCCTCCCCGTTGCTAATGATGACATCCACATTGGCCTCGTCCAGCTCAGCTTCATTTAAGGATGGAACAGATGGGGCTATACCAAAGAACTTGGCTGTTTCTATGGTCATTTTGTCTTTGATGCTAAACTGGGATTGTGTTAACTATCAGTCTTCTCAATATTTTTAGGAAATATTCTCGGTCCAAATACTTTATTCGGAGCTTTTACTGATTTAAATTTTTCAATTTTCCTTTTTTCTTGTTTTTTTTGTAGAATCTCTTAAAAGCCCTAGATACCAGGTACAGCACCTGAATCAGAAATCGATTGCCACTAATTTTTGAGCGGTTGAGCAAGCCAGTGAAATTCAGTCGAGTCTCGATATCAGACGACCAATAAAAAATAAAAATGTTATTTTCAGTATTCACCCTTCAAGGCGCAGGGGAATGTGGTCTCGATTTGAAGTACGGTTAGCAAAGTTCATTTAGCTTGATTTTAATGTTGAATCGGAATTCAACTGTAAAGTCGAACCTGTATACAACACCACCCCGATATAACACCACCCGAAAAAGGACCGATTTGGTCAGTTTTGACTAAAAATTAAGTTAAGTGAACCCTGGATACAACACCACCCTAGAATCGGTTTCTTGGGGTGTATTTATATTCAACTGTATATTAAATTTTTTTAAAACATAGAAAATACGGTGCTTGATTTACACAGCATTGGTACGAATATTAGATTCAGACAAGGAATATTATAGGACCACGCTGAACATCAACAGGCCTACAATTTAGAAAATTAGGTAAAGAATGACAAACACACCTTTGAGTCCGATTCAATGGCGGTCTTTGATGGCGTATCATATTGTTCTAAAATATTTGGATAAAATATTTGTTGTTTTTGCAGAAACTTGCGGACTTAGATCGTCTTTAACTTTTATGCTAATAAACTTGAATCTGTTGCCAAAATGTTCAATTTTGTTGCTAAATCAAATCTGTTGTCAAAAATCTTGAATTAAGCTGCTAAAATACAAGCAGCATCAAACATTTTGGCAGTGAATTTTAATTAGCAGCCGAATTAAATAGAGTCAATAACCTGTTATCCGAAACTCCAGGGACCAGGCTTAGGGTGACGGTCAGCTGGGGTGTCCAATGACAGAAAATAAGTCAACCTTGGTCCAATAATATAAATTTATATATTTCAGGGTGGCGGATAATCGAGTTTTAACTTCACCACCAATTAATTTTTGGTTTTTTAGACAAAACTAGAGAGAAACGAACTGTTTTGCCAGGCGATGAAACACTTTTGTAGAGGGAAGGCCTAACTCCAGCATCTTTGTGGATTGATTCTAGCTGGTCTTTGTGCGATGCAATGGACGATGTGCTGGAAGATGAGGGCACATTGACCACACTTACGTGCTCAGACTTTTTATTTTTAAAGCTCTGCTTTCGCGCACACCTTCCTGCATCCCGTAGTCTGAATATAATAAAAAGCTGGCTCTACCCCGTTTCCGCCCAAATTGTTTGCGCCAAAAATCGTTATAGCCAAAACAGTTACATTTTTAATTAATTAGTTGGCTACATATGGTTTTTCTAAGTAATTTCGTGGATATTCTCATTTACAAGTTAATGCTCAAATTGATTCCAGAGAGAAGGGCTACACTTTGAGCATAAGGTTGTAGATGATCATACCTGCAAAATTTGCTAAAAACCCCTAAACTTCCGGAATCCTGGACTTTTAGGAGAACTTTGAATTTTGTAGATATGATAATTTAGAACCTTATGCTCAAAATGTAGCCCTTCTCTCGGGCGTCAATTCGAGTGTTAACTTGTAAATAATAGTATATAAAAAATTACTTAGAAAAACCATATGTAGCCAACTAATTAATTAAAAATGTAACTGTTTTGGCTATAACGATTTTTGGCGCAAACAATTTGGCGGAAACGGGGTAGAGCCCAGAAAGCTTTATTGACAAATGTAAAAAAGACAAAGTTATTAGGTTCTGCCATAAGTTTGCAGAATTCATAGGGTGCTTACAATGGAGGTGTGAGGTGCGAAGTCGAGGTAAAGTGGTGTCTAGATCTCGCGTTTTTTATTGAAAAATGCCTAGTCTGATATAGATGACCTATACCTAAAATCAAAAAGTAGATATAGGTCATCTATATTAAATTTGACATTTTTCAATTGAAAACGCAAGCTCTAGACACCGTTTTACCTCGACCTCGCACCTTACTGTTACATATAGGTCAAATGACGACTATTATGGCGATGGCGCAGTCGAAAGTTCGATCCCGCATGGGTCCCGGACATTTAATATTTCAAAAATTCCTCCTCCCATTACATTACATTTCGAAGAAATACCGCTGAGCCTTAGAGCCATGTGTTCAGACCCTCCTGGGCAATAAAAGAGCTCCGGAGTTATAAACAGAACCACCGGTCTGCCCGCGGTGATTTACTGCTAATACGAGGTCACGTTACCCATCAGTCACCGAAAACCAATTAATTCATCAAGGAGAAAGGGGAGGAAGTAGGTGTGAAACGCACTGAAACAATCGAAATAATTTCATGGCCCTGTCTCTGTACACTTCTTACAAGAGGTTTGATAGGGGAGACTCATCTTAGCGGGATGACTACTCCGGATTCCTAATAGCCTTGCGAACGGTTCCAATAAGTCCATTGAAATATACATTCATACTTAAAAGGGGAGATGTTACGTATAGGTCAAATGACGACTATTTCTATAAGATCTACACGTGTAGCGCAGTGGGTTAGCTTCCCACATTTTACGTTACAACACTTACACCTCCATTGTAATCGCGCCATTAGCCTTGGTCTTCCTTGTTGCTACTTTCGGCGTGTTTATAGTGACGTGACCCCCAAATAACCCATCCTCCAAATTTTAGCTTTTAACGATTTGTAGCCTTTTAAATTCTGTATAGTGACTGTTTTCAGATGGACATCAATCCTATTCGCCATCTTATGCTCCTTTTCAGTGGTTACTGCAACAGAAGAAACAGCCCGAAAATTGTATCGGATAGTTTTCTAACGTAGATTTAACCAATTTTCGTTTTAGCTTTGAACATAATTGCAAAGGTAAAACACAAGCAGTCTTGCGAAATCAACTAGCCCGGTTGATTACGATTTTCGCGTTTTTCAATCTTGTGTAAGATTTTGACGTGAATTTTGCATGATATTATCTTTTTTTTTATTTATATTTTTTATATTTTTTATATATTTATATTCAAAATAAATCTGGCAATCCCAGCTACATTTGTTTAAAAAAAATTCACTGACAGCAAAAAAATCGGATTGAAATTTCAAAAGTATTGACCGGATAATCACTTGGTTGATTAGTGTATCAACCAAAAGATCGACCGGCCCATATTTTTGAAATTTTAACCTGATTTTTTTGTACTGTTAGCAAATCTATAACAAAGCGAAAGAAGCTAAAATTTCGAGCTACATTTAAGTATAAATATATAAAAGACAACATGTAAAAGTCAAGTAAAAACCTTCAAACAATGTGTGAAAAACGCGAAAATAGTAATCAACCGGTTGATTCCGCAAGACTGGATACAAATTGGCGAATATGATTGATGTTTATCGGAAAACAGTCCTCAATACAAAAGTGACAAATACTTCGAAAACAACAAGCAGCGAGACCAAAGCGAATATATAAAGTCATTTCAAAAGAGGTACTTTAAAACGGCATGCATTTTCCGTTAATTGGATTCAAGTTTTTCTTGTGGTTGCGCTAAAAATTTAAGAAAATTCTGACCCGAATCGGGAGACCCTAGAGACCAGGGGTTGCAAAAAAGGCCTGTTTTTGAGAATGCTAGTAGAAGGCTAATCGCCAACACTAGTATATTTAAAGTCTAGCTCACCAAATTGATTTCACTAGTATTTGTAAAGTCTAGTAAAAACAAAATGCCACACTAGCATTTACAAAAGTTCAATTTTGCTTGGAATTTTTACTAGCATTTGAAAAGTCTAGTAAAAACAAAACGCCAAGCTAGCATTTACGAAATTCCTTTTTTGCCGTCAATCTCTACTAGCATTTCTAAAGTCTAGTAAAAACAAAATGCCACACTAGCATTTGCGAAAGTTTGATTTTGTGAGAGATCTCCACTAGCATTTGTAAAGTCTAGTAAAAGCAAAAAGATAAGCTAGCATTTCTGAAAGTTTGCTCTCGTCGTCGAATTTTGCTAGCATTTCTAAAGTCTAGTGAAACCAAAAAGAAAAGCTAGCATTTACTAAAGTCTATTTTTGCGGTGTAAGTTTTACTAGCATTTGCTAAAATCTAGTCGCGTCCCAATTGAGCCTTTTTACTTTCACTTGCACATTAAAGGCACTCATTCATCGGCATCTTTGAACTTTATATCTAAAATCTTTATCCTTATATCCTTTCACTTCATTCCTAGAGTACCTGAACCATTCCTAACCACTTTAAACTACCTCAAACTACCTTCCACATCCAAAACAACGTACAGCTATCTCGAACCACCCTGAATGACATCAAGCCACTCATAACAGAGGTGAACAAATGGTCAGTAAGTGGTCAACAGTGAATCATAGGGGTGGTAAATTATGCTAATCGGTAGTGAGGCTCACACCTTCTCCAACCACTCAAAACCAGCCAAATCTCTTTAATCATTTCCAAACACTCCAAACTAACTGAAAACCTCAAACTCAAAATTTGCAAGTTTTAAAGGGATCCTTTTCTACAGTAAAGCTTTTTACACAGTGTCCCATCAGGTGCACTCAACTGAGCGGTCACTATAGATAACATTTACAAAGAAGTGAAAAATGAATTCGTAACACTTTATTCTGATCAACTGACAAAAGACAATAATACGTGTACAAGAGAAATAAATTTATGACACTCGAAGAAGATTTCTTGGTTTAAGTAGACAATTATCCGCGATTCAGCAGCTTTTTCTGTTATTGTGCGCACTCCTTTAGTCATACGTCCTGGAAGATTTGCTGCCAACACAAAGTAAAGTATAAGAGAATTCGTTCTTCTTATGGCGATTCGTTCTTCTTATTGATGAAGTCATACTTCGACCCAGAATCTGTTCTAGCAAAGACATCATTGCAGAGACAGAAAGCACAAATGCGAGCGTGAGACGAAGTGCCAATACTAACAACGTTGTGGGATTGCAAACACTAAATTAGGGTGGACAGTGAAATGAAGATAGAAAGTGAACAAAAATTGACCTTGATTCTTTCCAGATGAGAACGTAAATACTAGATCGCAAATACACGCAATGGATCGAACGAACTAAATAAAATTGTTAGTCTAAATGACAAAAAAAGTATCACCTCTGCTGTATGGTTATGCTTCCGAATCATTTTGATGCCAAGCACATAGTTTTTGAGCATAAAATCTAAAACAAATTTATGCATGCGTACAATAGGAAGCAAAATGATTAGTTATACTGTGATGGTCAACATATGCATGGTGATGCTAATGTAGCTTCGATTTGACTGGTCCGACCAAACGTCAGTCTGAAACATTGTTCACTGCATGCTGAGAATAAGAAGAAAATGTTCAGGCTTACCATGATGGTCCACAAGATGCATGGTGACGCAGATATAGCTTCGATTTGTCTGGTCCGAGTAAACATCCACGGTTAGGCTTGGCTTGTAGGCTCTTTTGTCTTTGATCTACAAGTATTCGAATATATAACGGCTTTAAATAAATAAGACAAAGACTCTATAGACGTACCACTGCCAGTAAATATTTTTGCACTATTTGTGCCTGCATCTCCAGTTTTCGTTTGTTGGTGTGCGGTGACTTAGGCATTCTCCAACTACACCCGAACGTCTGCAACCCTTTGACGAATTCTTGTACGAACGGATGGGACACCACATTAAGACTAAGAGTAGGAAGAGAGAGCATTCTGCCATATAGTGCATTCATGTAGCTTATTCCTCTGAATGATAGAGACGAATAATCAAGTGATAAATCGATAGAATTATGAGAAACGCACTCTTTGGGCAATTTAGCACCCTTCTTTGTTGAGTATGCAATTACCAGAGGCTTGTGGGTGGATTCAAGATGAGAAAGCATCGACGTAGTCTTCGCTAGCATTATTACCGCGTATGTAGGGCACTGCGCTTGCTCGATATCCACTTCGTACTCTTTGTCGTGCTTGTCCCGTTTCTTCATTGGTACCGAGATGATATTAAATCTGAAGAGCAAGAAAATGGTTCAGGAGAACACTGACGTAAAAAGCTCACCATTTCCAAACCGGGTGAAAACATCTATGCTGAGATTGCACGTATTCGCCTTCAGTCTCCACTTGAGCCACCACTTCATAATCGATTGGGAAAGCAGCGGGATCGAAAATGGGAACCACCTTTTTTCTCACAGCCGTCTCGATCACTTTGACTACGCTATTCATCTTGCCACAGCTGTTGGAGCGAAAAGAGAGCATTGTAGAGAAAACCAAAATTTCTGAATATAGAAGAGGTTAGGAACTGTTAAAACTCTAAACACTGAAAATACAAAAAAGTGAACATATTTCATTGCTAATAAGGGCGTTTCTTTCAAAGCAGATCATATAAAATGCCACTAGAGATTGCCCGCGAAAACAAATTTTCAGAAATGCTAGCTTATCTTTTTCCTTATACTAGACTTCCGAAACGCTAGTAGAGATCTCCCGCAAAATCAAACTTTTGCGAATGCTAGCTTGGCATTTCGATTTTACTAGACTTTAGAAATGCTAGTGGAAAATTGACGGCAAAAACAAACTTTTGTAAATGCTAGTGTGGCATTTTGCTCTAACTAGACTTTACAAATGCTAGTAGAAATCGACGGCAAAAACAAACTTTTGTAAATGCTAGCTTGGCGTTTTGTTTTTATCAGACTTCCAAAATGCTAGTAGAAATCATTCGCAAAACTAGACTTTTTAAATGCTAGCGAGAACAGAACGCCAAACTAGAAAAAATAAAGTTAGGGCAAAAACGTCTTACTAGCATTTTCATTCGGACTTTTAGAAAAAAAATGCAAACCCTGCTAGAGACCCGAATCGGACGATATCTTCAAAATGTAAAATGGCAAGACAAAAATGAATTGAAAATTTTGAAAGGATGTAACTGAATTGTTGCCCCTAAAGTCTGAATTCTTGCTTCTTTTTATTATTATTTCTTGCTCCTTTTTCAAATTTTCAATAAAATAACTGAAAGCGTGCCCTTTTCAATCAAAATCGGGTAAATTCCTTCGATTTTTAATCGAAGGCGCCAAATCCAAGGCGCCAAACCGGAGAAATTTACCCCATTTTGATTAAAAAGGGGCAACATTTCAGAACAAAGGGCAATATTTAGTTATTCATTTGAAATTTGAAAAAGGGCAAGAAATAATTAAAAAAGGGCAAGAATTCAGACTTTAGGGGCAACAATTCAATTCGATACATTTTGAAATTTGGTGATTTTTCGGAAAATCGGCCGACCAGCCGAACAATTCAACAACCTCGATTTTATTAGAAGACATTACATTTAATTAATTAAGTCTTGAATGAAAGAGGTTTCTCTGCGCATCCAAACGATGTATCCAAGGGGGAAGGTGAACCGAGCAAACATCCCCCGCTTGATTTTTAAATTATAAAACACGATAAAAGTGGTCCCCTTCTGAAATTTTTCAGTCCCCCTCTGAAACTTTTCTCTGGATACGATGTATGTGTCATGCCTATGGATATGTCATGCCTATCCATAGAATCGGCATGCTATTTTAAGACATTAATGGAATTTTGTCGTTGATTTCACCAAAATTTTTCAAAAAAACCAAACAGATCTGAACCAAGGTAAGCAATCAAGTTTCATAATATACTTTGGTCAGCCCTCTTGTTTTTTCACAAAAATGTCATGGTCTCCGATGTGATTCTATATTTAAAATTTTTTGGTCTAACAATTTGGATTAGAAAAATTGAAAAAAAAAACAGGGTCCAATAGGACCCTCTAAAACCTAATTGTCTAGTGGAACCGGATATTATGAAACAGTGTTTTATTTGATTTGAACATCAGGACCTGCACTTTATTTAAAAATGTATACATTATTTAGAACCTGAAAAAATATTTGAAAAATTAGGGCATTATTACGAAATCATTAATTTTGGTAACGAAAAATGAATAAGCACTGGAAAAAACCGCCACTTTTGCCATAATATCTAAAAATGTATTTTGGAAATATTGAAAACACTATGCCAGTTTAATAAAGGTATAAAAATATAAAAGTTAATTAAAACATGTTTACTGATTCCTAAAAGTCAAGGTCCTTGATTTTATGATGAAACGACAACAAGAGTTTGTTTAAACATTGGTACTCCGACTAGTGACTTCTGAGTCATCTTGAAATTATTCACAACTGCTTTTTGTGCTTATTAGCACAGGCAACATTTACAAAACCTACTTCCAAGTAGACCAAAGCAACTTTCAAAAATTAAAGTACTAGCTCTGAAGCCCATTTTTAAACACAATTTTTTTATAATTCAAAAAAAAAATAAGAAAAATATGCCTTGGTCACCCCTGTTGTCTATTTTATGATTTCTAGGTTTAGGTTTAGGCAAGCGTTAGCAAGCATATGTTAGAATGGACTCAAACATAGGTTTTTATTCATAGGTACAAAGTCAAACCTCGCTATAGTGGCATCCCCTGGAACCGGCCTCAGAGTGCCACTTTATAGAGATGCCACTAAAGCAAAGGTGCTGGATCGAAACGATTTGCAAGTGCCACTATATCGAGGGTCAATACAGTCAAACCTCGATTTAGTGGCACCCCAAAAGTTCGTTCCCGCCTAGGGTCCGACACTTTTTTTAACCCAATTTTCAAAATATTTATCGATTCTGTTATGACAGTCTGGTCGCAAATATCGTGAGGATTCCGATTTTGCCAATCGTCTTTTGAAAAGTAAACGAATTTTGGGTTGAAAAAGTCAAACTTCGATATAGTGGCACCCCTTTTTTGAAAACAGGTGCCACTATATCGAGGTTTCACTTTTTTAACCCAAAATCATGGATGTCAAAAGCGATAAAAAGATTAAAAAGCGATAAAATTTTTATCGCTCATTTAATCGCTTTTTATCGCTTTTATAAACCACACTTCAAGACGTCTTGTGGTCTTATTTCTTGGAAATTTTCAACGTAAACAACTTTTTTCGGCACTTTTTTTACATCTTACACTTAATGCCCACTTATATTTGCTGTTTTTAGAGGTTGACATTAACTAAATGTAAAAATATAGCCACAATCGTCAGGTTTGCCGAAAGTTTCGCTTTTTTACTATCAGATTTATCCTCTTTCTTGGTCAGCTTGCCTCTTTTCCTCTTGCAATTATGCAAGTCACCGTGATGAAACTTACTAGGTAGTCTTCATACCCATCCTCAGGCTTCCTGGTGTTTAAAAATTTATTTTAGTTTTGAAAAAAACGATATTTATCAGCCCAGTGGTCCCATCTTTAATAAGTTATTGGGTTTTCTGATCCATTCTGTAGTATCTAGAAACTTAGGCGATCTGATATAGGTGGTACATCTCAATTCATTGGGTAGTCCCTACACCGCGAAGTTAGGCGAATTAGTGGAGAAGACATGGAGAAGCATAAAATACGAAAATTATGGATTTTCAGACAAAAAGCAGGTAACCTAGGTATTGTCTTGTGATCTAGCTCCAATATGTGTGAAAATCTGACAGGCTCGTTGGATGGTTACGAACCTGTAGATAATTTTGATAGCAAACTCGAAAAATGTGAAAAATTGCTACCGGGGATTGAAGCAGTTTGGAAGATGGACTGTTGAACCCACAGAAAACAGCTGAAGAGAGGGAATGTCTAAGCCTGAAAACCTCACTGGTGGACAACAAGTTTATTCGAGCAAAACAAACGACTAATTCAATCAGCGCAGTGGTAATAACAGCAACAAAAAAAGAAAATTACTACATCCGAATTTCATTCATGTAGACACTCTGATAGTTGAATTTCGGGAAAGAAGATTGGAACAGCAAAGTATCCCTTAAGTGCTGCTGCACTTTGGCAATGACCGCGAAGAAAGATGAGGAAGCAGGAAGTCCTGAGCTTTCGGTTTGTCACCGCCCTTTGCAGATGATTGAATTCAGCACTAGCGTGAAAGGCGTAACCAGCGTGCCTTTCGAAGGACCCCTGAATATGTAATCGCAATAGATGTGATAGGAACAAAAGGACTCTAAAATTTAATAACGCACCTGCAAACTAACAGCTGATACTTCCCTCTTGGTTTCGGTCTTATATTGACGCCAAGCACTGACCTAAATTCATAGAACTTCACTAGACTACACGGGATTACAATCGAAAAGTATTACGTACGAAAGCATATTTGACTAGTCATCGATCCACTTGCTCATTGTATACCTTAAGATAGCAAATCCTTGGCGGTCTTCTTTGAGCTAGCCTTGTCAGCTTCAATCCTAAAGCAACAAGCTAAAAACTGCTTGCAAAACGCAATGAAGACTTACGAAAGTTTCCGAAAAGAATCGAGAAATTCGATAAAGCTCTTATCCCCCATCAAGTTCACTGATTGACCAGAAGTGATGATGAACTTCAGAAGAGCATCATTCATACCCTCTTGCGATGCTGGTTCCTTCTTATTGTGCAAACGATGTGATAGCTAAAAAGAGAACATGATTTTTTTTTCGAGAAACAGCTCTGATTTGCCTCAGACTTTCACCAGCTTTTTTATTGAGAATACCACGACATTCAGCCTCTTTGCAAACCACTTTGTTTGTGAGCCCCATTATTGAGTAAGATGTCGAACCACCCACCATACTGCTTGCTGTTCCAGGCCACAACTTCATCATACTCAGGATTGAAAGTTTCCTGAAAAGGGGATTGAGCTAACACAAACACATCGGAAAGTTACCTTGGCTCTCCTAGATCGCTTGGTTGCTGGACTATCACTCATTGCATATACCTTAAATACGACAAATAGTGCTTGGTCAACACTGAAAGTAATATACAGTAGTCCTTCTGTATAGAAAAGCCCTCGACATGATTTGTGTTCTATGCGGTCCCAGCGGCTAAACTATATGGAGGGTTGACTAAAGGGCACCACAAATTGTAATTTATGAAAGCGATAAAAAGCGATAAAAATGGGCAATACTTTTTTTTGTCACAGATTCACTTCTTTTTGTCACAGATTCACTTTTTTTTGTCACAGATTTGATTTGTCACAGATTCACTTTTTTCTGTCACAGATTCACCTTTTTTGTCACAGATTCACTTTTTTCTGTCACAGATTTCCTCTTTTCTGTCACAGATTTAGCTCAAACCACAGGGGACCAAGCACTTACAAAATTGGTCAAAAAAATTTCTCTCATAACAGCCTGAAAGTTTTTCTATAACGTTTCTATCATGTTTTGAGCATTTTCGCCAAAAATTATTTTTTCCGTAAAAATTTTGCCTTGGGGACCAAGGTAGCCCAAAGTTTTCAGGAGCCTGAAATGTGACCTTGGTCCCCAAGGCAAAAATTTTTACGGAAAAAATAATTTTTGGCGAAAATGCTCAAAACATGATAGAAACGTTATAGAAAAACTTTCAGGCTGTTATGAGAGAAATTTTTTTGACCAATTTTGTAAGTGCTTGGTCCCCCCTGTGGTTTGAGCTAAATCTGTGACAGAAAAGAGGAAATCTGTGACAGAAAAAAGTGAATCTGTGACAGAAAAAAGTGAATCTGTGACAAATCAAATCTGTGACAAAAAAAAGTGAATCTGTGACAAAAAGAAGTGAATCTGTGACAAAAAAAGTTTTGCCCGATAAAAATGCGATAAAAGATTTTATCGCTTGCGATAAAATTTTATCGCTTTTTTTTCAAATAATTCTCGTTTGAATTTTATCGCTTTTTAATTTTTTTATCGCTTTTGACATCCATGCCCAAAATTCGTTTACTTTTCAAAAAACGATCGGCAAAATCGGAATCCTCACGATATTTGCAACCAGACTGTCATAACAGAATCGATAAAATATTTTGAAAATTGGGTTAAAAAAGTGTCGGACCCTAGGCGGGAACGAACTTTTGGGGGTGCCACTAAATCGAGGTTTGACTGTACTAAAACAGGTCAATTGAATCTCGAATACCAAGTTTTAAATCTACCCTAAATTCCGACGTATTTTCCGCACCCCATAGATAACCCGCACACTCACTTGTTTGAATCCACACTAGTAACATTTATTTTTTTCTTGTGTCTGGTGTATTATTGTTTTGTCTTTCATATTTTCTCATCTTTTATTTTTTCCCTTGAATAACAGTCATAAACTAGTTTATTCAAGACCATTGAGCTTAACAGTGAGCAGGGGAAGCCCGTTGTACCTTCCTTAAGTCGGTATCCATCTGCAGAATCCAAATGTTGGAGTTAAGTGAAAGTAAAAACAAAATCATTGTTGCTAATCTAGAGTCGTGTTCTGAACACTGTTTTTTAAGACCAAAATGCTGGTTTAACTAACTAGAATCTCAATACACTGAGTAGTTATCCATTCAAGGTGAATGATCTTGAATTTTCGTGAATTAGACAAACAAATCATGCTATCTTTATTAAAAGTGGATTCGTGAGGAGTGAACCTGAAGGTGCCACTATATTGGGAGTAAATTTATAACTCGGGACTAAAAAAAGTGCCATTATGTCGAGGTGCCACTATAGTGGAATGTCAGTTTGCCTTATTTAAGGCAAAACCAGCCAAATCGGTCCCAGGTGCTACTATAGTGGGAGTGCCACTATAGCGGGGTGCCACTGTAGCGAAGTTCGACTGTAGCTATAGCAAGATCAATTTGCAGACTCAAGAGAAAATAGAAATTTCCTTATGTAAAATCCTGTGAACTATGCTATATATTGAGAATATTTTCTCCAATACATATACAGGGTGTCCCGAAAAAAAATCCTGCACTTCAAGGGCACCGTACGACCTTTTTTTATTTCACTTTTTCTTAAACGATATGTCATTTTGTAGCCCTGGAAATTTTCTATCAAATGGTATAAAACATTTTATTACTGAAAAAAAATTTGGATAAATTGACAACACAAAATTAAAAATCCTCGATTTCAAATCCGGGAATTTTCAGTTTTTGTTAAGGTATTTAATGGTCAAAAAAAATAAATTTTTAAAAGCTGTAAACACCATCGTGTAGCGCATGTCAAGAGCTACAAAACCCACTTTACAGAAAAAACAGTTTGAATCTGAGTGTTGATACATGGTCTTTCGAAAAAAAAACTCAGAATCAAAAAACCCAAGTTTTCAAAATGCCTGTCAACTTCTAATATGACCCAAAATGTGTTAAGAGCCAAATGGTCACTTTTCGAATGAAATTCGAAAATTTTTTATGTACCAATCGAAAGAGGAAAGAGAGAGCTACAAATAATGTGTTCAAAACATTTCTGCGAAAAAAATTGATATAAACAACGAGCTTCTAAATAAGTTGCAAATTCTTTATTTCAACAAAAACTGGAAATTCCCGCATTTGAAATCGAGATTTTTAATTTTGTCCTGTCAATTTATCCAAATATTTTTTTCAGTAATAAAATGTTTTATACCATTTGATAGAAAATTTCCAGGGCTACGAAATGACATATCGTTCAAGAAAGAGTGAAATAAAAAATGGTCGTACGGTGCCCTTGAAGTGTAGGGATTTTTTTTCGGGACACCCTGTAGATCTTTCTATAGAGTTACAAGTAAGAATCCATGTTTTTCTATGAATTATAAAAAACGACAACAGGAGACAACGACAACGCCTAAGAATTGCTCTATTGGTTGGAAAACAATTTACAAAATTGCTTTGAATTTTAAAAAATTTGAACGACAAGAAGTTTGAATTTCGCAGAGCTAAATTGTTAACTACAAACGGCTTTGCGAACAGTCATAGAACGTTTCGCTTTTGTCCAGCTCACTCTTTTTTCTTCAAGATTCTACAAGTCGTTGCGACCGTTTCTTGCCGTATTCTAACGAACTATTTCCTGCTAAAGAACTATCTCCTGTTTAGTTGTCTTGAAGCAGGTAATTTAGTCGTCTTCTGTTTTAACTATTGCTGTAGTAAGCGCACACACTAATATCGAACATAAGATCAAACATATTTTATCATTTTTCACCCTTTGCACCTTTTTGCGCAAGTTCTACAGATTGCTTATAAACACTTGTCTTCTTCATAGGCCTACCCAGGGTAAGGTTAGCCGGGCTTTAGCCCTCTCGTCAGGACTTTTTAATAAGGATTAGCCCCTTCCGTCAGGATTTTTTTTAGTCTTTTTAGTCCGTTTAGCCCCTCCCGTCAGGAAAAATTTGCAATCCTGGGTACGCCTATAGTCTTCTTTACCAGGTAAACCTAGTACGTACAAGTTTTGGACTAGTAGAACGAGAGCTTTGATCATACCCAAATTACTCCTAATTACCCAAACCATTCTAATTACCCCAAAGTACCCTAGTTACTTTAGACCGCCCTAAATTCTCCCACAACCTACGAAAACCACACAGGCCGTAAAAGTAAAATCAATTAGAGCATTCAAAAGCAGGTTTGATAATATTGAAATGATAGTGGAACTTAGGTGGGTGTTACCCAGATGGTGCTATCGAACGGGTGGCGTTTAGACGCAAGGTGGTGGTCCTCGGAACTCCTCGGGACCAAGATACTCTTGTATTAGGGTGCTCGTATTGTTATTGGCTTGTTACTACCACCTCAATTCACTTTTCAGGTTCTCGGTATTTTCTTGGAACCACTAATCGTTGACCATCAACTTATTCTAACAAAAGAAAAAAGAACAAGGCAACAACATTTTACAACGGTCATCTATTCAATGTATAAGAACCCAATCCTGAAAACTTCAGAACTGATTTAGTAAGAGGAATTGTTAGAAGTCTTCACGGTGTTTTAACACTGAGAACGGGTCAGGTCGAAACGCAACGAAAGTGATGGCGTCTTTCTTGGAATGACTAACGTTCTTCGATTGTTTTTTTCCTGTTTTGGTCACCTAAGGATGGGAAAGAAGAGCCTCTATATGCATTTTTGATCAAGAGTCTTGCTCGGGATTATGTCTGAGGTAAGTAAGTGCGCGTACCTCTAACCTACCAAGCCCCTTGCGCCCCTTCGTCGGCGCAGGGGGCTTCTGGGCTTGCAGTTGAGATGCGCACACCCACATACCTTAGACACAAATCACTCGAAAGTGACTCTGGATGCATAAAAACATGCATAACAGAGTCTATTTATTCGGTAGGCCCCAGTTGACAAAACTATGTTCACTGCTTGTCTTTTTTAGCGTTTTCGCAGGCATCCAAAAGCATTTAGAGACTCTTTTTATTCAGCTTTAATGACGAAAAACTCAAAAAAACATTGCAAGCAGTGCGAGCATCGCGCATACTGAAGAAAAAAAGGTTGGTTGCTTGGGGTTGAGATGCGCACACCCACATACCTTAGACACAAATCACTCGAAAGCGACTTGGATGCATAAAAATGTATGCATACCAGAGTTTCTTTATGCGGTAGGCCCAGTCTTCAAAACTATGCTCAACATCTTTCTTTTTGTTCAAAATTAGACCCTTTTGGTTCGTTTTCAACCAATACAACCCTAAATCCCTCTAAAAATGGTCAGAAAGGGTACTTTCAAGTGGTCCCAAAACTCAATTTTTTAGTGACCAGAAGTCAAAAATAATGTCTTTTTTGAAATTCTGAGGCCATTTTAGGTCGATATAGGGTGTTTGGGAACATTTAAAAAAAACTTGTTTTTTTTGGCCGCGAATCGGGGGCCGCAAATCGGGCTCGCATTTTTCACTTATTGGAAAATCATGTTTAAATGACTCTTAAAGGGCCATTGCCGTCCCGACAACGAGAATTTCAAGTGTTTGAATTGGCGCGGGACAGTTCTCTTTCGTCTTTCATTTTACTCTTTTGAGTCATTCGAAGCAAGTCAAAAGAGTACAGTGCAAGACGAAAGAGAACTGTCCCGCGCGAATTCAAACATTTGAAATTCTCGTTGTCGGGGACGGCAATGGCCCTTTAAGTAATTTTTATGTGCTTAAAACGATAAAAAAGTCATTTTGTGACACTTTTCCACATAAAAAATCGATTTTTTGAAAAAAAAATTTGACCAAAATCTGCTTTTTTGACTTGGGGGACCAAGGTAAGCCACCAGAAAAGGGTACTTGAATACCCCCCAAGTCACTAAAAATGGAATTTGAACACAGTTTTGCTAACTGGGGCCTACCGCATAAAGAAGCTTTGGTATGCATACATTTTTATGCATCCAGAGTCACTTTCGAGTGATTTGTGTCTAAGGTATGTGAGTATACTTGGGCGTTCTTGTTTTTTTAGGATTTTGGATTGGGATTTATGAAATTATTTTAAATTTGGGATTTTGGATTGGGATTTTCGAAATTATTTTTAAAAAAATTTAGTTTCGAGACTAAATAAATTTATTTGGGGATTTTGGGATAATTTTGGGATTTTGGAAATGTGAACCGGTGGGATTTTGGATTTCGGACTATGAAACTTTGGGATTTTGGATTGGGATTTCCAAAATTTCTGGGATTCCAATCCCGGGAATTCCATGGATTCCAACCCTACGCCCAAGTATATATGTGGGTGTGCGCATCTCAGCCCAAGCAACCAAGCCCCTGCGCCCCCGAAGGGGGTGCAGGGGGCTTGGTTGGTTAGAGATGCGCGCACTCACTTGCCTTAGACATAATTCCGAGCAAGGCTCTTGATTAAAAATGCATATAGTGGCTCTTTTTGCCCAGCTCCAGTGACAAAACGGGGTAGAATATCTTAATACAAGGTGATTTACCTTGGTCCCCCAAGGCAAAAAGTCATATTTTGGTCCAATTTTTTTCAAAAAAACCAATTTTTTTATGTGGAAAAGTGTCACAAAATAACTTTCTTATCGTTTTAAGCACATAAAGTTACTTAGGAGTCATTTAAACATGATTTTTAAATAAGTGAAAAATGAGCCCCCCCCGCTAAATAAGTTCCGCGGTGTTAAGCACTCTATCACATGATATTTTCGAAAATTCTCTATAAATTAAAAAAATTACAGTTATAGGTGTGTTCTGCAGAAAAGTGATGTCTGCCGATCGAGAGATTTTTCACTTTCCTTAAAATGTCCGTGAATTTTGAAATTTCAAACCGGTTTCTGGATAACTTGACCCGTCCAAACCACCGTACAAATATTTTTCGAAAAATTATCTACGTAGAAATCTGAGTCCAGCGAGGTATTGACCGCCGCTCGGCCTTCCGAATGATAATAAATGTACCTATTAACAAATTTCCTCTTGAATTCTGGGATGCAGCCATGACAGACACTTTTTGTAAAATAAACCAGAAACAGAGACCAGAATTAGGAACCAACTGTATCACGCACCAATTAAAGCCCAAGCTAAGGTAAGGTCACATTTCATATCGCGACATTTCATGATTAAGTTTGTCCTAACATACGATGGTCTAATTTCGCCTGATCCTTAGCCTAAAAACTCACAAAAAACCACAAACAGGGGGACCAAGGCAAACCCCCCCCATGGAGGGACAGGGCCAAAAAGTCTTTGATCTAATATTACCGTACAGTCAACTCCCGATTTAGTGTACACCCTGGGGATCGGCTCCAGGTGTACACTAAATCAAGTGTACACTAAATCGAGAGTTCATTCTAGTCATTTTAATTTGACCCCCGGCCCAAAATGATTTAATCCAGGTGTACACTAAATCCGGTGCACACTAAATCGGGAGTTGACCGTATAACCTCTTTTAATCCCCCAGGGGGGTTAATAAACTCCCCTCGGAGGGAGGGGGATTATTAGAGGGCGGGGGATTATATTTCAACCTCTTCGGCGCCGAAGGCTCCGGAAATTTCTGAATTTTTTTTTTCAAAAGACTATAATTCTAATTTATGGAATTTCTTCGTATTTATCTCGCGTGTACTTGACGTCTCGCTTTTCGCCTCATTTTTGCTCATTTTTCATTAGTTTTTTTTTCTGTGTGAATTTTTTATATATCCACAAAGCTACTTGACCTCCAAAAAGCGACTTCGCACAGCCGAAGCGTGAACCCTAGTAGCGCGAATGTCTTCCCACCATTTCTTCTGGTCGCTTCTGGTAGCGATGCCGAGTCTCTTAACTCTACGCAACGCCAGTATTATTATTTCGTACATATTTTTAGTGAAATAGCAATCGCAATAGTTGAACATGTTTTTGTGGTTTATTGTTTGTTGATAATAACGATGACATATATTTTTTTTTATCCAGATGTCATTTGCCATGAACCTAGAAGTGCAAATGCTAAGAACACAGAATTAAGTGGTTCGTTTTGTTCACATCATTTTGGTACATTACCCAGTATTCACTTCCTTTGTCGAATTTACGGGTGCAATTTACGGCAATCCAAAGGCGTCAGCATTGAGGTCGCCTAATAATGAGTGGATCGAGCGTGGCGGGAAATTGTCAGATCGTCCGAAGTTAAACCTCAATATTTCAACGCAGTTACTAAGTTTGCGTCCTCGATCAGGATCAGAAGATACACAAATAGCGTGCTCCAAACCAGGTAGGTCAATCGAAGGGCCTGGAAATTTTTCGCAAGATCATAAATAAGAACTAGGTCAAGATGGCAGGACGATGAAAAAGAAGGCTGCTAGTCTGATTATTGTTCAACCCCCTCGGGGGTGGGGGATTATAAGAGGGTTGGGGATTAATCGAGGTTATACGGTAATCAAGCTCACATGAGAGCTTATTTACCAGCAACAACAAAATCTTTATTTCAACAACAACATCAACAAAAATAACAGAAGCTTGAATTCATAGCCTTTCGTGAGCTTAACGACTGCTGTTGGACATGCCAATGCTGAGACCATGGTGACGTATTTTTCTGCAAACACAGTTGTTCGGAATACAAAATGTTTATTTTAGATATTTAAGGGCTTACGGTCGAGGCCTGACCCCGCCCAAGCACTTCACCGCTTTCTGAGCATGATCCACATCGGAAAATTCGACGATGGCGAAACATGTGCGATTCTTGGTGCTCCCAACACGAATATTTACAATTCTTCCAAATCGTTCCCCAAAGAACTTTTTCAACTGAAAGAGTTGGGTTGCAAGAGATAATCATGAAAAAGGGAAGTCTGGACAGACCTCGTAATGAGTGACATCAAGTGGGAGCCCACCAACATGTATTGCGCTGCTCAGGCTAGATTCAACCTTCTCCACAAAGCTCTTGCGCATGGCTCTCGACGAATTGTTGTAGCGTGGCTCAGAAACTTGACGATAGGGCTCCTTAGAGTTGTTAAGTGGCTCCTTAGAGTTGTTAAATGGCTCCTTAGAGTTGTTAAATGGCTCCTTAGAGTTTTGAATTGGCTCCGAAGAGTTTTTAAGTGGCTCCTTAGAGTTTTGAATTGGCTCCGAAGAGTTGACATATTTGGACGTTTTCTGGCTGGAAGGACTTTTGATTATAGGACGAGAACTAGTCTTCAAAGAATGACGAGGACGATTGCGGTCGCGGCCTGGCATATACTCTTTCCGACTGTTTCGCACAGGCGACACTTCAAAGTTTCTATAGCGATGGAGTCGGTCATTATTTCGGATCTCCACAATTTTGCCCTGAAAATGGTTAGTGTCAAGTTCTAAAATGAAACGAAGAAAAAGATTACCTCTTTACGATACACCATAGTTCGTAATTTATTTTGCTAAAAAGAAATAGGCACTATTAAGAGATGTGCGATTATATAACCACCCAATCTCCTTACAACAAGTGAAAATGATAGTTCATGAAGCAACATCCAATGGTTGGAACAGGTCCCACTTCGAGCAGGTTACTTTATGGAGATTGTGTACAGTCAGTGGAAACATTGAGTCAATCGAAACATTGACGCTATATTACGCAAGTTTACTTTTTGGGCATGGTTTCTCTTTTGATTTGCGTGTGCTTAGACGTAGGATAGGTCAGCATACGTTAGGAGGGACTCAAACGTATTTAACTTACTTTTGTTCTAGCTCCAGTTCGCTTCTTATAGAATTTACTTACGAGTCTGTCCTAACGTAGGCTGGCCTACTCTGAACTGCCCTGTGACTAATCAACAAGGAATAAAGAAAGTTTCTATTTCAGGATTGAACTGCAAATGTTATACTTGGTACAGTGACGAAAAAAAAAGTCTCCGCAAAGTAACCTGCGCAAAAAAACCGATTGGCCAATTGTTGTGCCAATTAATATAGAACAGACACACGACTTTTAAAAACACGCGATCTGCTCGTTTTTAGGTTTTAGCGCAAATTCAAAAGACATAAAAGTGCGTTGCTTTTTTTTGGAAAATTGGTTACATGCGAATTTTATGCCCCCAGATTCAATTTCTGTCCCCACAAAATCATTTTTAACACGAAAAAGCCGAAGCGTTACATTGGTTTATTCAGACGCAGAATTTCACGTAGATCATTTTTATAATTTTATGTACGGGTGTTTGGACTGGTCAACTGACCTGTAAACCGGTTTAAAATAGGCGACGATTGCAAGGAAACTCAATAATCTCCGAGATCCAGACACCACTTTTCGCTAGACCACACCTACTACTGTGATGTGTCAAAATGACTATTCGGATCTGCTCTTTCAAATGAGTGTATGTGAGCTGTAACAGGCGTGCAAAAACTTGGACAACCAGCGTCCAACTCACAGACCCACCATTTTCTAACGTGTAAAATTTTCGCTTGAAGTCGTTCAAGAGCACATCATAGCTGTCTATAACTGCGGGGTCAATACTTGTAGATAAATTTAAGAGCTACAAGATAGGCGTGAGATCAGCATAAAAATTAAGCAAAAGTCACTCGGAAATTACAGGAGAAGGGGTAGAGCCAGTTGTTTTCCTGGTACAGTTAACCCTCGATTTAACGGCACCCAAAAATAGACCGATTTGGTCAGCATTGACTAAGATTTAGTCAAAGTGAACCCTCGATTTAACGGCACCCTCGATTTAACGGCACCCCGGACCCGGGCCCTAGGGTGCCGTTAAATCGAGGTCGACTGTATTCAAAATTAGAGGGTACCTGGTTTGGCTTATTTATGCACGACTTTCTTAACATTATTGGTTTACAATATACCAAAATGATCAGTAGCAGAACTAGTTCAAGGACTACAAGACATAGAGCAAATATAACACAATTTAAGACAAAATAATGTGATCTCAACAGTGTTTGGACTTTCAGAAAAGGGTCGTACTCGCACTTCGTACTGCTAAATTTCAACTGTCGTACTTCGTACTAGTACCTTGTACAACGAAAATTTTAAGCTCGTACATCGTACTCGTACCTCTAAAATTTCTTCTCGTAGTTCGTACTCGTACTCGTAGTACGAGTACGTGTACGAGTACGAAGTACGAGTACGAGGTCCAAACACTGATCTCAAAACCGTACCGAAAACCAGCTGCTTTTTACAAAAATTGAGGTGGTTGTGGCGGCTGTAGGAACTTTCGTAACAAGACAATTTCGTAAGAGAGAAGTTTCGTACATGGTGGGGAAAACCAACAAAATGAGCAAATACCAATAAAATTTTGTGGCATTTCGTTTTTTGGAAGACCAACAAAATACCAATAAAATTTCAAATTAAATTTTATTGGTGTTTTATTGGTCTTTTGTTGGTGTTTTATTGGTCCTTGATTTTCACTGCAAACTAGCCAAATTTCACCGAATTGTTGACCGTTTCTTATTGTTTAGGTGGAAAATTCAGAAGAAAAGCTTTATCAACCATATTAATTCTCAATGGCTGAAATTGGACGTCGTAAGAAAGTTAGTAATACATATTGAAGTGTCGCAGTTTTTTTATAAAAATTACATTTAGATTCGGTTTGATCCAAGCCGTCACTCGACCTGGCCTTGGACTCGAAGCAAAGAATTCGGGTATCGTTTCGACATTCTACTGGACGATGGACTTGAAACAGAAATGGTGGTCTGCAACATAGAAGGATGTAAAAAGATATTCAACAGAGCTGGTACTGCATCTTTAAGGTGATTTTTTGGCATGCTTAGAGTGGACTTTTGAAATGTTTTCAGTTACCACTTGAGTTCTCATATCAATGGATCGCCAGCTTCAGATGCTAAAATGGAACAATCGTTGCTAAAATTTGCGGTTTGCTCAACTCAGTCATTGAAAATAGCCGAAGACAAAAGCTTTCTCGCGTTTTGGAAGAATTCCGAAAAATAATGTAGTGCTGTGCTGAATTTCAGTCACATTTTGATTCTATTTAGCATTGACAACTTTACGAAGGGAATCGAGAAGCAAGCTAGAGACCTCCTGCCTTCAAAAAAGACGCTTGCAAAGTGGGTGGATCTTTCAGTAGACAGCATCGAGCTCCAAGTCAAGAGCAAAATAAGCTGCTTGAAACAATATGGTGGATGCCTCACTATTGACTTCGCAAAGAAGCAAGTGGATTACATTGCAGTCACTGCACACTTTCTTGACTCTGACTGGTTGGTCTTCTAAACTCTCGATTATTTATTAAGAATTTCCCGTTTCTGGCTCCGTTTGCACGTCTTCTGCTCGCCGTCCAAGCATCCAGTTCTCCTAGTGAGCGTGCCTTCAAAGAGCTTAGATGTTTGTTGGTGGACTTCACAAGAAATCGAATGAGTCCGGAAAGAATCGCTGCCTTAGTCCACTTGAGAAACCAATTTATGAAAGAATTTGTGTGAATGTTTTTTGTTATGTGACGTCGCATAGTTTGCAATAAAGTTGGTAGCTTGAAGAACGTATAGGTTATCTTACGTGAAAAGTGTAACTTCAAGAAATAATAATAGGGCATACTTGTTTTTTGAATAGAAATTCGAATTCTGAGAATTTTTCAGATTACAGTGCGTTTCTAGATTGTCTAAGTTCAATTTTATACGTCGAATACTTGTTTTATACGTGGTGTTCCCCAAAAAATCTATGGCACAGGGGTATATGATGTTAAGGCAATTGTTAGATTTAGGTCGTATGATGTAACAATGATTCAAGGATGTGATGTAAGGAATCTAATGCTCTGCGAGTGGTAAAATAGATTCTTTCGGTGGTTATTGTACCTTGCCCGACTCCTTCAGCCAAAAAATTGAGTAAAAAAGGGTCTGAATCGACAAAAATCGAAAACCAATAAAACACCAATAAAATCGATAAAACCAATAAAAGACAACAAAACACCAATAAACCCAATAAAACACCAACAAAATTATAGTTAAAAATTAATTCTCGTTTGAATTTTTATTGGTATTTGCTCATTTTGTTGTTTTCCCCACCATGGTTTCGTAAGAACAAAATTTCGTAACAGCAAAAATTCGTAAGAAACTTTTTGTAATAGCAAATTTTCGTAAGAAGTTTTTTCGTAACAGCGAATTTTCGTAACGAATTTCTGTCGTAAGAAGAAATTATCAAAAAAAATTCACTTTTAATCAATTTTTCTAATTTAATATGTCATCTGATTCATTTGCTTTGGCCTTTCTGTCACTGTTTGACACTTTGAAGAGTAAATCATATAAGCACAAAAGTTAAAGCACAGGTCATATGGCTGAAAATTTTGATAATTAGTTGACCCGCAGATTTTTCATTCGTTAGGGAGACCACCTGAAATACCCAAAAGCATGGTGAAAGGGTCCTAGTGCAGAAGCGGTTGTCAAAATTTGCCTTGGTCCCCCTGTTGTTTTTTTGCGAAATATGCCTTGTTCCCCCCTGTTCATTATAGTTATTTAATATAGTGATTGTAGTGATCATGGTGATTATGGTTAACATAATCACCTTTACAATGATCACCTTCAAACAACAGGGAGACCAAGCTGTTTTTCGATAAAAAAAAACAGCAGGGGTGACCGAGGTGAATTTCGGCAACCGCTTCTGCACTAGGGCCGTGAAAGCCCAAGTGCCCGCCCCTCCAAAGAGTATTTTACTCTAAGTGTACCATTTTGAATTCCTTGATTTCTTTTAAGTTTTCTTTTTCGCAATGTGTAGCGCGCTAACTTAGGCTTAAGCAAAAATGAAAAAAGTTAGCTTAGAAAAAATACTCTTTGCGAGGGGTCGGGCACCCGGGCTGCTATCTTTTTGGTCAAATCATTACAGAAGTTGTAAGAAACATCAAGGGAGGATTAAGAGGGAAAAAAGCCACTCAACATACCACTAATGTTACTGAAAAGTGCGTTACGAAAGAAAACTGCTTTCTTTTTTTTCTGAAGAAAGAAAAAAAGTTACGAAAAAAAGTTACAAAAGTTACGGTTTTGTTACGAAAACTCGCTGTTAAGCTACGTTCACATACTGCGACTCCGCCTCCGTCTCCGACTGCACCTCCGACTACTACTTTCGCCTCCGACTACTTATGTGAACACTCGTGTTCACATACTGCGACTTTGACTGCAACTCCGCCTCCGACTACCTAAGTGAACACTCGTGTTCACTAGGGTTGGCCTCCCTCCCTCCTCCCTCCCTCCCTCCCTCCCTCCCCTCCCTCCTCCCTCCCTCCTCCCTCCCTCCCTCCTCCCTCCCTCCCTCCTCCCTCCCTCCCTCCCTCCCTCCTCCCCCCTCCCTCCTCCCTCCCTCCTCTCCTCCCTCCTAAAAATTAGTTCCTAAAAAATGTGCTTCTCACGCTCTGAAAGTACGAAAAGTAGTAAATCTGGCACTCTAAAGTTTTTTCAAACATCTCGATACCATAACCTGATCTTTATAACTGACTAATGGTCATTGCTCACATTTTATTTTTACATTGCTCTGGTTTTTAGCGAAGTTTTTGTGAATCTCAAATTTTTTTATTCAATAAAAGATATGAATACCGTAAATTTTGTAAGGCCGACCCATCCTATTTCAAAATCATGTGTTTGGTTTGTATTTTAACACATTTTATTGTGTAGCCAGGAAGATCCAGCCCCAAGGCAAAAGTAATTTAGCGATGCTCAGGTTGTATGATTTAGGTAGTGGTACCCTAATAGTACTCAAGTAGGGGTAGAGGACCTACCCAGGCGAGGGTAGTTAGGCAGTGGTGCTCATGTAGTGTTAATGTAGTATTATCCAAGGGGTGCGGATACCGCGAAATTTTTTTAAAGTTAATCATTTTTGTCTTACGAGCAACTCTTATAATTTTTCAATATATCACCTCAGTTCTACTCGATAATCCATGCACTAACCAAACTAATTGGATGTTCATTTGATGCAATTTTTCAAATGTTTTTTGAGCTCCAAAACCTGTTTTTTGCACTTATTCAAGCGCTAAAATGGCACTTGTGCACCTGGGGGGCCCTTTTTTTGGTTAACTGTAAGTATGGTTTAAACGACTCCTAAGTAATTTTTAGGCTCACCCCGGCTATGACACAAACTGTTCTAAAAATGAACGATTCTGACATTAATCATTATGACAATAATTCAAATGAAAATTAATTGGTTTCGACACGATTTGATTTGAAAGTAATTGTTTGGCATTTAAATGTCTTCGGAACAAAGTGGTTTTGATACTAAGGAACTTGTAAATAATAACTTTGACACTATAGTTCACTGTATCTTAAATCGCTTTATGGTTGACTTTTTGCTATAAAATTATTATCCGTTACGATATTCACAGTGCAGTTTTCTTTGATTCAATGTACACTTGCGCAGTCTTCAGGTTGTCCATTAAACCACCACTTGACTGCATATAAAGCCCTAAAGTCTCCCTTGCTTAAATCAACCGGATCAAAAGCAGACATAAAAATGGTGACCAATCTTTATTAAAATCTTCTACCAATAATAACAATGCAATAATACAATAACATGTACTTTTCAAAATTGGTCCAAAACAGTAAAATCAGATTGCTTTCTTAGATACTCCAAAATTTCTTCCCGGTTGTAGGCTAGAGCAATATTCAATCTTTGGCGAGCAATGCGCTGATCTACTAGCTTCAATTTCTTCGGTGTGCCCTGGAGCAGAACGATTTGCGCCTCCATCAGACTGCATTCTTGTTTCATTTGCCTTAGCCACCGCCAGAATCGCGGCCTCTTGCCATCAGCAGTTGCCAAAGCTAGTTTGAGAGAGTTGTGCCAAGCTTCTAGCGAATTGGTGGTTTTCGACTTTCCATCCAACGTTAAGGCAAAGCAATTCCAGAGAGAGATTGGGAACATAGACCTAGCACCGTCTTGACCGATCCAAGTCTTAAGTGTATGATTTTAATGAATAAAAAAACCTTCGCTAACCCAACCTTCACGAAATAGTCGATAAAACGCCTTTCACAGGAACCGTGAACAAACTTCTCCGTTCCATCTGAATTGCGAGCACACTGAGTCATAACTGCATCATAGGCACTGCTGACGTCATTAATTGGAACGTAAGCTAAAAATCACATACATAACAAGTTTTCTGGATGAGTCGAAGAGAAAATACCTATTGATTTGAGCATATCGAACAGATTCGTGATCTTTCCCAGTTTATATTTGCGTACCAGCCCTAGCTTTCCAACTTTCTATACAAAGCTCGAGCAAAGTGGGCAAAACATCCATGTTTTTCAGCCACTAAAGAAAATTGGATCCAATTTTTGTAGAATCTTAGATCAAAAACTTACAATTATATGCATGTTCGAAGGCAGAAATCAACGTTCTCTCAAAATCCATATCGGCATGTCGTACTCTTGAATTCGGTATCAGTTGCTTGACGGCGGAGAAGAAGTGATCATAGGTTCTTCTGGATTTTTTCGGTAGTAATGCATGAAGACATGGAACAAAAGTTTCCCTAGCTTAGCATGCAATGTTAGAAGTTGAATCCATCCTTTCGGAACTAGCGCGAACGTTCCGTCAAATCCCCACCACTCAGCATTTTGTAGGAACTAAATGAGTATGCTGAATAACATGGAAAGATTAAGAGCGCGTAAAAAACCAACATCTAACAGCGCTGGAGTAGAAAAAATCATGATTCTTCTTGCGGATGGCCCACTATCGTACAATACAAACAGGTCATTTTTGTAATTCTGCAGCATAACCGGTATGACCATATCGACAGGATTCGTTGAAGTAGTCGGATCAGCGTCCATTTTCTAGAATCAAGCAAATATTGAAACCAGTCTATAATCCAATAAAAACCCCACATTTCTGTGATAGTTGATCACGTGAGCTATATTCAAGGGGTTTATACGCGCAGCAACTTTTCTACTTGTATTTTCTATGATACTTGAATAGATTTGACGCGGTGCAGCCTGAAACACACAACATGAATAGTAAATCTGAACAGAAGATAAAGGAATAAACCTGATTTTGAGTAGCAAGTATTGGAACTCGGGCATTGATCGCCCTGATATCCAGATCAACTTTAGCTGTGCAATGAGAATGGCGAGTTTTGCTTTTGCCAACACAGAGATCTGCTCGATTTGTATCGATCACCATCTTGCAGCCTTCGGAATGCTTCATGCAACGCCACTGTTGAATCCCTTCGGCATTAGGCTGCTCAGAACGTTTGTATATCTCTCCTTAAATAATTTTTCTGATAGGACACTGTAGATGCAAAAACTGACCTTCAAGAATTGCCAGAAAACTGATATCACCGTTCTTCATTCTTTTTCTACTTGGAATAAGCTCGATTGGAATGGGTGGATTGACTGTCACCTTCTGCTTCTTTGGACGACCAGGATGAATTGCCACCTCTTCTTGATCTGCTTGAGTAAGAAGATCCCCCGCTTCTTCCGAAACATCGCTCCAGTCGCTCACATCTCCATCCATACCTGCCTCATCCGAGCTACTATAGTTGTTCATGATGATAGGATCTAAAATTAGTGTAAATAAAGCAGCGAACAACGTAAAGTGCATGAAAAGCATCGAAAAACAGGAAAACGAAAAAAGAGCCTTAAATAAAGCAACAAAAAAGAGTCACAGTCATTTAGTTCCGCAACGATTTGTTGCAAGATGATTTGGACATAGACAATTACTTTCAAATCAAATCGTGTCGAAACAAATTAATTTTCATTTGAATTATTGTCATAATGAATTAATGTCAGAATCGTTCATTTCTAGAAACGTTTGTGTCATAGCCGGGGTGAGCCAATTTTTATACGCCAGAAACGATAAAAAAATTGTTTCCTAACAATTTCCGCACTAAAAAGTGAAGTTCTCAAAAAAAAAGTTGGCTACCAAAGATTGACCAACCGCCTTGGTCGCCCAAAGTAATTACAAAAAAAGGGTACCTATACATCTTAAAAAAAACCAAAAAAGATGGAATTTGAACATAGTTTTGTTAGCTGGGGTCTACCGCATAAAGAAACTCTGGTATGCATATTGTTTTTATGAATCCAGAGTTACTCCGAGTGATTTGTGTCTAAGGTATGTGGGTGTGCGCATCTCAACCCAAGCAACCAAGCCCCCTGCGCCCCGAAGGGAGAGATGCGCGCACTTACTTACCTTAGACATCATTCCGAGCAAGACTCTTGATTAAAAATGGGTACTTATGCTGTTTGGGACCGACCGTCATTTTTTTGATTTTATTGCACAAATTGTTTGGCCGTTTTGTTGTGATTTTATTGTTGTTGTGATCTAGCAGTTCCGAATTCTTTCTTGTGACGACACAACAACAATAAAATCACAACAAAACGGCCAAACAATTTGTGCAATAAAATCAAAAAAATGACGGTCGGTCCCAAACAGCATAAGTACCTAAAAATGCATATAGTTGCTCTTTTTGCCCAGCTCCAGTACCAAAACGTGGTAGGATACCTTAATATACGATATTTTACCTTGGAGGACCAAGGCAGTTGGTCAACCTTTGGTAGCAAACTTTTTTTGAGAATTTCACTTTTTAGTGCGGAAATTGTTAGGAAACATTTTTTTATCGTTTCTGGCGTATAAAAGTTACTTAGGAGACGTTTAAAGCATGTTTACAGTTAACCAAAAAAGCCACCCCCCCCAAGTGCACAAGTACCCTCAAATTTTTTTTTGTTAATAGTAAAGTAAATTAGCGTATTCTGAGTTACGCAGGGGTTTCGTAGGGGCAGGGTGGTATTCCCTAGTAGCGCCCAAAAAGCTATGCTAGCATTCACAAAAGTTCAATTTTGCGGGAGATATTTACTAGCATTTGCAAACTCTAGTTAAAGGGGCATGCCCACGCTAACAAGAAGTCGTGCCCGGGAATTTAAATTTTTTTACTAATCATTGAACTTCTGTACTGATTTTCCAACTTGGTTTCTAACAAAACCACATCTAAAATTAAATTCTAAGCCTTGTTTTGTTAAAAACCAAGTTGAAAAGTTCGTACAGAAATTCAATGATTAGGAAATTTTTTTGAATTTCCGGGCACCACCTCTTATTAGCGTGGGCATGCCCTTTAAAGGGGGATACACTTCATATACGCATTTCATACACTATATCCACTTCATATATTATATCGACTGTTCTTATCCCGCTAGGTGCACATCCTATTTATTTATTTTTTATTAATTTTATATTCAATCCTATGGCCAAAAACTATCGAGGAATTGATTGCAATCATTTCCAGCACTGCTTTGCTGTCAGCAAGTGCCTCAATTTTGCGATTTCAAGCAAATGACCACCAAAATGAAAGGAAACCAGCCTAAATGACGCGTACTTAGTTTTATATAGTCTGAGCCTCCACCAGTTCTATTTATTTGTCAACGCGTTTAGTGACTTTCTAGAGTCGGAATTCCATAGGAACAAGATCGAAATTTTACACACCAAAACCACCTCATAAAAGCAAGGTAGCTAGCGAAGGTTTGACCGGAGAAGAAATAAGTACTATTGAGGGGTAGGATTTCGGTATTATTTAGAAACTGACTTTTTTGCAATTTCAATTTAGATGATTTTATACAACCGTATGCTAAAAAAATAAAAATTTTTTCTGGTGTTTCAGCCAACAAAGTTAAAGCAGCTATGGCTAAATGACAAAAAAATGTTCAATTAACAGAGAGATTATATTAAGCCGAGGATTAGTAAATAAAAAGTTGGTAAAAACTTAACAGGAAATGTAAAAGGCTTGAATCCGAAAAATGGCGCAGTTTTTATTGGACACCCTGTGCATTTAGGGGAGGAACCAGGTGGTGTCTTACCCACCTTGAGGATTACTGGTCTTATAATTAATATTTTATGACCGTTATTCAAGAAAAAATAATGTCTACTACCAACATGATTTGAACCTGTAACCTCAAAATTTTGGAGGGAGGATTCACCGAGTGGGAATTTACCGAGGGGCGAATATACCTAACCTAATTACCTAAAGCTATATTTAGGTTGTTTAACGATGGATCATACCAGGTTCAGTGGCGGACTGTATACGTGGAGAGATATATGTTGGAGATAAGTGTTGGGGAGATATATACTCATAGCCGCTGATATACTACCATCTCAAGGTTTCGGTCATAATATGAATACTAGGAAGGAGCCAGCGGCGTTCGCGGCTTAATCCCGACTATGAAATCCTATAAAGAATTATTCCAGTATAGCCACCTAAATAAAACAACCTGGGTATCATACAGAAGTATATACACATAAACACCATTACTTGAGTGAAACTTCCCTCCTCCTCGTACCCCTCTCTGATCTGGGTAGTCAGTCCTGGATATCTGCGCCTGAGTACCACCCATCTCGCTACCGCCAATAAATACCCCCGGTACTTATCCCGTTTAACTCCACCCCCAATTTCTGAAAAGTAATGTTATGTTTACTTTGATACAAGAAACATGTCTAAGAATTTTCTATTCAAAATTTTGAAAATTTTTCGAAAATTTTTTGCTTCAGCTCTTTAAAAGTATCGTTTAGGGTCATTTTTCAATTATTTTTACACTTTTGAGGCTTAAGCCCAGGCAAGGGTGGTCCAGCGTATGTTATTACAGGTTCAAAAATGTTTCTTGAAGTTAAAAGAAAGTAAGAAAAACATGTTTGAGTCCGTCCTAACATACGCTGGCCTACCCTTGCCTAAGCCTAAAATACACATCAGGGGGACCAAGTCAAATAGGGTAATAAAAAATAAGCCAAACAGCACTAGTATCCGCTTATGCATGTACATACCATAGTTTCTATATAAGGCAGGCCCTAAAAAGTAAAAAATATTAAAAAATTATAACTTTTTTTATAGCTGACCAAAATTTAGTCAAAAATGGCCCTAAAATACCCTAAAAAGACCATCTATATTTGAGTAATTGATAACAAGAGATTTTGGAAAAAAAATAATTTTGTGATCGGAAAATGTTTAGAAATATTTCGTGTAGCGAATTATGCACAAAGAATTAGAAAACATCTTTTTTGGGTGTTTTGAGAGGGCACCGAATAACTCAGTTCAGCATAAAATAATTACTTAGGAGACGTTAAAACATTATTTACGACAAATTTTTAAAAGTCGTTGGTATACGCCTCGCGTTGTCACCATTACTGCATTAAAAGTTAAATTTCAGTATTGAGTTCGTACGCAAATCCCGATAATTCACGGCTTGATGTGGTCTTGAAGATCCACTTATACAAAAGGATTTTATTGTAGATACAAGCAGATATACAGGACAATAGAATTATTTCTTTTATGTTTTCAGGCTGTGCTTCAGTTCAGTGACGCAGGAAAGTCTCCTAAGAGTGTGGAAGGGACTCCTAAGAGTGATAGATAAGACTCCGAAGAGTAGCAAAGTGACTCGCAAGAGTGTGGAAGGGTCTCCGAAGAGTGAGTTTAATGTCGGGGACTGACTTCCACATTTGTTAGCTCCACATCAGGTAGTTTGCCTAAAATTAATCTTCAATTACTCATCTCTAAAATGATGTGCTACTCTTCAGTGCCATCTCCTCCCTCCTTTTTTTCCGTTCTTCAATTTTTTTACCGCAGCATAGTTGACGGAAAAAGGTCCAGAGGCAATTCAGCTAAAATTGGGCACAGTATTATGAAATTAGGTAAGAACCTACAAATGCCATGATCAGTAGACAGATGAGCACATTAGTGAATTGGTTGAGCACGTCCCACTAAAGAATTTTTCATTAAATATATCCTGACAGAAAAACACTCACCCAGGTGATAAAGCACTTTTGGGCACTCGCACACACAGATGTGTTCAACCATTATGAGAACTCTTGAAAAGCTCAAGTAAAATCCATTTTACAGCTAATTTTTGACATCGACTTGTACTTAACTTCATATACCGTATTATCTCTATTAAACGGCATGCCCGTCAGTAGTACTTGCACCAAGTTTTCCATCTTCAAAGGATGCCGCCTTTTTGACCCATACCTATTGAGCACTATTGAGAATATAGGTCAACAACAGCTGTTACCCTATTTCGAAATATTATTGCGAAACAAGAACAGCTCTTATAAATTTTTGCAATGGACTTGAAAGAACAGCTGATAGTCTAATTTGGCAGAATAGGAGCCTAAACAAGCCTGGTTGACCTATATTCAGAATATTATACCTATGCAAAGTGCTCATAGGTATGCATAAAAGGCGCATCCTTTGAAAGATGGAAAAACTTGGTGCAAGTACTATCCCGTCTATTTTCAACCCCTCAAAAATCAGAAAAATTCGATTCGAAGATTTTCGGTGCTCAACCAAAATTGAAGTTGTAATTGACAGAGCTCGTGGAGTTAAGAAAATGCTAAAAAACAGCTTCACAAATATATCTGTGCTCGATATAAACCCTCCAAAGTCGAAGAAGCTTTTTTAATAGAGATAATACGGTACCTATTTTTCGGCGTGCCTATAACTCATCAATTAGAGAAACTCAACAATAAACTATATTCATCAGAAAAACATTTCATCAAAAAATGGTTTCATCGAAGAACCGTTGTAATTCAGTAGTAATCCACTGAATTACAAAGGTTCTTTGATGAAACCATTTTTTGATGAAATGTTTTCTGATGAAATACCGTATTCTCTCTAATGAGCGCCCCCTCTCTAATTAGCCCCCCCCCCTAACTTCAAGTGGTCTGAAACTTCTGTTTTCATTATCTTTGAAGCTCTGTAAAAAGTGCCTGCGAGGCATTTTTAAAAATCTAACAGCATTTTTAGAGAGCTCAAAAAGTTGATGAAAACAGAAGTTTCAAACCACTTGAAGTTTGAAAAAATTTCCACTCTCTAATAAGCGCCCCGGGGCGCTTATTAGAGAGAATACGGTAGTTTATTGTTGAGTTCTCTAATTGATGATTATAAGCACGCCTTTTTCATATACAATTTGATTTTCCTATCTCAGTTGCTTTCCCACCGTTTTGTAGCTGAGATTTTTTTCTATCCATTGAGTGGTAAAAACCCCTGATTGAAAATAATTTTTGAGGAAATCACACCATTTACACTAAAAAGAGAGGTGAGGCTCACACTTGGTTTTTTAGTGTGAAGTTGGTGTGATTTCCTCAAAAATAATTTTCAATCAGGGTGTTTTACCACTCATGGATAGAAAAAAATCTCAGCTACCAAACGGTGTAAAAAGATCTGAGATAGAAAAACAAATAACATGAAAAAAAAGTGGAGTTAAGTAGAAGTCGATGCCAAAAGGTAGCCGTAAAAATTTCCCCTTCAGATCAACTTGAATTGCAACGTTTTATTTACATTGTGGAATGGCGCCTCAAAGGCACCTGGGTCGTATTCAGGTAGGTTAGTAGAGTTTTGGATCAAGAGTTACTCGTGATCTACTCGACGTGTTTCAGACGGGCCAAGTAGGTTCAAAGATCATGAGTTACTTTTGATCTACTCAACTCGTTTCAGACACACGAGTAGGATCACGAATAACTCATGATCCTAAACTCTACTCAACCCGTTTCAAGTGCGAGTAGGATCAAGAGTAACTATTGATCTAGTGACTCTACTAACCTACCTGAATACGACCCCAGGTCATGATAGAAATTTGTAGATTATCATGATATCCACAAAAATACACTATCGTCAAACCTCTATTAAGAGTTGCCAAGTTAGGATGTTTAACTGTATCTAAAATGGCGTAAATTTAAAACATGTAACCCATGGTTCACGATTTCAAGAAATTTTATCTTACAAACTTCCTAATCACCTCTCTTATTTACTAAGCGCCATTTTCGTCTGTCTGTCTGGACGTGGACAGTTTTTTTGACTCAAACCCAATTTAGAGCCAACTTTTGTAAGAAACTCGGTGAAAATCGATCCCAGTTCTGTTTTTACAGTCTGGTCGGAAATATCGTCAGGATTTGATTTGTCTATCGTTTTTTTTAAATCCGGCAATTTCATCATTAAAAAAGTGAAAAACCGCTGATTTGACACCTTTTTCGAAAAAAGTTTAGAGAA
Organism: Ditylenchus dipsaci; assembly: GCA_004194705.1. Lineage (NCBI taxonomy): Eukaryota > Metazoa > Nematoda > Chromadorea > Rhabditida > Anguinidae > Ditylenchus > Ditylenchus dipsaci. The sequence continues at coordinate 14,855 of SADC01000901.1, read as the reverse complement.
GGGGTGCCGGATAACCGGGTTTTTTCTTTTTAATGATGAAATTGCAGGATTTTAAAAAACGTTCGGCAAGACTATAAAAACAGAACTGGTAACAGTTTTTGAAATTGGGTTTAAAAATTGTTGGCCCCAAGGCTGGAAGAACTTAAGTGGAAAAAGTGGAAATTCAAGTGGAAAATGATCAAGTGGAAGAAGTGATCTATTAGAAAAAGTGATCAACGGAAACAAGGACGAAGTTGACAAACTTCGACGTGCAAATGCCAGAAATCGACACCAGTTAGGATCAAATCGCAATATGGCGCTTTTTGCGAAATTTTTGAATTGAAAGTATTACTTTTTATTTTTCAGCAAAGAGCAAACTTGATGGGCGAAGGGGACGATGCCAACCCAGACTGTGGTATCATCCGCGAATTCCTGGTTTTTTGCTGAAACGCTGTAGACGAGAACTCAAAGGTCTGGATGAAGTAGAGAAAAGAAGTCTCAAAGGCAAGATGGAAGCGAGCACGCACAAGCAAACCATGGAACAGTTGAGGTATGAATGCTTTGTTGTTACCAACTACAGGGTTAACAGATAAATACAACTACCATATTTTCTCTATTCAACGGGCCGGCCCGTTTCATTTTCAATACCCTGGAAATCGGCAAATTTTGAGGTCGGTCTCGGATTTTTGGGTGCCCAACCAAAATCTAAAAAGTGAATCGGTAGAGCTCGTGGGAGTTAAAAAATGTGATAAACATCCTTGCAAAAAAAAATCTCTGGCTGAGACATATGTCCTCAAGTCGAGGGGCCGTTTATTAGAGAGGGCCCGTCTAATAGAGAAAATACGGTATCTTGATTTCTAATTTTTTTCGTACATTTGTCTGGTTCGCGTTGCTGTTTTAATCACTTTTTCTTAATCATGAAAACTTCACTAATTTCAGATTCGTCATGCATTCGCGAGTGTTCGGCTTTTACTGATTTTTTTTCTCAATTACTTATTTTTTAATTTGATTTGTCTCCGAAAATTCAATTAGAGAATTGACGTTTGAACGGTATTTACTCGCGTGGCTGCGGACTTCAATGTAAAAGAGAATCAATTTGTTTGATGAACTGGTTCTAATGTCTAATACCGTATACTTTCTTGTAATTACCCATGGACAATTATTTTTCAACCTCAAAAATCTCAAATTGTAAATCAAAAATTGTCTTAACATTGCAATTTCAGTCGAAAAGAGGGAGGGGGTAGGTAATTATTAAAGAGTGGGTAATTAATGGAGAATATGCGGTATGCTATTTGCCCGCTGCTACCCTCACTATCATCCACCTATTATGTAGTCGTTACGAATGAGGTCAAATTTTCGAAAAATCATAACTGATTATAATTGTGTATGAAACGTTATTGCAGTTACATTACATTTAACAATTTCAGGCCGTTGATCAGAAGTTCCGTGAAGTTCACCTGCAGTCCCGAAAATCCGAATCCATTTCGTTCACAAATGATGTCTACGTATCGCTGTGAAAGACTACGTCGGAGGTTCTCGCTTCTCGACACTTCCACTCGTCAGAGTCACACTTCCACTCGCCAGAGTCACACTTACACTCGCCAGAGTCACACTTCCACTCGCCAGAGTCACACTTCCTCTCGCAGAGTCACACTTCACTCGCCAGAGCCTTCTGTATGTTTTCAATGAGGCACTATTCTATTCGGCAGAGGCTGATCTCTTTGGATGAAGTTTTTTAACCTTCTCCGTCGCCTTGGCTTGGTTGGTGGCACTGAATACCTGTCCGAGATCTTCACATAATTAATATCTGAATTATCGTAAATTGTTTAATGTACAATTAATATTTATCACCATCATTAACTACTGTACTGGTCCTCTCCAGCAATCTACTTAACTCCAGACCCTGTTTTTTAATGTCTATCCTTTTTCACAATTTCCTCAGATGCTAAGTGTAATTGTAATGCTACGCGGACAAGGCTTCGGTTGAAAAGCAGCTTAGTTTTGAAGATGGCACATCTCTGATAAGGTTCCTGCTGAAAGTGAAGGCTGAAATAAGCGTTCTATCAAAAATAAAGATAAAGGATTTGGTTCTCACTTGGTCAGATGGCGATCAAAAGAACTCAGTTTAACCCCTGACGTTGTAAACCTGGGTCTCAGCATGGAGGTATGATGTGTCTTGTCTCATTAATTTAAACCACTGATTCTAGGTGCTTAAATCGGTAACAAAGTAAACATATCCACAAATAGCTCTGAGGATCAGGCATCAACTCCTGTGGTATATTATTACTTTTTCTCATCATCTGAAACACTTATCTGAACTCTTATCTATCTCATGATCAAGATTTTCGAACCATCATTTTCAGTCGCCGATACAATCTGATGACCCAAAACAGGTTTATGAAGAAAAGGACGTCAATCAGGCCATCTTTTACTTGGTAAATTTTGTCTAATACAGTCGACGCTCGATATAACGATCGCTCTAGACGGTCCAGAGGGCACCGTAGCGAATATTGTCATATTAGAGCGAATTTCGTTATGAGATAGTTATTATATTTCAGTTCTCCATACAGATTCCTTGAAATTAACGCTTATCTTGCAAAATTGTTGGGGAACTTATAATAACTTCAAATAACTCTGATTTCAATACAGTCAAACCTCGATTTAGTGGCACCTCTAGGGACCAAGCCTTAGGTGCCACTAAATCGAGGTGCCACTAAATCGGGGTAAACTTTGACAGTTTGGCCAACTCTGGCAAACCAAATCGCCCTCAGGGTGCCACTAAATCGAGGGTGCCACTAAATCGGGGTGCCACTAAATCGAGGTTCGACTGTATACTTTTGCAGGCAAAAATAGGAGATGAGAGCATCAAAAAAAATCAAGGTCATCAATGATAAATTGGCAGAATTTTTGAAAGAAAAAATTTGGGCACTCTCTAATAACACTGTGCATGGCATAAAAGCCAAGTAATTTAATTTGAAAATTAAACACTTATCTATCTATAGTCAAAAACGATTTTAGAATTAAGGCCGAGTTGAAATCAAGAAGGAAGATACTTAATTTGGAATATGTAGACGCGGTAACTGCTTTCCTCAATCACTTGAACTAATTCAAAGTGAAATTTCAGGAAGCGAAATAATTAATTCTCCACCCTGAACCACTCTTCGGAGTCACTATCCACTCTTCGGAGCCCTGTCAACTCTTCGGAGTCACCTATCAATCTATACTCTATGGAGTCTTCTTTCCAAACAAAGAGATATTGTCAAAACGAGGAAAAAGAATACATCGTATTATCTATGTTCAAACTGATGCTTATGATTTACTTGTAAAGTAATAAAGTAACTTGAAGTTTATCGGATTACTACGCATTTGTGCAAATCCCTTTTGCGCAAATTTTTTACAATATTACATTCAAACATTCTATAACGGCACCTCTGGATAACGGCACTTTCTCTATAACGGCACACAGAGCTTTATTTGTTGGTCGACAGTGAAAGAAAGATCAAGACCTTCTCTATAACGACAATTTATCTATAACGCGGTAAAATTGCGACTCGCTACAAACTTAGGCCTTAGGCTTAGGCAAGGATAGGCAGCGCACGTTAGGACGGGCTCAACTTGTGTCCCAGACTGAGCACCAAAACGCGCTAATTTGAAAAACTGTAGCGAGTCACAATTTCTAGCGAGTGGAATGTCAGTTATAACCACACCTTGAACATTCCGGTCAAATGAAAAGTCCTCTAACGGGGGTGGTTATGGCGTGTGTATGCCCCTTTCAATTAAAAATGGGGGGGGGGTAGGTAATTATTGAAAAGTGGGTGATTAGTAGAGAATATACGGTATGCTGTTTTGCCCGCTGCCATCCACACTATCTTCCACCTATCATATGGTCGCTCGAAATAGATCAAATTTAGAGAAATCATGACTCTAATTATGTATGAAAATCTTTTGCGATTAAATTACAGTTAACAATTTCAGGCCATTGATCAGCTGTTAGTAGTGAAAAATGATGGCTGGGAGCCGAGATAGATACAAAAACGTGTTGAAAAATTGTCCCGTGTCCCGCGGGAGTATGAATGGGGCTTTACCGATATCGACATCGAATGTGACGGCGCTTTACAACGGTGATTTCACAATCGTGGCAGTATATTTAGCATTAATGTTGTTCTTAATCTATTTTGTAAAATCAGCCTCGAACCGAGACTATGTTAGGGAAAAATCTCATGCTCCAATAAACATAGATTTTTTTGCCAAGAATCTTTCAAAATTAAGCTGACTAAAAGACTTTTTACATAGACACAATTGTTGCACTAGTTGGCTTTTGTCCGTTTCGCAATCGGATTGATCATCTTTTAGAACTTTTACAATAGATTTGTAAATAAGCAATACTTTTTCAGACAGAACTTTTCTATAAAAGTTTTAAAAAAGTCTCCACCCAAAATTTTTGGATTGCGCACCGTATTTCCCTAATCAAGTCCCCTCTCATATTAGAGACTCCTGCTAATCGAGCTCCCCTTCTAGAAGATACTGTAAAAATAAAGCACTGCTCTAATAGAGCCCCCTTTCCATCTTCGGGGATACCCCATTTTCGAAAAAAATTTGACGTGACATAGGAATTCCAAAAGCAGTTTATAACATTTTAAATGGAGTTTGTCGGTGACATTGCCTCTTTTTCGTTTGCTGTCAAGGTTAATTAAGCTTTACTTCGGGGGCGCAGGGGCTTGGTTGCTATCGTATATTAAGGTATCCTACCACGTTTTGGTACTGGAGCTGGGCAAAAAGAGCCACTATATGCATTTTAATCAAGAGTCTGCTTGGAATGATGTCTAAGGTAAGTAAGGGCGCGCATCTCTCCCTCGGGGCGCAGGGGGCTTGGTTGCTTGGGGTTGAGATGCGCACACCCACATACCTTAGACACAAATCACTCGAAAGAGACTCTGGAGGCATGAAAAAAAACATGCATAACAGAGTTTATTTATGCGGTAGACCCAGTCAACAAAACCATGTTCAAATCTAATCTTTTAAGGGTCTCTAGGTACCGTTCAGGTTGGTCCCTCAAGGCAAAAAGTCAAATTTTGGTCAAAATTTTTTCCAAAAAATGGCCTGCCGCGACCTGAAAACATGTTTTATTCACGTTAAAGGTTGCTAAAACATAAGAAAACATCATTTAGGGTGTTTTGGGAGGACACTGAATAATCCACATCAAAGCTATCTACAGACTAGGACCTACACTACAACGAAGATGAAATCTGTTTTTGACTTTATATGCTAGAAAATTATCATCGCAAGCTTTTTAACACAATGTCAGTATCGCTACAGGAAAAATAGTTAAAAGAATTCAAAATCAGTGAAATTTTTTAACACACCTTTACGCATAAATCGCTGTGAAGCAGATCGAAAAATAATTAAACCTGATGAAATACTCGACAGACTTGTCCAAATATGCCAAAAAAAGAGAACATAAATAAAAATCACATGAAAATGGAAATATTTCTGGTCAAAAATGCTTGTGAAAATACTTATCGGGATTCGGCGATTTCGGGTTCGGGACTTTCAAAATCGATCGAGAGGGAATCGGGATTCACGCCAAAATTTTCGGGATCGAGATCCAGATCGGAGGGATCCTGATCCATGCACACCTCTAAAAATATCAACCCGCCACACTTTTTAAGACGATTTTTGAAACAAATTATTCGAAAAAAAATATTTGCCAAAAATTTTTTTCTAGTACCGATTCTCATGCTAAATGTCTTTCTGAACCAATCCGTTCAGATCAGGTCGAAAATATTTAGGGAGCTGATATCTTTCAGAGTAGACGAATGGTACAAATTTCGGGGTACAATCAACTCCCGATTTAGTGTACACCGGATTTAGTGTACACCTCGATTTAGTGTACACCTGGATTAAATCATTTTGGCGGCGGTTAATTAAAGACTAGAATGAACCTCGATTTAGTGTACACTCGATTTAGTGTACACTCGATTTAGTGTACATCTGAGCCGGTCACTAGGGTGTTACAGTCGGTTGCGGTCCCCTGAGTGTCCTTATATCGAGAGTCGACTGTACATGAAATCGGAAGTTGACTGTATAGTCGACGCTCCCAATAACATACACCCCAAAAGTTCGTTCCGCCTAGGATCCGACACTTTTTTTAGCCCCGTTTTTTCAAATTTTTTCCATTTCTGTTTTGACAGTCTGGTCGCAAATATCGCAAGGATTCAGATTTCGCGATCATTTTTGCAGAAAACAATGATTTTGACATTTGAAAAGCAAAAACTCCCATTACAATACTCGTGTTTTGGTTCGGTGTATGTTAATGGGAGTTTTTGCTTTTTAAATGTCAAAATCATTGTTTTCTGCAAAATGATCGGCAAAATCGGATCCTTGCGATATTTGCGACCAGACTGTCAAAACAGAAATGGAAAAAAATTGAAAAATGGGCTGAAAAAAAGTGTCGGACCTAGGCGGGACGAACTTTTGGGGTGTATGTTATTGAGAGCGTCGACTGTATAGACGTTTCTCGAATTAGAAAAACTTTTTTCATTTTTTCTATGTCTCACAAAATTGATATTTTACGCAACCCAACTCCAATACATAGGGTATGTATCTCCTGGTAGGTGGGACCACCTGGATGGCTAAAAATTAAAAAAATTTAAAAAAAGAAATAAATTATTGTTTTTAACTTAAAATTATGTGGTGAATCAGGTTTTTTATGACCATAACTAATATTAGGCGTGCCTATAAAAGATAGATTAGAGAAATGCTCAATGAACTATTTGATAAAAAAGACATTTGCTCAAATAAGGGTTTGCTCAAATAAAATACTGCTCAATCACTTGTTTGAATTTTAAATTGTTTGGCAATCGTATATTTGATCTTTTACCTGTTTGGTAAAGAACATTGGTCAATTGCTTTTTTGGCCTAGAACAGACCTGTGCAAGGGCCGGCTGGAAAGCCTATCACTTTTTCTCAGCTTGGGATAGGAATTTCAGATATCCTTAATTAATTGATCCCTCAATAGGTTACAGGTTCGAACCCGGTGGTGACAATTTTTTGCTCAACTAGTCACGGAGTAAGCAAAAAGTCTTTATTAATTGATTTTATTTATTTGTTAATTTTAAAAAACAAAATATACTATCATATGTGAAATCGTGTGGTGAGTTAGGTTTGATAAAATAAAATTTCGATTCTATCCACCCGAACCCCAAAACTCGGCATGGGTACCTCTGGTCCAGGTGGATATCTATCCTGGAAGATCTGAAAAATAAAAAGAGATTTTTAAATCAAAAAACTTTCTATCATATGCAAAATCGTGTGGGGAATCCTGTTGGACAAGACCAAAATTGCGATTACACCCACCCAAACCCAAACTGGGTAACACCTGTCACACCTATCCATTTGGATATCCTGAAAAATAAAATTTTTTAAATTTCAAAACAAACTGTGTTATCATATGTAAAATTGTGTGGTGAGTTGGGTTTGATAAGACCAAAACTTCGATTTCACCCATTTGGAGCCCAGCATGGTTGTTTTTCATTTTAAGAATCCCAGGCCATCCCGCTGGATGTCCACCTGGTCAGGTGGTAGCCACTCAAGTTTCGTGCTTCGGGATGTAAAAATAGATTTTTGGTCTTATCAAACCTCATTACCCAGACAATTTACGTATCATAGCAAAATTAATTTCAATTTAAAAAATTTTGATTTTTTCAGGTCATCCAGGTGGGGATATGGATAGCGGAAATCGCAAATTTAGTCCTATCAAACCCAATTCACCACCCGATTATATATTAGAATATATGATTTACTTCAATTTTAACTAAAAAAAATTTTTAGGCCATCCAGCTTAATATCCACCTAGGACCTGGGTACCCATGCTAAGTTTTTGAATTTGAGTCATTAAAAATCACAGTTACAGTATTGTCAAACCATGTTCAGCATAAAATTTGGGTAGGATACCATGTTTGAAATTTCTTTCAAATCATGTAAAAAACTTCGGTATTTGGAGACAGATGAACCCTCAGAATATGTACCTATCCTGGTACGGGTTTGTGCCCGAGAAGATTATTATGATTTCTGAGATAAACAGGGCTAAGGCAAATGCTCTTTTACCAAATATACGATTGGCCAAACAATTAAAAATTCAAACAAGTGATTGAGCAAGTATGTTATTTGAGCAAAACCCTTATTTGAGCAAATGTCTTTTTATCAAATAGTTCATTGAGCATTCTCTAATTATCTTTTTATAGGCACGCCTAATATTTTACGCACGAAAACAACACTTTGATTTCGTGTAATTTGTTTTTATCTTCGGGCAGCCAGATGGATATCCACCTACTCGAGGGGTACATACCAAGTTGGGGCTACAGTCGAACCTCGTTATAAGATACACCCAGAGACCGACCCCAGCTGTATCTTATAGCGAGGTATCTTATATAGGGGGGTAATTTGACGGGAGTTATTTAACTTGGACCGGACCCAGGTGTATCTATAACGAGGTGTATCTTATATTGGGTGTATCTTATAACGAGGTTCTACTGTACTCCCGTTTATTCACCACACCACCCCCCCCCCCAAGACGTGAAAAAAAATTTCAATTTTTTTTCTGGAAATGGTTGATAAGGGTAAACATGCGACAAATCGATTGCAATCATCAGAAAAGCAGAAAACGCATCTGTGCTCGTAAAAATGCTAATTATAAAGTTAAATGCGTTTATTGTGCTGAAAAATGTCACTGTTTAATAACGAAACACGCGTGTTTGCGGGCAACAAATACCGTTTTCTGCTTTTCTGATGATCGCATCGATTTGTCTCATGTTTTTACCCCTATGAGCCACTTCCAGAAAATTTTTTCAAGTGCTTGGAGGATGACGAGAGTAGCCCCAAGGTTTTTTCGCTCAGAACTCCAACCAGAGTGACCAAATCAAAGTGATCGTCTACTTGGGTCAAATCTTATTTTACGTTTTCGGGTTCCACAACAACTTTTCTGCACTGATTCGAGCATGAGAAGATTGTTAGACAGTGGTAAATGCAATTTTATCGAAACTTTTTGAGTTATCGTAAATTCTTGATTTATCAATCAGCACTCACAATAACTCGAAATTTCTCGATAAAACATGATTTACCACTGCAACCATCTTCAGCATGCTCGCATTAGTGCAGAAAAATTATTTTGGAACCGAAACGTAAAAATTGATCCAGTGGGCGACCACTTGGTTTGGTCACTCTGGATGGAGTTCTGAGCGATTCTAAGAGATGATGTAGAGGTGCTGGTTTGAAATCCCCCTGGGCGCATACCTTTTTTTACCATAATTTTAAATATAAAAAGACAAGCGTTTGACTTTTCAGGTCATTCGGTGTGAAATACCCCTACTCTGGAGTCACCTGGATATCAACCTGTCCAAGGTGGTAGCTACAGTTTTGGGGTTGGAAAGGTAAAATCGCACTTTTGGTCTTAACAAGCCCATTCCTACAAATTTTTAGTTTGGACCTAACAATCCCATTCCTCGGACAAATTACTTTTGGAAAAATGGTTTATTTATTTTTCTTTAAGAAATTTTTTTCAGGTTTGGTTTTGGTTTAGGAGTGTTTAGGCGGTTTGAGGGTAATTGGTTGGTTTGCGATATTTGGGATGGTTTGGGATTTTGAGTGGTTTGAACACAATCTAAAATTTTCAAAGAAACACTAAAACTGCCCTGGTCCCCCTGTTGTTTAAAAAAAAAGTTTCAATCTCGAGAAACGTCTATGCACCAAATTTCTAGTGGTTCTACTCAAACCAGCAATATATGTCCGCTCATGTGATTTTATTGAACTGATCCCAACGGATTCAGGTTTAAGAAGACATTTTGGTACAGAAAGTTGCTACTCAAAATATTTATGCAAATATTTGATAATTTTTTCTGAAGCTAAATTCGTCGGAAAAGTGTCGCGAGTTGATAGCCGTCTGAGAGCTCACTGAGATGTGAGTGTGAATGTCTGTTTCAAAAAACACTGAACCGGATAAAGTAAAAAACACATTCAAGTATAAAGCATTTTTGTCATCGCAAAGAGGAGCCTGAAAACATCGAATTCACAAAGAATTTTTATGTTTTTTGAATTTGCGCTGAAACCGAAAAACGAACAGACCGAACATTCTGAAACGCGTTGTTCGGTTCTAATATTAACCGGCGCAACAATTGGGAAACGGTCTTTGCGCAACTTATTTCGGGAAGATTTTTGTCATTTTACCAATATAAACATTTCAAGTCTTATCCTGGAATGGGGATTTACTTTTTTTCTTGCGAATTTGCGCAGAGTAGATAGGGTAGGCCAGCGTACGTAAGACGAACTCAAATGAATGCTATGTGAATCGGACTTCAAACAAAAAAAGAAAATACGTTTGAGTTTGTCCTAACGTACGCTGCCTGCCCTAGTCTATGTTAGAAGCTAAAAAATCAAAAGAGATACCTGTCAAAAAGTAAACTTTGTCATATAGGCCAATGTTTAATAGACTGTAAACATCTCAATAAAGTAACCTCCGCGAAGTGGCACTTTATCCAACATTTGGGAGTCAAATATAACTATAATTCTTACTTGTTGTAAGAAGATTGTGCGATTAATAATCGCACGCCTCTTATTAGTGCATTCTTCTGTTTAGTTATCAACAGTGTCAATCCTATCAGAAAAGACGTAAATTTTTTCTTCGTTCCATATTTAATAATGACACTAATCATTTTCAGGGAAAAATTGTCGAAATTGCAATATTGATAAGTACTAACCGCTACAAAAAATTATGAACTATCACCGCTGAGAAAAAGTGCTGGGGTCGAGAAGAGAGCGGAGAGGCCAATTATTCTCATCGTGCTAGTAATTTCTGCCAAAGTTCCCGAAATCTCCAGTCCGCCAGTCCATTACAAAGCCGCGATTGCCTACGACCCATTACGGGACACATGCTACTCTGCGGAGCCATCAGGTTTCTACTCTTCGGAGCCATCAGGTTTCTACTCTAACGGACCCAAAATAATTACTCCAAAAGTCACTTGTCCTCATACTGCCGATCCTCGTTCCTCAAAGGCTTTGCGACAGAGATTCGAAGAAAAGGTTAAAGAATCTGATAGTCCTTCTGTTCATGTAGGAGTCTTCCCTTGGAAGTGACGACTCAGACGTATGTTTCAAATCATCCTCTACATATCATCTCTAGAATTTCAACTCTTTGAGAATCAAGAATCTGTTTGGTAACCGGTTTGGAAGATATAGCCATTCATCGTTGGTACCAACAAAGAACAGAACTGCTATCTTTGTGACGTTCACTGAGGTCGAGTCTGCTCAAAGGGCTGTGATCTGTCTAGGTGGAGTCACCCCTCGACGTAAGCCCTCAATATCTAAAAAACCATTCTGTATTCTGAACAACATTATTTACAGAAAAATTCGTCATCACAGTTTGAGCATCGAATGTCAAAGAGCAGTCGTTGGATAGAATATTATGTTTGTTGTTGTTATTTTTGTTCGTTATAAAAAGAAAGTGTGTTGTTGTTGAGAAGTTTTTCTATTAGATCAAAGACTTTTTGCTCCAACCGATAGAGTGTTCACAAAAATTATGGATAGATCCACAAAGAACTCAGATTTGAGTTTAATAGGGTATAGTTCAGGTAAGAATAGGGTTATGTTAAAGTTTAAATAGGATTCAAAGTCAATTTAAACTTTAACACGACCCTATTTAGACTTCAACCTAACATGGAAAAGTTAATAATGGGCAAAGTTGAGGTTTATTCGAAGTTATTTAAACATTAACCTTACCCAATTAAACTTTATGGCTAAATTAAACTGACCCCACACCTCAGTTAAACCTGACCTCCACACAGTAAATCAGCTTGGGGACCAAGGCAAAAAAATTTTAATTTTTCTTTAAAAAGTTGTTTTTGAGATTTAAAAAAATTTTTTTTAAATTTGCCTTGGTCCCCAAGCTGATTTACGTGTGGGGGTCAGGTTTAACTGCTCCAACTTTACAATGTCCAGTCAAATTTTTACTTTAAAATTTCAACTTAAATTTGGTAAAGTCTTACCTTAAATTGGGTGCAAGTTTGACTTATTTAAACTTTATTTAAGGTTTAACCCCTTTCTACTTTTCTCCCATTTTTACAATTTGCATTTGCTTTACGGTTTTTCGGTCAAAGAGGGGGAAGTAAAGGTTGCAGTTCGAAATCCCCCCCCACGGGGACTGATCAGATCGAGGAGATAACATCATATTCGTGTTCTCGACCCGATTTCATGAGAAAAGCCGGCTGTTTTTTTGGTTCTGAGAAAAAAATTTTTTTTCGATCCACAGGGGGGTATCATGGTTTTTTAGTCAAAATTTTGAAATTTTGAATTGGCGCCTTTTGAATTTTGAAGGGATTTGGGGGGCTGTATTGGGAGGGAAAGGGAATAAAAAGGGGCCACTTATGCAGAACATTATAAAATTGAAATATCTGTATTCTTCGACTCCTCACTCACATGTTCTACTGGGCCGTGGCAAAAAGATCTCTATATGCATTTATTGATCAAGTACTTCTCGAATCACATGTCTAAGGTAAGTGCGTGCGCGCATCTCAACTCTCAAAAGTTGAGATCGCACACCCACATACCTTAGACACAAATACTCGAAAGTGACTCTGGATACATGAAAAAGCATGCATACCAGAGTTTATTTATGCGGTAGGCCCCAGTATTCAAAACTATGTTCAACATCTTCTTGTTAGTGGCCCTTAGTCATAGTGGCCCCCTTATTCCCTTCCCCTCCATACAGCCCTTAATCCCTCTAAATCAAAAGCCCAATTCACAATTTTCAAATTTTGACTAAAAAACCATGATACCCCCCCTGTGGATCGAAAAAAAATGTTTTTCTCAGAACCAAAAAAAACAGCCGGCTTTCTCATGAAATCGGTCGAGAAACACGAATCATGGTATCTCTTCGATCTGATCAGTCCCCGTGGGGGGGGATTCTGAACTCAAGCCGAAGTTAATTAAAATCAGGAAGTTCGCTTGGACAGTTTGTCTTGGTTTTTTCAGAGGACAGTTCGCATAGGACAGTTCGCCTTGATTTTTTCAAATTATTTTTTGGCACATTTCTTGTCTGGAAAAATATCCTTGTTGATTTTTTGTATTCGCTTGGTTTTTTGTACTTTGCACAGCATTCTAAAGATGGTTGATAGTGGTAAAATGCGTTTTGTCAGATATTTTTCAAGTTTTGCTAAAAGTTTGCGTAACAAAGGAGTGAGTTGGTGTGCCGGAGAGTAGATCGGGTACAGGAGAGTGGATAGGGGTACCAGGATAGTAAGGGTGCATTGGGAGGGGGTAGGTATGCCATAAGAGTGGGTAGATTAGCTAAAACAGCGACTTGACATATAGGAATCTCAGTTCTGGATAATTTCGTATTCCGTAAGGTATCCAAGTGTACGGAGGTAGTAGTACCAAAGAAAGTGGTATTCAGATGGTTATGTCAAGGCATTGACTAGTATCCGTCCGGGCGGCGGAAATTCATCCTCGGGAAATTTATCCTCTAAATTCCAGTCTTGACAGGAATAATCTGAATTATTACTTTTTTGAAAAAAATTCGGGAATTCAAATTTCTCCAGTCTGAACTAAACCAAGTGGTCATCCGCTTAAGGTAAATTTTTTTACGTTTTTTATGTTCCAAACCTATTTTCTGACTAATGCGGGGATGCTGTAGATGGTTTGGTAAAAAGTAAAATAAGTTTTGTATGTTATACTTTATAGTATTGGACAAGGTTTGTCATTCCGCACGTTTGTTTGTCGTGGCATTCGTAAGATTCTTCCTTTCGAAACCCCGAAGCCGATTTAACTTTAACTTTATTTGACAAAATAGGCACTGGTAGTGCACTAACAATTTGCAACACAACAAAAAAAATCATTGAAACGCTTCTTAATAATATGATTCCTAACAGTGATAATATTTTCTTTAACAACTAAGTGGCAAAGCGTTTTAGAGAATGAGGAAAAACATTTTATGAAGCTTCACCTAATTGGGTGAGTCAACTTGTTTCAAAGCACTTGGATTCAAAATATTCTTTGATTTTAAGATGAAGTGGAATTTATTCCACGGCTAATGTTCTCGAAAGAAATTTCATGCATGAAATATTATCTGGAATGATTGGGGAAATTGGCGTGGGAGGACGTAATTCTACAGTAAGAGAAGAGTTCCAATTCGTTTTATATTATGGATTTTAAAAAGTAAGATCAGGTCAAACATGAGTCGTCTTTCAAAAAGTGTTTTCAAACCAAAAAAATCTTTAACCTGCTCATAAGAAAGATTTCTTAATTATGAACCACTTTTCATAATAGCTCTTTTTTGTATAAAATCTTTGAATTTTTTCTATACTATCAGAGTCTTGTTTAAGTTTAGATTCCATACCACGGTAGATACTCTATTTGAGGGCGAATGTATGTTTTGTATGCCAAGATCAACAGTTTCCAAAGTCATTAGTTTCCAGAGCAAGTAAAATCAAATAGATAACCATTTCCAGATTTATAATTTTCGATAATCGTCTGTGAATTCAAGTTGGTCAAAATTACACCAAGATCTTAACACAGCTACTTTCTAAGAAGGATGTGAACAAATTTTCATAAATTATTCTCGAATTTGTTTAGCCAAATATATAACCATACATTTTTCATAGGCAATTTTCCATCCACATTGATTTGACCAACATAAAGACATTCGAAGTTTCTTGAAGTACGCTTGATTGTTTTTCTGATTCGTAGCTGTTATAGATTTACATTTTATCCCTATTTCCCGGGTAGTGGTTTTGGAAGATCATTGATAAATATAAGAAATAAAATACGGCCCCAAGACGCTTCCTTGCGAAACGCCTAAAGTTATTTTTTAGGCTAGAAAAAGAAGTTGT
>SADC01000900.1:0-292608 GCA_004194705.1 Ditylenchus dipsaci | reverse complement strand
TGGTGTCAGCTTTTGTACACAGACACTGACTCAGTAATTTTCAAACACCAAAAGGTACCAACCAATAAAGGAAGGAGTTATCTAGTGAAATGACTCGAGAATATTCAAACTATACAATTGAGAATTTGTTGCATCTGGACCTAAGCAAACGGATTGAAATTGAAAGACTCAAAAGGATTAGTAAAACGATACAATAGTACGAGTATTAACCCTAGATTCTAAAACATGTTCTATATTCACCTATGAAGCTTTAAAAGACAAGTGTAGGACAAGACTCTCCTATTGTATCTGAATATAATAGAATTCTTACAAACAAGCAATCCACAGTAATATCTAAAAAGCAGTCTAAAAATACTCTCCTTGTAATAGAAAGGCTATCGCTCGACTACAGATTTTACCTTTTGGTTACGAATAATTTTAAAACTAAAAAAACATGAAAACAAGTAAAAATAATAAAAAATTTGAAAAAAATATTTATATGATCCCTTGATCAGTTAACGTATTCCGGTGCATGGACTGGCTTTCTAATATAGCATTGGAATACGGCGGTTTTAAAAAAGCTAGAATTATACTCATGCTAGGTTTTTCACATAACTGTTCTGAACTTAGAGACCTTAAGTCTGGGGTAGCTAGTCTCAATATTTGTTTCATTGTTATAAATATATTGGGTAAATTGCTTAAATAGGCAACAAATGGAATTGCTCTTACAAATAGATATTTCAGACTCAAATTATTACAAGAGTTCAAGAAATAACTTTGTTCTAAATTAAATGATTTTAGACTTGTGTTATTACAAAAAAATCAAAACTAACTCATGCTCATATATAATTATTTAACACTCGGGTTATCACAAAAAAAAATAAAAATAACTTAGGCTTGGCTTTCAAACACTGTTCAGGCTTAGACTAGGACATTTCAATTATTGTATTAAACTGAACTATTCTCGAAATTTGATTTCAATTTGACCTTTCCCGAATCATAGAATATTTTCACTCTCATGCCGCTCTCATAATCTCCTTCCCTTCCTTAGCTACCCGCCGAAAAAGGGGGTACTATACTACTCGTGGTGCAGATCTAGGCGGTTTTGGGGCTATTCATTTCAACATTGTGCAAAATAACGCCGATACCCCTCCCCCTAGTCTTAAAAACAAAAATAAAAAACTACTTTAGATCGAGGCGTGTTATGTTTTCACAAGGTGTCCCAACAAATTTAAAACACTTCGAAAAGAAGTGTTTTTTTTCCTTTTTTAGATCCAGTGTCGAAAATATGATGACGCAGATCGACTCAGAAAAAACCATGGTTCGCAAAACAGCAAATTTGCTGAAATGCAGCAAAAATAATTGGCGTTGTGTGTTTATTGAAACAGCAAAATTGCAGCAAAAATGCAGCAAAATTTTTGCTGCATTTAGCAAAATTTTGCTGCATTTCTCCGTCTCCCACATATTACGCGTTTTGCATTTTTCCAACTATTTTTTTGCTTTCTTTCTTTCTGTAGTCAGAAAATATATGAAACATCCGTATAACAGCAATACCTAGGCTATATGCATCCGTAAAAGTCACTCTGAAAGGGGAGGGAGGGATTTTCATATTAGCATCGGCTAGGTCACAGGTTCAAATCCACCTGGATGCATGACCTATTTTTCACACCATTTTTCATATTTTATTTTCAAGTTTGGTATGAAAATAATGCTCATTCTAATGTCTATCCGACAAGAGGGACTGCTGGGTACCCAAACTGGGATCCCACTTGAGAGCCCCCCGTGTACAGGATGGTTTGGAAAAATTCGGAAAATCATAAAAAAGTTTAAGTTTGAATTTTATTTGTCTGCAACTCATTCATATTTGTTTAAATATAATATATTTTGTGTTTCGTATAGAAGAGCTTACAGGTAGCTTAAATTCTGTCACCGATTTTCCTGGGTAAGTCGATGGGGCAAGAAGCTACCTACGCGAAATTTTCAATATTTTCGAATCTTTTTGGATTACTCGATACTACTCCACCTTGGTACCTCTTTTCTGCGTAGCTCTATCCTGTGTACTCCCCCTGGGTACCACCACTGAGTACTACCTCATGGTTATTCCCGTCCTAGGTACTCCTCATATTGGTATCCCTCACCTGAGTAACACCAGCTGGGTACCCCACCTGGGTCCACCAACTACTCAACTACGAAGATCGGGCCACCTGAGTACTGATCGTGAGTGATGGTAAACTTATAATTTTTTAAAGATTTTCGCCATTTAGATTGGCGATTTACAGCATTTTTTTCGTTTGATAGACCAAACCTAAGTCAATCCTAGAAGCTTTTAGGCTCAAGAGGTGTCTGAAAAGTTCTGAATCCCTTCTTCGTCTTCGCTGTCATCCTTCTAATCTGTCCTTATCTCTTTCTTTTGTTCCTTTTTTAGAGTCAGAGTTGCACGAGGAATAATATATAAATGCTTTCACATTAAAATTACTATAAAAAGTTGGTAGCTCGCGAAGGTTTGATCAAGAGAAAAGAGAGTATGTTCGACGAATAGGATGGCCTAGATTGGACGATTTTAAATTTTATTTATTACTAAATTCCGATTTTCAACTTTATTATAGCTTAGATATAAGCCATAGCTAGAATCATGGCTACACATTGGTATAAAAATGTGTAATTGTAAAGAAGATACAAAACATCAATCAAGGAAAAACACAAAATGAGGCAGCTGATTCAGGTAGGCTTCAGCCTTCAACTCAGCTGTTATAGTTGTTTAACCATGCACTGATAGTCTCGCCGGATAGCCATGAGGATGAGCATTATTTTCATACCAAACTTGAAAATAAAATATGAAAAATGGTGTGAAAAATAGGTCATGCATCCAGGTGGATTTGAACCTGTGACCTAGCCGATGCTTATATGAAAATCCCTCCCTCCCCTTTCAGAGTGACTTTTACGGGCTGCATATAGCCTAGGTATTGCTGTTATACGGATGTTTCATATATTTTCTGACTGCAGAAAGAAAAAAAGCAAAAATTATAGTTGAAAAAATGCAAAACGCGTAATATGTGGGAGACGGAGAAATGCAGCAAAATTTTGCTGAAATGCAGCAAAAATTTTGCTGCATTTTTGCTGCAATTTTGCTGTTTTCAATAAACACACAACGCCAATTATTTTTGCTGCATTTCAGCAAATTTGCTGTTTTGCGAACCATGGAAAAAACACAATTTTTTAACACAAAAGACGAAAATCACTCGTAGTCATTGTATCGTAGCTATTATATACCAAAAGAAGTTGATATTTGTTCTAAGTCAATAGTCGTCGACAGATCTTTAGAATTCGATCAAAAAAGTTATGACCTTTTAATGTGTTTAAAATGTCTCAGGACACCCTGTATAAACTTCTATCACATTTAGTACTGTGTTGTCATCCAATTGTACTAGAACTATATGGAGCTTTATTATTTTCGTCCAGAGGAATATAGACGCCTGTATGGCTGCACTAATTTCACAATAGAAGATGTGGCATTTGAAGAGAGACAACACATTGCAGAAGGCCTATTTTCCATTGTCTTGGGAACTGTATATTACGTATGTTTTACTCTTTTTCAAGCTTTGTCTTTTTTTCTGCACTTCGGCTCCATTTATTTACCACTTTTTAACTTTTAAAAAAACCAAAATACGGTATCTTTTCCTAACTCGTTATATAACCCGCTAACACGAACTTTTTCTGTCTTTTAGGCTTTTGCAGACTTTTTAGGGCTTTAGCTGTTTCGTCCTTCGACTGCTTGTGATAATTTTGACTCAGAATGACCACCCATCGAATTAATCATAGAGTTTCAGGTGTATTACACGAGAAACTCTACAGTTATGTCATAGGGTTTCATTCTGAATCAGAATGAGTGGATTTTTTCAGCACTCGGTTAAACCGAAGGCTCAAAAAATGAAACAAAGAGAAAAGATACCTTAGCACAAAAGTTGAGGTACTGATGTACCCTCCCGTTGACTAGAATAACCTATACTGCTACCAAAAAGTTGAGGCACTAGTGCAAAATTAAAAGATTTAGTTTAGTTGGAAATACGGTGTTGCACTTTGAAAAAAGGTCACATCTCTAGACAATTTTGCGTCAAATGTTACCGTATTTCTCTAATTGCCGCCCCCTAACTTCAAGTGGTCTAAAATTTATGTTTTGATTACTGTTTGAGCTGTCTAAAAAATGCCCGCGCGGGATTTCGAAAATCTAACAGGCACTTTTTACACAGCTCAAACAGCAAATGAAAACACGAGTTTTGAACCACTTGAAGTTGGAAAAAATTGCAAGCTTCGGCGCTAGTATAGAATACCCCCCCCCCCCAAAATCCGACCTTTTAAAAATGCTGTAACTACCCTTTCAAACAATCATAACAACATTCTATACGAGGGTCCAAGCTTCTAATTGCCGCCATGGGCGGCAATTAGATGAAATACGGTATATAACACTAACATATCCATCAATCTTCCTCTATCGCCACTTATGCTTGTAAAAAACTTTGTAGTGAAAAATTTGAAAAAACTTACATATCCCATATATACCGTATTTCATCAAACAAATACTATATAGAGATTTACAGTCGATGCTCGATTTAACGACGCTCAAGGGACCGTCCAAAAGGTGTCCTTAAATCGAACGTCGTTAAATTGAGATTTTTCCAATTGTCGTTATAAAGACGTTTACATCAGGGTGAAAATCTCAACATTTTGAAAATATGTAAATTTGTCTTAAAATGTGGGAATATGGGGTATTTTTAGCAAAAAATACTATTTTATCTAGTGCTTGTTTCTTTTTCGAATAAGTTTTTCACATTAATTCTGTAAAAAATATATCTAATGACCAGAAATAAAGAAAAATCTTATAAATAAGGACATATCCATACACTATTTACATTTTAGTCAATGGTTAAAAAAAGGAATAAAAATAAACAAAAAAACAAAACAAGGTTTTTGGTCATTTGAGAAATCGTGAATAAATTAGAGGGGGGGGGGGCTTAAATTATTGGCGCTACTATAGAATAGCCCCCCCGCCCCCAATTTTTTTTTTTTCAAAATCGTGTTTTAACCACTCCTAAGTAATTTTTATGCGCTGAAAACGATAAAAAAGGTGTTTTCGGGCATTTTCTGACCTTTAAAAAGGCCATTGCCGTCTCCGACAACGGTTGTCCCCGCCAATTCAAATTTTTTTCTTTTTTCAAATTGGTTTCTGACAAAACTATGCCTTAAATTCTAGGCCTCGTGTTGTTAGAAAACAAGCTCAAAAGTCCTTACAGAAGTCGAATGATTAGGAAAACATTTTTAATTGGCGGGTGACAATTCAAAACAGGTGGCAATGGCCCTTAAGCACCAAAAAAAGATTTATAAAAACTTCAAAAATAAAAAAAGATTTTGGGTTCCAAAAAAGTACAAATCTTCTTAAAAAGTAGAGTTACGTTCCCTGATTCAACCACATTTATCCAGAGATACAAATCCAAATTTTTTAGTTGTGAGAAACACTATAATTTTAAACTTTTAATTGTTGTCACTGTTTTGGTGTATATTATTGTTGGCCCGGAATTTTTATGAGTCAAAACCGTGATTCCCAAATATTTTTATAATTATAATCCTTGGTGTCATTTAACAGAATATTAAATTATATGTTAGATGAAATAAAAATTCTGCGTAAATGGTTATTCACCTAATTCACCTTCCACATAATACCATTTGAAGTCAAAAATTTGACGTGAAAATTTTTGACCATTTTTGCTATGAAATAGTAAAAAAAATAGCCTTGGTACTCCAAGCTGATTTTCTCCCTAAATGTGAGAAATGTATGAATTTAGGTTTAGGCTCAGCAATGGTAGACCAGCGTACGTTAGGAAGACCTCGAGAATGTTCCTTGAGGCTTTAAAAAGTATTTAAATGAAAAAGAGAGCAGGGCTAAAATTAGGGGGGGGGCTAAAATTAGAGGGGGCTATAATTTTTTAACCCCCCTCCTTGGGGGGGGGGGGCTTAAATTAGAGTAAATACGGTACCTCTATTGTGTCCATCGTATAACAAATAAGTCTTGACTTTTGCAGTATAACAGACACGTATTATTTGTGGACAGGACGTAAGCGAATGCGACATTAAGGAAAATTTTGGTAAGTAAAAAACGTTTTTTTTTTTGAGATACGGATTAATAAAAGCAAACTGGCCCTTATTGGGCTAACTGTTCTGTTCGCCAATCGCAAATATCAGCACACTTTCGTTAAATCGAGAGCCACTTTTGCAGTCGGGAACAGTGCAGGGAACTCGTCTTTTGCTCGTCCTTCCCTAGTCCCTGATATTTCATAGATTTTTTATACATTATGTTGTGTATCTTCAAATATTTTATTATAAATCCGTCCACAAGAAGTTACGCCACAAAATAAGTGAGAGAACGTAACACAAATAGCTCGAAAGTTTAATATAAAATACGTCAAAAGTCTAAAGACGAGCAACTCGTCCCAAACTTGTCCATATGGTCCATATGTTCAGCCCTAAGCATCTTCAGGAATTTTTTCACTAATAGAGAGTTTTGTGAACAGATCTAGTTAAAAAGATTTTCAACTTAAAGGGCCTGACCTCTTCCTACTCGGTGGTCCCCGCCAATTCAAAAATTTTCCCTTGATCATTGGACTTCTGTACGGATTTTTCCGCTAGGTTTCTAAGAAAACTAAGCCTAAAATTTGATTTCAGGCCTAGTTTTGTTAGAAACGTGGCGGAAAAATCCGTACAGAAGTCCAATGATCGAGGGAAATTTTTGAATTGGCGGGGACCACCGAGTAGGAAGAGGTCAGGCCCTTTAATAACATTTTTAACAGCAAATGCTGTAAAATATCAAGGACGAGCCAAGGACGAGTTCCCTGCACTGGTCGGGTGCACCAGCCTGGCACAGCGTGTCAGAATGACTAAAATGGCCAAATCGTGCCAAGACCACAAATTCATTTATTTATACGGATTTTACTATCTTGTCTTCGTATTTGTGTCTGTAATTTAGGGTCTTGATACGATTTAGGCATTTTTAAAAAAGCTCTAACTAAAACGCGCCCTCGGGTGTGGTAGTAACAATCAAAATATCCGCGGATATTTATCCGTATCCGCGGATATTATCCTTAGCCTGGTCGGGAGCAGGATAAATCCGCGGATAAAAATATTTTCTTATGTATTTTAAAATCGATTACTATCCAAAAACGCTTGAGTACATTAGAATAGGTGTACTTTACTACTAAAAAAGAAGTTTTATAAAAAAAAGTCTTTTAGTCGTGTTTTGCTGCACTAAATTTTTCTTCAAAAATTATTGAAAATAGTTTTTTTATGGTTTAAGCGGATGTAGGAATGTTCGTAACGAGACAATTTCGTAAGAGCGAATTTTCGTAAAAGCGAATTTTCGTAAGAAACTTTTTCGTAACAGCGAATTTTCGTAACATTAGTGATATGTTAAGTTGCTTTTTTGCTTTTTGATCATCCTTTGATGTTTCTTTAGCTTCTGTGATGTTTTGACCAAAAATAATCAAGAAAAAATGAAACAGTCAGAGAGTGGAATCGAACCACTGGTGAAAAGAATTAATCCCATCAACTTACCTACTGCATCATACATGCCACTAATAGCAAACAGCTATGTGTAGTATATAATATATGGCTCTGAGTTTTTCACCATGCTCTTGGGCATTTCTGCTGGTCTCCTAACGGATGAAAAATCGGCGGGTCAACTAATTATCAAAATTTTCAGTCATATGACCTATGCTTACCAACTTTTGTGCTCATACAGTTAATAGTAATATAATTAACTGTTCGAAGTGTCAAACAGTGACAGAAAGGCCAAAACATATAAATCAGATGAAATCCTGAATTAGAAAAATTGACGCTACTCGGTAATACCCCCCCCCCAAAAAAGCTACTCGGGAATACCCCCCCCCCAAAATCAAGATTTTTAGAAGTGGTCAAAACCCATTTTTAAGCAATAATTTCGCCATAAAAGGTCCAGAAAAGCAATTTAAAAGGGATTATGGCTGTATTGGGAGGGGAAGGGAATAATACAGGGGCACTTTTTTTGGCTGCTTCACCATGTTTTTCAACTCGGGCCGTGGCAAAAATAGACTCTATATGCATTTCATGATCAAGTGTACTTCTCGGAATCATGTCTTAGGTAAGTGCGTGCGCGCATCTCTAACTCTCAAGCCCCCTGTGAACCCTTCGGGGGCGCAGGGGGCTCGAGGGCTTGTAGTTGAGATGCGCACACCCACATACCTTAGACACAAATCACTCGAAAGTGACTCTGGATGCATGAAAAAGCATGCATAACCAGAGTTTATTTATGCTGTAGGCCCCAGTATTCAAAACTATGTTCAACATCTTCAATTTTTCGGCCGAAAACGGTCTCCCCCCTTCTCCGGCTTTTGGCTTCGAGCCAGAGGCTCAGCCATCCAAAAATACTGCCTTCACAGAGTCCTGGCTCAGGCATAACCACCTCGAACCACCCTGCTGGCCCTTGAGAGCCTTTTGAGTACTTATGTATTTGGGTCCTCCACAAGTTGCTGGTTTGACGTGCCTTCAAACGTATATATTAAGTGGTGGACCGCAAGTTGTTGGGTTTGAGGGTGCCTTAAATCCTTATTCATTAGTGGCCCCTGTTTTGTCCCTTCCCTCCCAATACAGCCTTGAACCCTATTTAAATGGCTGTTCTGGCCTTTTTATGGCAAATTATTACATAAAATGGTTTTTGAGTGCATATAAAAAAGTTGGTTTTGGGGGGGGGGGGGTGGAGGTAGACTGGAATAGCTTTGGGGGGGGGGGGGAGGAGTACAATGGGATAGTACCGAAATTTCATTCTGCACCTTTTGGTCAAAACTTATGATAAAAGAAAAGGCAAGTAAGACCAAAAGACCTTTGAAGTTGGCTAGTCTATTAAATTTTGACGTGAAACTTTTTTTACTAAGCAAATATGAAATTCTGACACCGGATTCGTGATCAGCGTATTTGATTTGCTGTAACTACTCGAAAAATATTATTTGACTGTCGTATTTCAGATTCCTCTCAAGACAATAAATATCCAAACTAGTCAATAATTTGTAATTAAAATATTTTATTGTCTTCAGAGGAATTCGAAATACGACAGTCAAATTATGCTTCTTAGATTAGTTTCATAATCAAATACGCTAGTCAGGAACCCGGTGTCATAAATTCAAGCTTGCCTTGTAAAAAATAAGGACCCTACACTAGAAGAGGACATTTTTTTGCCTTGGTTCCCCCTGTTGCTTTTTCATCACTTTTTTGGTCTTTTTCTATCATTCTTTTTGTTTATATGGTTCATTGGACTACATATTATTTTTTTCTAGAATTTCAATGGTGCTCACAACTCTTGTCGAGACGATCGAAAAGCCTGATTTTGCAAGTCTGCGCTCCATTGCGGGTCCACACAAACAAATCTGAAGGCTTTCGGGCGCATATGAAGCATAAAATCAAGTGACTTTACGGTATGAGCGATAAATTGCTAGCGTCCTACATTGCAGAATACATTTTTCGCCAAACTGTAGAGCTAAAAAATAGAACTATTTGGAAAAGCTTTTTGATCCAATTATGAAAATTTACGCTTAGATATGCTTTGCTGTTGTTAATGCCAGAAATAAAAAAGGCCAAAAAAGTGATGAAAAAAATCGTCCGCGCCCTAAAAGCATGAGTTCTACACGTTTCAACCCTTGAAATATCGAAAAAAGTGGTTAAAAATTGATTTTGATCTAGTTCAAGATTGTGTAGTTTAGCCATACGAATTCTCCCCAACACATTCTTTCGTTGATTTTTGATAACGGCAAAATATACGTTATGATTTTGGAAAAACATAACACCGAGTCTAAGTTCCCATATCGGGATAACAATATTTTGAACATAATTATAATTAAAATTGCTGTTTGCCGATCTCTAATAATTTCTAAGCGACAGAATTATAATTAGCCGTATTTTATATGGTCGGCTAATTACGAATAGTTAGCCGGATAATTATCCGATAATTATGATAATAATCCGAAAAAAGTTTCTTACGAATTTTCGCTGTTAGGCCTCAAACACAATGAGGAGTCTGTTTGCGGATGCTAAATCAGATTTGTAAGTCGGAAAAGGCCGTAACTTTTCTTTCAATGTCTCAAAAATTATTCTTTTAGTGCCATCTTGTAGCTAAGATTCAAGGCTACCAGATGAGCATTTTATAAAGTAGATGTCCTTCAAAAAATTGAGATGAAAATGTAAGACTCCGACTAAGACTCCTGACCAGAATTTGAGTCAAGAGTCTTGGGCGGATTTTTTTTTCTTACATTTTTATCTTAACTCTTTGAAGAATATCTTTTTATAAAATTCTCATCTGGTAGCCCTGAATCTTAGCTGCAAGATGGCACCAAAAGAATGATTTTAAAAATTGAAAAAAAAGTTATGGCCTTTCCCGCGTAACAAATCTGATTTAGCATCAGCAAACAGACTCCTTATTGTGTTTGAGGCCTTACGAAACTGTTTCTTACGAAAAAAAAATTCGTACGAAAGTTGGTTCTTACGAAAGTTCGCTCTTACGAATTTGTCTTGTTACGAAACTTCCTACAGCCGTTTAAGCACAGAGAAAATGCTTAGCAATCATAAAAACAGGATTGGAAAACAAATATCTGGAAATTATACAAAATATCAAAAGGATGCGGGGAAAGTAGAATACTCATTTTTAAGCACCAAAAGCCAGTTTGCCATCGCGGGTTTGCCGTTCTTTTTATTAGAACATAGCATAAGGCAGAATTGTCGCTGTTGTCTTTCACCAACTCAGCCAGCTTGCATTCATCGCGTCGGTAAAAACCATTTCTAAATTAAACATAAATTCATATAAATCACCATCGGTAATACCAAAATAATAAAAAGGCATAAACAACAAGTGTCTAGAAAAAAAACATTAAGCTAATAGTTAAAGATTTAAGGGTTTTCCATGTAGGACCCGTAATTAATAATATAGCGAAACATTTTGCAACAAGTAACAGTTATATCATGAACAGACAAAATTTTATCTGCGAATAAAATCCGAGGATATTATCCTCAGCTAGGGATAAATCCGCGATATTATCCGCAGCTGCGGATAATTTTATCCGCTATTATTGCTACGGATAAAATCCGCGGATTTTTCTATCCGCGGATTTTATCCCTATCCTCGGATTTTATCCGCTGATTATTGCTACCGGTCCTGGATTTTAACATAAAACTTTGAAAAGAGCTTCTGCAATTTCTGAGTATACAATTTTTTTCAGAAAAATACTTTTTCCATCCCTGTGTTAGACTTATCGTAAAAATTATAAAACTTTAAACAGATTCACGGAATACTTGTGCAAAATTTTTCTAAAATATGGTGCAAAAAAAAATTATGCAATAATTTTCGACTGATTTTGTATAATAACACGAGAATAAATATGAATAAAACATTTTCCTGGTTTAAGGAGAACATAAAAATAGTAGTTTTTAATTTTTTTTACTTTCAGTGGAAATAACCATACTCATATTTATTCGCAGATTTTATCCGCGGATAAATCCGTGGATATATCCGCGGATTTATCCTTAGCTGCGGATAAGTCCACAGATTTTATCCGTATCCGCGGATATTTCTATCCGTGATTATTACCACGGGTTTTTATCCGCGGATATTTCTATCCGCGGATTTTATCCGTACCCGCGGATTTTATCCGTTGATTGTTACTACCACCCCAGAGGTTTGAATTTCACCATCAAATTTTCTGAATTTTGCCAGCAAATTACTTGTCTGCTGATTTTTTGTTTCTGGAGTTATGTTGTTGTGCTTCTAGGTCCAACTTCAAATCAATGATTGAACTTTAAGTTAACACGCTTGATTTTAGCTCTCAGTTCTGCTCCAGCTGGGCTATCTATCGTTGATAAACTCTCGTTAAACATGGACAAGCCTATCAAGCAAACTAAGGTGACCAAAGTGCTCGGCAGAACCGGCTCCCAGGGACAGTGCACTCAGGTCCGCGTGGAATTCTTGGTATGTGCTTTATAAATTTGTGTAGTCTCACTAAATTAACCAATTACCATTGTCAGGATGACACGAACCGCTCGATCATCAGAAATGTCAAGGGCCCAGTGCGTGAGGGAGACATTCTTACTCTTCTGGCATGTTTTTTCAACGTTTAAGAGTTTATACTATGCGTTCATCTTAAATTTGTAGGAAGCTGAGCGAGAAGCCCGCCGTCTTCGTTAACTTTGGCGACAAAAGAAATCGTTGAAGAACATCGTCTTTTGCTCGGTAGAATCCATGTTGCTTTGTTATGCCTGCGACTTAATGTGTTGTTTTGTTCACAATAAAGTCTTCCTAGTTATAACAATGGTCTATCTGTTTTGAAAGATGTTGGTGTTTTCGTTGTGCTGTATCCTGATTCTGTATCATTATGTGCTTGTGCAGGCCTACTATTGGACTTAACTGGCGAGTGACGTATACATCTCGAAGATAAGTGTTGTGGCAAAATCAAAGAGTTTTGGCCAAAGACCGCAAAATAAGAAAATTCGAAAATTATATGGAGTGAACAATAGGGTAAAATATACTGACCATCAATCAACCCGATTCTTTTTCCGAAAAACCCAATTATTTTAACAATTTTATATACCAACGATAGCGCAAAGAAAGAGCTATCTTTAAAACCAGGCAGAATTTGTTCTGCCTATAAAAATACAGACGATTAATAAAAAATTCGAAAATTATATCTGCTAAAAAATCTGATGAGAATTCACCTCCAATTCACCTTTTCGAAAAACCCAATTTTTTAGGAAACCTTTTACACCAGTCGATAGTCCTGAGAATAAGCTATCTCTTGAACCAGATAGAATTTTTTTTGAGCAGGATATTAGCGCGCACAATTCATTTGAAGTACGCCTGTCAGATCGTGAATCAGCAATTTTAATTGGTGTTATCACTCTCTACAAAAAAAAAGACAAAATAAAAAGCCAAAATACAAAAAGCGAAACGACCAAAATTTGTGGATTTTCCTCAGCTTTCAGATCATATTATGCATAAGTTATGAAAGTTTATACGCTGACGTCAAAAAACCTAAATCAATGAGAGAAAAAATTAAAAGAATTTTTGCGTGGTTTTGGCGGGAAAACTGAATTTTATATTAATATATTGACATATATTATATTAAAAATTTGTTTACGTGGATTATAAGGCCTGACACGCTGTGCTGGACCATTTATTAACTAGATCAGACCAACCAAATCGTTTCAAGTGTGTCGTTAAACCAAGCGTCGACTGTACCTTGGTTCTCCAAGGTACAAGGCCAAAACCTCGATTAAATTTTTATTGAAAAATAATACTAACGGCTTGAAACGTGTAAGATGTTTTAGGGATTGTGAAATACAAATCAATGGTCAAAAGTCGTTTTTTCGAAGATGGCGTATGCTTTACTCCTAGTAGGGGTGGGCAAAGATCAGATCAGTTCATATCAGATCAGTCCAGATCAGATCGCCTAAGATCAGATCAAGATCAGATCACATCGCCATAATATTTTTTCTTTAATTTTGTCAAATTTTACACTTTAAGTCAAAATTTTGCGGCGAAACGTATTTTACAGTGAAAAAGCAAGGTTCTTTGTGTTTTTAACTACATCTATATATATAGTTAAAATTTTTGTCGCTGGACGGGATTTTTTCCCACTGAAAATTTTTTTGATTCTGACACTGGATTCGTGTTCAGCGTGGTCAATGTGATTTTTAAAACTTCTTTTGCAATTTAAGAGTCACTGTCAAATTTTGAATCCCGCTCATGACCATAAACATTGAAACTTTAAATTCAGATCTTTATTGTCTTGAGCGGGATTAAAAATTTGACAGTGACTCTTAAATTGCAAAAGAACTTTTATAAGCACATTGACCACGCTGAACACGAATCCGGTGTCAGAATCAAAAAAATTTTCAGCGGGAAAAAGTCCACCGACAAAAATTTTTAACTATATATATATGAAGTTAAAAACACAATGAATCAATCTGATCTTTGCCTACCCCTGACTCCTACCCAAAAATGTTAATTTAATTTAAAAAAATTAGACAACCTAAGCCTAAGAAACTGTTTTACCTTTCTTGATTTTTACATCAACAATTTTTTGTGTGCAGTCGAACTTCCCAATAACGACCACCCCCATTAACGATCACCCCCATTAACGATCACCAAAAAAACTTTTGGTTGGTCTATATTAACTGAAATCTCGAATAACGACCACTCCCATTAACGATCACCTCCCAATAACGATCACCTGAGGCCGGTCCCTAGGGTGATCGTTATTGGGAGGTTCGACTGTAATAATTCGCAAGTTGCAAATACTCGATAAGACTACTTATTTGAATTTTAGTTGCTATACATACCATGCATCCCGTCTATCTATCGCCAAATGAAAGACAATCCCTGTTACAAACTTCTTTTTTTCATAAGCATATCTGACTGCAGTATATTGTGGATATTGGTTTATGTGCATGGCTATTTTGCTATTACTGGTGCGGTGTTCTGCTCACATCCTACCCTGATCTACTTTCTTGGATGCTATATTTGGGGTAATCTTTTAGTTTTTTCCGAATATTTTTTTTGACTTTTGAGAAAATTCTTTCAGGAGGATGGATGTTTGAGACAGCTGGACAAAACCTTTTAGTTATTAACAGGTGTTTAGGAATGCTCTCTCCTAATCTTGAAAATAAAATGTTTGGAGGTAAATTAGATTTGATACTTTTCAGGATGTACCGCAATTTTGCTATTTTATCGGAGCAATGATAAGTTCGTTAGTTTGATACTAGGTCAAATGGTGCTTTACAGACGTCAAGTTATGAAAGCCAATTGTGGATAACCATATTCGCAAAAACACAATACAGACAAGCCTCTTTCAACAGGCAGTCGCACTGACTATTCATTGCTTTTCTCCTGTTTCTTCTCAAATTATATCAATGATTTAGGTTGGCGTCTTTACTTCTGGATTATACTTTCTATTGGCTGGGGAATTTATTGCTTCTTTTATATGATACCTTTGCTCTACAGTGGTGTTTATTATACTTGGTTTTTTAATCCTTATATTGGCTATCGGAAAGACCCCGAAAAAAATGTTGCTTTTATTTAAAAAAAGTTCTAAAAATTCAAAAATTTAAATTTCAGTATATAAGTATAATTCACCTGGTGTGGAATGGGAATATAGCTTTTGGTATTCCGATATTTTACATAATATTTGCCACGCTTTTTATTGCAAAATCTTGTCAAGTCAAAGGCACTAAGAATACCTCTAAAAAACAAAAGATGGTTGAATTTACAAATTTTTTGGCTCACTAAAAACATTTTTGCAGATGCTGCTTCAAGTATTTACTATTAGTATGATGAACTTTTTTGCTTGCTCCATATCTGTGTATATGATGTACACTTTGCCGAGAAAATTTTGGATGCACCTGGAGTACTATGCTTGGCTCAACATTCATGGTAAGCAATTATTTTTTCCGCAGTTTGCAAAACCAGTTTCAACAAAGAGCAAAATTAAATAATAATGAAAAAATCTTTTAATAAAATTAAATTTTCAACGCTTTTTTCAATTTGTAAAATTCTCAAAATTAGCCGTAGAATATTAAATTTTGGCCGTGAATTTCTGAACTTTATCCGTATTCGCTCAAAATTATGCTTTAACTACTTTTTAAGATGTTCTTTGTCCTAAAACATTCTAAAGAGATGTTTTGAGGGTGTGGGCAACACGTGTTCGAGAAATTTTTTTTATTGAAATTTGGCGTTTTGCCTTAAAGAGACATGCCCACAATTCCTGCTGATTGAACTTATGTACGAAACTTTTAACTTGGTTTCTAACAAAACAAGGCCTAGAATTCATTTTTAGGTTCAGTTTTGTTAAATTTTTCTAATAAAATCAAGTAAAAAAATTCGTACAGAAGTTTAACTATTAGCAATCTAGGACGATTAGGAAACGATTAAGAATTTTTTTAAATTTGAGGGCATCAATTGCTCTTTTAAAGGACCGATGGTAAAAATTAAAAAAAAAAAAAGAAAAAGTGTGGTCCGCACATTCAAAGCATCTTTTCAGTGGGTACGGCCGAAAAAAGCGATTCACAGCCAACAAAAACCTACGATTGAATTTAAGTATTCTACGCACAATTTCTAGAATTTTACGGCCAAAATTAAATACCATCTCTAAAGTTAGCCTTGCTACTATTTTACGTCAAATCGTGGGTTCTATTCTTGTTTGGGAAACGAAAAATGAGTAAGGAATGCCAAGGCAATTTTCTTGATGTTTCAGGAGCTCTAAACAAGAATATTTTCAAATTTTGGAATCTTTTGCCTAATTGACTTATCAATTTAGATCGACTTCTTATTTAACTTAGACTGTGTGAAATTTTCTTTTTCATTTTAAGGCACTCCTCCAGTAATTTACCTGCTGTTCAATTCTACCATCAGACAGGATACTGCAAAAATGTTAAAAGCACTAACTGGAAGAGCCAATAAAAGCATAATAAAACAATTAGCTGCAAACGATCACAGAATGAAAAAAGTTAATGTTCACACAACTCTCTCTTCTAATACTGCCAAGTCCTAATTACTCTTCATAGGCTATCAAATAATTTTTATTTAGCCTTTGTTCTAGGAAAAGATCTCTCGTTTAAATCTCCCTGTGAAGTGTTGCCCAATTTTTGTGTTTGCTTTGATTTTTCGCTTAATACTCCGGTGCCGGAGCGAAAGAAAATATGGTTTCTATCGCAGAATTTTGCGCTGAACACGATAGTGAAAACAAATTGCAAAAGTTTTGGTATCTCCGGGCCTACTGAACCACTTAAGTCGAGATTTCTGCTAATGCATCTTCAAAGGTGAAGATCTCAATTTTAATCAAAAGAAAAAAGTGCGTCATTTTTTATTCCATTGTTAACACATAGATATGCAAAATAACAAGTGATAAGGCCTCTTTTTTATTCAAAAGTTTCTACCATGCGATAGAGCAAAAAAATACGCCAGATTCTTTAAAGTAAAATAAAAACATACTTCAGGACTCGCAAAAAGCCTAGGCTCTTTAGCAAGCCCACGAAAACCGAATTTCAGTGGATTCTGGACACTCTTGAGCGGAATTCTGACCAGTTTAACGTAATTTCTGACTGAAAAATTCGTTTTCCCGCAAAATGTTGACTTGAGTTGCACAAACCACCAAATTTACCGGGGAAATTAGTAATTTACGGTAGAAATCAGCATTTCGGTGTGTGTTTTTTTAGCTACAGTAGCCACTATAGCGGTACCGGACCAAAAACCCATACCGGACCATTGATATCCATGTGCTTAAAATTAGCACTTTTTTAAGGACGTATCCTCAGCTATCCTAATTAGAACTTTTTTAAGGACATATTCTCAGCTATCCTGATTAGCGCATCATGTTCAGCGACCCTGACTTACACTAGAAAGTGCTAAAAATGCAGCGTTGAAAAAACTCTAAATACTATCTAAAGATGTGCGAAAAAATGGTTTGGAAACAATAATTGGTTATTTAGACAAAAAATATGATTTTTTAGGACTCGTTATATAAAGCCCTACTACACAAGTAGGGCTGCCAAAAATTTTTCATCGGGTCTTCAAAAAGGCCCTGTATTTAAAGGTAATACGAATTTAGAGCGAAAATTCTCTTTATTTACATCTTTCCAGACCACAAACTTATAGGATTAAGTGCAGGTTAGAGAAAGAGAGACAGCACAAATATTTAAGATAGGGCGTAGGAGAGGCGGTAGGCACAAACAAAATAATAATAATGTCTGCTATGCAAGTACACATGTGCAGACACCGTCTCTAATTGTTGTAGTCTTGAGAATTTTCTTTATTGTCATTTTAGAATGCCTCAATTAACCTTTTGCAATAAATATTTACTCTTTACTAATTTATTAGAAAATACTGCTTTTTAACAGCTTGACCAAATATTATTTATTTAAATTCAAGAAAGAAGTATCTGCAGCTTATTTGCAACTAGGGGCAAATAGGCTGTGTGTATACCAATGAAAAGCGATTTTTTGTAATTTTGGACCGGCTATAAGAAAATTTGGTACCTCGATTTCCGATCTCTATTTTTATGCCTATCGTGTGAAGGAGGTTGTTTTAGGTGGGGTTTATGGATAAAGTGTAGAAAAAAGTAGGAAAAAATCATGATTATGATGACCATGATTTGTCTACTGGTAATTATGATTGATATTGTTTTGATTTATGTATAAAGTTAATGTTCTTCATGCCAGAAAGGTTGAAGTTCCTAATTTGGAAAATCTCCGAAAATCCCCAGAAAATTAGAAAATCACCAGTTATATCTCCGGAGATATCTCCGACTTAGAAAATCTCCGGAGATATCCCAACCCTAGCTTTTAGTTTATAAAAGAATAAGTTTACATGCATATTGACTATGCTCAGTCTCCGAAAAATGACTTTTTTATGAAAAAAATCTTTTTAAATTTTTGCAATTGTTTTAGAGAATATTTTTTTTCAGGATGGAAGAGCTGCTCTTCCGGAAATTTTGTTTTCTCATATCATTTTTTACACCGTTTTGTAGCTTAGATTTTTCGATTGAGTGGTCAAACAGTCTGATTAAAAATAATTTTTGAGTAAATCACACCACTTCACACCAAAATCCAAGTTAAGCCTCAGACGTGTTTTTAATGTGAAGTTGGTGTGGTTTTCCCAAAACTTATTTTCAATTAGGCTGTTCGACCAGTCAATCGATAGAGAAAACTTTCAGCTACAAAACGGTATAAAAACATTTGAGACGAGTAAATAAAATTTATGAAAAAATAGTAAAAATAGTCGATGTCAGTAGACGTAAAAGTTCCCCACCCCCTTTAAAATACAGAAAAGTTCCCCCCTTCCCCTAAAAAATCAGATTTGGCATTTTAGGTTGATGCCGACCTTATAATCGATTCAAATCATTAACTGAACATGATTTCGAGACAATACTTTTTCAAAAGCCAAAATCATGGCCTACTAGGTATCAGAGAGATTTTTCAGACTTTCTTCTGAAAAAACAACAGAAAAAAAATCAAATAAAAAAACGTATGACACACATACATACACACCCACACATGCTAAATACTATGTAGTGATTAAAATTTAGAAAAACATAAAAAAAATTCCAAAACCTAAATCTTTAAGTTTCATAAAATTACTAAGTAAAGCTTGTTAGCTTGCTAGAAGCTAAAATTCAGGACTACAAGATGCTATCATACATCAAATTTAAATTATAACTTTCAGTTTTTTTTGACAACACTAAGAAAACCGGGGTGCATTTTTAGCTTTTCGGGCCGTTTCCAGCTACAATCTAGCGCTTTTAATTTTTTTCCATTTTCTTATAAAGGTTCCAGACAATAAAAAATAATTTTATATCCAGCTGTGCTAAATAAAGAATCGCAATTCGTTGAACAATTTTTTAAAAAGCAACAAATATTTTTAAAACAAAGAAAACCACTCTATTGTCGACATACTTGTTCCCTTCCTCCAAATTCAAAAGTGAAATAGAAAAAGGGTGGGAAATAAATAATATCTTATAAAAAGACATTAAGAAAACTCCAAGAGCAACACTTAAACTACATGCTGAACAATCAGTCACACTTCAAATGGCGCTAAAACTGGACTAGAAGCGAGCAGTTTGCTAAATAGTATTGTTAATGACCTTATTTACTACTTTTTGACACTAAGCCTATTTTTAAGGGTCTATTATACTTGTATTTTTGAAAATTTTGCCAAAAAGTATAGCGAAATTATTTTCTCTTACTTTTTCAAATCTAAGATTTCAATCACCCAAATTTTTTTTAATGTTATTTTTTATGTACATTTTACGCTGGGTATAAAATTTGGGTGCTACTCAGATATTGAGGCATATTTTTGGCGAATCTCGAACACATATGGAGCCCTATTGGTTTTTTCCGTTATCCCGACCACCCTTGATTTTGCATTTTTTGTGCTCAATACTTTTATTTCCCAACTTAAAGAACCATTGCCGTCTACGGCCACGGAAATTTGGACTTTTTGAATGGACGGTACTTTTTTCTGCCCGCTAATTACTTCTTTCTGCCCGCTAAATCTTTTTTTTTTACTTACTTATCATCGAAGTAGGCATTGAGAAGGAAATTAGACACTCTTTGATTCACGAGAAAAACCTGAATATAAATGAACTAAAATACCAGAATAGATCACTCTCGCTAGGCAGCCTCTTGCATGAAGTTAATGTGCTCCGACAGCTATGTTACGGAGGCCTAGCCATGCTGTCTTGTGGGTGGAGCACAAAGGCACATAGAGAGTGGTAGTTGGACCACATACAGCGTGACAAAGTCCATGTTTCCCAAATCGACCAAAATATTTTTAATTGACGCTAGGGACGTTGACGACTTTGTCACGCTGTATGCAGTCGCAACACGAATTGTGTATAAAGAAAAAATACCTGATCAGCAAACCTAAAATTCAGAATTTAATGCTCTGGAAATGACGCCTAAAAGCCATAAAAGGAATTCTAAGCAGAGCGATACGGGCACTCCACGATTGTTGGACAAGGCTGCTGAGATCCCTACACTAAAGTACACGACATTAATCTGAATAAATAATCACTAGAAGTCAAATATCGGCTAAGAAACGACAAGAATTTCAGCCTGATAACAGTTAAAGAAGACTCACCGAAATATCCAAATAATGCTGAATTATATGGGTCCAGCCCACAACA
This sequence comes from Ditylenchus dipsaci, assembly GCA_004194705.1. Lineage (NCBI taxonomy): Eukaryota > Metazoa > Nematoda > Chromadorea > Rhabditida > Anguinidae > Ditylenchus > Ditylenchus dipsaci. The sequence continues at coordinate 271,891 of SADC01000900.1, read as the reverse complement.
AGATGCTCAAAACGCATGAAAACCGCAAAAGAATAAGCAAATTGAGTGGGGGACAGTGAATTAGCCCTGTACCCAGTGAAGAAAAAATTTGCGGGCATTTTTTCGAAAATTTGCGGGCAGAAAAAAGTAATTTGCGGGCAGAAAAAAGTATTTAGCGGGCAAAAAAGAGTAATTAGCGGCATTTCAAATTTGCGGGCAGAAAAAAGATTTAGCGGGCAGAAAGAAGTAATTAGCGGGCAGAAAAAAGTACCGTCCTTTTTGAATTGGCGGGGGACAGATAAATTACTGCGAAAATATTTTTTGAATTATTTTTAGTTTGCAAATTAAATTTTTCCAAAATTTTGAACGATCTACTAGTCGAACCAACGCTGCTTGACATTGCCAGATCGGACAAGATCTAACACAGCCACTGCACTACAACTTAATTATAATTCCTGATGACACGCTTCGACCAATACACATAAATTATAATTTAAAATGAAAATAAACAATAATTCAAAAAATATTTTTGCAGTAGTTTAGCTGTCCCCCGCCAATTCAAAAAGTCTAAATTTGCGTGGCCGTAGACGGCAATGGTCCTTGAATTTTTGCCTTTTTACCTATCTTCGCTTATTTTAGTCAAATTTTTATTGAAAGATGGCTGGAATGATACATTGTATTTGTTAATAAATTGATTCTGAGTAACTTCTACTTTGGATTCTACCCATCCGCTTTTGGATTCTATCCATAAGCCCACCTCCCACCCTACCTCCACACTACCTATCACACACCAAACCACGGTCTTGTAGGGAATCTAAAAAAACCCCACCATAAGCCCACACCTATGGGCTTCCGCTCAGTCGCTTTTGGAATCTACGCATAGAATCTACCCATACCCTAGGTGGTGGAAGGTAGAGTGGGAGGTGGACTTATGGGTAGAATCCAAAAGCGACATAGCGGAAGCCCATATGTGTGGGCTCGGCTCCGCCTATGGGCTTCCGCTACTAAGTTGGGAATTGAAAGTATTGAGCACAAAAAGTGCAAAATCAAGAGTGGTCGGGATAACGGGAAAGAACCAAAATTTTTTTATTTTTTTATTCCCTATTTTTGATGCGTTCCGAGAGAACATAGGGCAATGCATTAAAAAGAGCATTTTCCTCAGAGAGCTAAGAGGCTCCTAAACTAATTTTTAGAGAGAATTCGAATTTGTGGCTCAGTAAGTGTTTGAAAATATTTTTTTGGCTTGTTGAGCAGAAAACTATTAGTTCAGTAGGTAATTTTGGGTCATTTTTTTAAACTGGGGGAAAGGGGTGGTAGGAAAAGTGGTTACCGTATATTCTCTATTAATCCCATGGGGGATTATTTTTCAACCGCTGAAAAATCGGAAAACTTTGAGGTCGATTTGGAGATTTTCAGGCAGTCGACCAAAATCTGAAAAGTGGATTCAGGAGAGCTCGTGCTAATTAAGAAAACGCAAAAAAAAACAAATTTGTGTAATGTTTGATCTAGGCTGAGATATGAGGTCCGTAAGGTGGGGATTATTAGAGAGTGGGGGTTAATAGAGAATATAAGGTAGGCATGAGAGAGTGGTCTCCATGGCGCGGTGCGTAAGTGTTTCCGTTATTTTTGGCCCAGAATAGAATCCAACAGATTGCTTTTTAAAAAGTTTATCCCTACTAGCGCATCTGATATTTTTATATACCAATCTGAAGACATTTTCCTTATCTCTTTATAGAAATCTCGAAAGCGCATATTATAGTTAAAAAATCGAAGTAATACAAACCTTAGTAGTTTGTACTTTACAATAGTTTGTACTTTACAAAAAAAAAGAGGTGGCCTCAGAGGTGGCCTGAAAAGCCTCTTCTTGCCAACCCTGGGTGGCACGCTATTATTTTTGGCTTGTTTGACCAGATTTAGAGATAATTAGACTTTTTGGCGCAAGATTCGGGATCAGCGACTAAAATTACACCTAGAACTGGTCAAAAAGCCAAAATAAATAGCATGTCACCGCGTTGAATCGAACCTGCAACACCATTTTGGGTCAGAGAACGCAAACGGTTACTCACTAACCTTAGTAGCTTTCGCTAGTTCTGTTTTGACAGTCTGGTCGCAAATATCGTGAGGATTTTAATTTTGCCGATCGTCTTACAGAATTATGAAAAAAATTACTCTGAAAAAACAAAACCTCGATAAACCGCCATGATATTTGCGACCAGACTGTCAAAACAGAACTAGCGAAAATGTTCAGAAATCGGAGTAAAAAAAGTGTCGGACCATAGGCTGGAACGAACTTTTTGGGGTGGCGGATTATCGAGGTTTGACTGCACAGTCGAGTCTCGATATAATGCGACCCTTCAACTAATCCCAGCAAAAGGAAGTCAGTCAAATTTACCTTCGATATAACGCGACCTTTGATATACCGCGACCTTTTTACGGTCCGGAGGGGTCGCGTTATATCGAGACTCGACTGTAATAAGAAAACCGAAATGTAAAATTTCGTACTATATTCAGTTTAATTATTTTACGAGCTATAAAATAACATTTTTTATATTATATCCTATGATATCCTGCATTATATCCTACTAATTTAGTTTTTTTCTGTTTTGGCTGAAATTCCACATAGGGCTAGAAAAAAGAAAATATGTTCCTTAATGAATTTTGACGGCAGCAGCGGGTATAAATGGGTTCTGAGTCAACAAGAGATGGAAATTCCTGTTATTTTATAATTTTTTTTTCTTACTATGTTCTTTGGGCTAGACCAAAGGCAAAGAAATTTTGTTGGCAGAGAATTTTATACTTTTCTTTTAAATTTAACTTGCTAACATCAATCAAAATTTAGCCTTAATTTGTGCGTTTTACATTAATGTCTTTTATCTTACTGTGTTTTAATCGAAAACCTTGTTTATCTAAAATTTTGTCATTTTCGTTCTTAGTTTTTGCTCAACCCTCTAGCTGCAACACTAAAATATAAATTATGCCGATGGATTTTGTTAGAGCTGTTTTACCAAGAAAAAATATTGTCAAAATAAGGCATGCAGGTATGGGTGAAGACAAAAGATAGGGCAGGGTTCTCATCCGTCTTTTTTAAAAAGATTTGTTATTTTTAATGACCCAAATTTTATTTTTATTTTTGAAGTTTTTAGTCAAAATCTTTTTTTTTCGCTTCAAAATGGCAATAAGCACTGGATAAAATGATGTCATGTTCTTTTTTATCCAAATGTCGTTTTTTTTTCAAAATTTTGAGATGAGAACCCTGAAATAGGGCCTTTTTGTCGTTTATTTGATACAAGTAAAAGCTGATTGAGTACTGGGGCTAGATTTAGCGGTTAAAACAAAAAAATTCAAAAGTATGCAAAGAAACAGCAAAAATTGTCAAAAAATGGCAAACTCAAAAAATAATAAACCTTTAAAAATCATTCTCGATTTTACATTGTATAATCCTTTTTGTAAATGAATCCAAAATATATTTAAAAATGAAATTTTTGTGATCTTGGACAATTATACACAGTTTTGAAAAAAAAGGTAGCTGCTAACTCAGTCACCCAAAATAATAAAAAAAGTTGGGCAACATTTCTCGGGTGAATTCAAACGAAAGATTCGTTTTTTAGGTTGAAACAGCTGGACCTTGCAATAATGCTACACACAAATTGCTCACAATGCGGCATTGTGTGTTCCACATTGTCTAACTTTGCAGTAAGGGTTTAGGCACATAGAATAGATAGTTCTAAAACAACTGTCAACTTCGTTAACTTCCTCCATGCGCATCCACTTGCCTATTTTTATAAATCAAATATATAGTGCATTATTTACTTTTACAAGATTCGCTGCTAGGTTTGGTTAACTGTTAGAGAGGCACAGAAAAAATATGAATTATCAAATAAAAAGTTGAAAAATCTTACTGAAAAGCCTGTGCACAATAAATTTTGTCTAAGTTGAACGAGGGAAAGTGTAAAATGTAAACCCTTTAATTTTTGCTCTTTGAAATTTTACGTGTTTTTGGACTCATCAAACACGAAAAACAGCCAAATAGCCGTCTCTGAGACTGACCACGAAAATTTTACTTTTTGGACGCCTTGGTCACCCAACTTTCTTGGCCCCACAAGTTTTTAGCTATTTTGTATCTAACAAAAATCAGCTTTAAAAACTTAACTTTTGTGCTTAATCCCATGGATGGCTATTATAATTTTTTTCGTGTTTAGTGAATAGAAAAAAAATGAGATTTTACAGTTTGATCGGTTTCCTTGAAAATCGGGTATATACAATGAAATAAGAATCAGAAAATGTAGCCCTCAGCTTAAAGGGGCATGCCCGTGCTCGACACGGAGAAAGGCGGTGACCAGCACTTTTTTCTTTCTCGATCAAGTTTTACATGAATATGCATTCAGATTTTTTAAGTTTTTTGCCTAGTTTTTAAAAGTAGTATAGGGTCATTAATATTAGATTTGACGCAAAACGAGTGAAAATAGAACGATTTAAAAAAAAATTGCTGGTCCACGCCTTAACTTTTTGAAACGCACGGGCATGCCCCTTTAAATACCGTCACCTGACCTGCTCCAGTTGGTTACCGTATTTCATCTAATAGGCGCCCCTGCTCTAATAAACGCCCTGCTCCAATTAAAGGGGCATGCTCGCCGCCGATGGAATATTTCAAAAGGCGGGTACCAGGTCAATTCAAAAAAGAATTATTTTCAAAAACATTTTGTTGAGTATTTGACGGGGAATAAGTAATCTAAAACATTGGCAGTGCTTAATAGCATCGGTGCCTAGTGGTGAAACGGCGGCGGACTGTGAAGGTCGGTGGTCAGTTCGATTCCCATTGGAGGTATAATTTTTCCTCGACTTTTCCGAAATTTCGTCAAATAAATTCTCGTTTGAATTGGCCTGGTACCCGCCTTTCAAAATATTCCCATCAGCGACGAGCGTGCCCCGTTAAGGCCCCTTAAAGGGCATGATCGTGCCCGATGTGGAGAAAAGGCGCGAACCAGCAGTTCTTTTCTTTCTCGATAAATTTTTACATTCGTTCTTGTCTAGATTTTTTAAGTTTTCTGTCTAGTTTTTAAAAGCAGTATAAGGTCATCTATATCAGATTTGACGCAGAACGAGTGAAAAATGGGACGATTCGAAAAAATTCGAAAAAAAAACTGCTGGTTCGCGCCTTAACGCACGGGCATGCCCCTTTAAGGCCATTTATCTAGTACAAATTGCTATTCTTGCTTAAAATGTGTTTTTCTGCAAAATCCACTGCAAAATCCGCTACAAGCATTATTAGCCGATTTCAGAGAGACAGTTTGAACTGACAACTGCACGCTCTTCTATTCGGCAGGCGGTGGCTATGGCCTCCGAAACCAAAAAGAACATTAAGAAGGGACGAATGTTTGGTGTTTGAAAATGATGATTCAAATACTGTTTACCCGAGATTTCCCATTGTTTGATTGATTGTGGTATTCTTTATGAACCTTAGATAAAATCAAGGGCTCTATTGTATAAAGGGTACCGTTTCTCCTTTCGTCCCTTGTCGATTTTTCGGGGAAAATTTGGAAAAGTTATTTTAGCAAATCGGTGAAATACATGAGTGATTTGTGGTTACGATTATTCATCATATATATTTTTTGTTATTGATTATGGCTTGTTCACGTACTTCGAGTTTGACTTTGAGTTCAAGTTAGAGTTCAGACCAAAAGTGTTCACGTAGACGAAGATCCTAACTCGAACTTGAACTCAAAGTCGAAGGTGTTCACGTACTTCGAATTCGAGATCGGACTTGAAGTTATTTATTTATGTGACTTGAGTCACTCAGAATCTCACCCCAGAGTGGCCAAAAATACTGAAAATTGATTTTGGTGAGTTTACTCAACAAGGGGTCCAAGGTATACACATGAAATCCTTTAACCTCGCACTCAAAGTCGAACTCGAAATACGTGAAAATCTTCGAGTTCGACTTTGTGTTCGAGTTTAAGTTCGAGTTCGGATCAGAGGTGTTCACGTAGCCAAAAATCCAAAATCGAACTCAAAGTCGAACTCGAACTACGTGAACAAGCCATTAGGGACAAACAAATAAATATTAAAAAAAATTCGAAAAAACAATACTAGAGAGGCCAGAAGAAAAAATGGAGCCCATTGTACGATGAAGCCTTTGTTTTGACCACGTTGAGTCTGATTTTGTTCGCTGCCTTCGACTCTGAGAGTTCGAAAAACAAACGTTTCTGCTCCAATCAACGCCCCCGCTCTAATAAACGACCCCTTAGATGTGGAGGACTTTGAAAAATGAACGCGTCGAGGAGTTTATTAGAGGAAATGCGGTAGTTGCACAAAATATCAAAATAGGAGTCAATGGGAGTCTTCTTTGCCTTGGTCCCATCGTTGTTTTTTTGTGATTTTAAAGTCTAACATAATGATATGAAAGTCTAACATAATATATTATAACATAATATTCATAATATGTTCATAACATATTATGTTTAAGTCCGTCCTAATGAGCTGGCCTACCCTTGCCTAAAGCCTAAAACATCACTCAAAAAAAAACAAGAGGGGAACTTAGGCGAAAAAAACCCCATTGAAAGATAAAGCCCATATTTTATGTTGAGTTATATTTTTTCATTGTTTATTCGTGCACAGAATAACTAGTGTTCAATTATTTCTACTATTTTATAATTAGTTTTAGGTCAAATGAATAAAACTGATTGCATTCCAAACTCTAAAAAGCCAGATCAAGATGCTATTAACCCACACAATTCTGCCAAAATAGATTTCACCAAGAAACTGGATATTGAAAAATCACTGAGTCCGAACACAGCTCAAAATCAAACTGCAGAGAAGCAGCCGTTGCTAGGACAGTCTCACTCTTTCAGAGAGTCTAAAACACAGCCAAAATGATGAAAAGGTTATCGGAAAGACAGTATGCTTATAACACCCTAGGCACTAGTAATAGCACTGTCAACAACCTTGGAAGTGCCACATCATCGGCTAGAAGATTGGTTTGTACTTTACTGAAAATTCAAAATATAAAATTTTATGCATTTTTCGACCCTACCGGAGTATATCAAGAGTCTTGCTCGGAATTATGTCTAAGGTAAGTGAGTGCGCGCATCTCTAAGCGCATCTTAGGCAGGGGGGGGCGAATATACTCCGGTAGCGCCCATTTTTCTTGTTTATAAACATTTTCGGAATCAAATTTAAATCAAAAAAAAGCGTCGAACTCTATTTTTGAAAACAGCTTTTTTGGCAGAATTTTTCCAAGTTTTTGCAACAGAACTTAAAAACGATAACAAACAAAATAAATTGATCGTCTTTTTATTTCACTTCAATGATAAATTAAATTATAAGGTGTTTTGCTACAGCTGCGACGCGAGATTTGTTTTTTCTCAGGAATTCGTCCACGATCTTCTTGATTCTCGCTAGCTTTACCTTGTTTGATTTGACAAGGGTTGATAACGGACGGTACTTTTTCTGCCCCCAAATTACTTTTTTCTGCCCCAAATTTTCAAAAAAATGCCCCCAAATTTTGTTCAGTGGGTATAGGTCTAATTCAGTGTCCCCTACTCAATTTTTCTCATTGTTTTATGGTTTTCATGTGTTTAAAGTATCTCGTTGTGTGCTAGTCTCACAAAATTGACCATTAGTGAGGTATTTTGGTTAGTCATTTTCAACTATTTATAGGCCTTATTTTTTCTTGTTTCCAGCCTATATTTGACTTCTGGTGGTTGATTTTTTTACTTTTCAGGTTTTTTTTAATTATCATTATTCATTATCTTAATGACAATAATTCCTAGCTCTGAACCACAGACTTTTAAGAATCTGCACGTGTGATAGTCACTTAGTACTTTTTGTTTTTAGTAGTTTTAGTTACCACACATACCACGATTACTGACCAAACTGAGCAACTGTCGTCCATGACCAAAATACTGATCGATTATAGACAGCAAAAGAGAAATTCCGCGATCAGAATAAAATGCCTTGATGACCCATTCTATCTGAAAATTAATGATATAAATCTAGCAAACGATGATGGTAAAATAGTATGTGGCTTATAACCACTCTCGCTAGGCAGCCTCTTGTATACAAGTTAACGTGATCCGACAGTTATGTTACGAAGGCCTAGTCATACTGTCTCGAAGGTGGAGCACGAAGGCACATAGAAAGTGACATTGCTACCATATACAGCTTGACAAAGTCAATAGTTATCACGTTGGCGAAAAAATTCTGAATTGACGTTACGTGCGCTGACGACTTTTTCAAGTTGTATGCGAATTGTGTCAAAAATAAAAATTTACCTGACCAGCGAATCTAAAATCACAAATACAAGCTTCTGAAAACAATATCTAAAAGCTAAAAAATAAAGATTAAGCCAACCGATGCGAGAATCTTTTGATTGATGGACAACTTTAACATTGATCTTGAGCTCTTCTCACCGTAATCTGTGAAATTTACCTGAAAAACCACCATGAAAAGTAAAAAAATCAACCACCAGAAGTCAAATATAGTCTAAAAACAAGAAAAATAAGACCTATAAATAGTTGAAAAAGATTAACCAAAATACCTCACTAATGGTCAATTTTGTGAGACTCGCACACAACAAGATACTTTAAACACATGAAAACCATAAAACAATGAGAAAATTGAGTAGGGCACACTGAATTAGCCCACTGAACAAAAATTTTGGGGCATTTTTTTGAAAATTTAGGGGCAGAAAAAAGTAATTTGGGGGCAAAAAAGAGTAATTAAGGGGATTTCAAATTTGGGGCAGAAAAAATTACCGTCCGTTGATAACTCTTAAGTCAAAAAACAGTAAGAACGGCACAAAATTTAAAAACAACATGAAAAAATTGTTCAATGAAATTTTTAGGCTAAACTATAGTATGAGTGATTCGTCCAAAATGGTTTTTTTCAACTCCTATCAATGTCTCATGGCTTTAAATGGGTATAAAACACAAAAAAAACTATTGGGAAGCCCATTTCCGAGAAAAAAATTGCACAAGATTTGGTGAAAACCATGATATCCACCCTTATGGTTGATATTTAGAGGGTACCTGGATACCCATAAAAGACGAATGGATCGGATTGAACATAGTTTTGTTAACTGGCGCCTACCGCATAAAGAAACTCTGGTATGCATATATATCACTTTCGAGTGATTTGAGTCTAAGGTATGTGAGTGTGCACATCTCAACTCTAAGCAACCAAGCCCCCAAGCCCCGAAGAGGGCGCAGGTCAGTTTTTTTTCTCGGAAATGGGCTTCAAAATAGTTTTTTTTGTGTTTCTACCCAATTAAAGTCACGAGACGTTAATAGGGCTAGGTGAGATTTGTCAAAAACGAAACTTGGCAAACGTGGGTTTTGTCAAAACGAAACTTGTCAAGACGAAAATTTTCAAAACGAATTTTGTCAAAACGAATTTTGTCAAATGAAGGTTTTGTCAAAAACAAAATTTGTAAAAAAATTGCCTTAGTCCCTCTTTGGTTCACAATAAGAAAAATTCAAAATTTTTTTTACGTTTTTCATGCTCCAAAACCTGTTCCTGGACTGATTCGAACAAGCTGAAGATGGTTTGACAGTGGTGAAATGCCGTTTTCTTGAGTATTTTTTACTTTTGGTCAATAATTTTTTCACCAAAATCAATTATTTCCCAATACTCAAAAATACCCGATAAAACGGCATTTTACCACTGTCAAACCATCTTCAGCTTGTTCGAATTAGTCCAGAAAACATGTTTTGCATGAAAAACGTGAAAAAAAATTTGATCCAAGTGGTCGACGACTTGGTTTGGTTTGGCAGACTAAAAAATTAAAAATTCCCGCGAATATTTTGTTTGTAGAGTAGTTTTGGACGGTTTTGGGTGGTTTTAGTTGGTTTTGATTTGTTAGGTGTTTTTGGCTAATTTTGGATGTTTTGGGGGCTTGAGGTGGTTTTGAGGGGTTTGGGGTAGTTCATACACAATCTAAAAATTTTCGAAAAAACATAAAAATTGGCTTTTTATATAAGGAGTGACCATGGCAAATCTCGGACAAGATTCGTTTTGAAAATTTTCGTCTTGACAAGTTTCGTTTTGACAAAATTCGTTTTCGACAAATCTCACCTAGCAGTTGATAGGAGTTGAAAAAACACCACTTTGGGCCAATCACTTATAGTCCGGCCGTTTTTTAGCAATATATTTTTTTAGCGTCCTATGCATATCTTACTAAAAATTCGTTGTTAATTTTTTGTTTGGATATGTATAATTTGTTCAGGTATAGCAGAGTTACTGAAAAGTAAAGTTTTTCATACATAAAAGGGTGTATTTAACATGCCACTGATTGTTTTTTTACGACTATTTATGTTTTTCATCAAAACATTCTGCGGTTTAAGAAGAGGTTTGCTTTTGGCTACAATAAACACAGCTCAAACTTCAAGTGACATAGCAAAATGCTTTGTCTATCTAACTTTATTCTCACAAATATTATCGAATATGTTGCTATTGTAGCCTTTTTTATCAAAAAAATCTGCAACGAAGAAATACCTCTGTTTGTAATAAGGTTGTAACTATATTTTGGAAAACGAAGCAGTTTCCTCAACAATGCACTTTAGCCAAAAAAGGTAGTCTTTGGTTGAGCCAGTTTGACAATTTACCCTTCTCTTTGAGGCACATCTTTTGCAAGCAAAGAAGTGGCTGTAAATTATTCATAATGTCTTTATTATATTTCCTTAAAAAACAGCCTAAAATTTGCGTTTGTCTCACTCTTGTCGATGAGTTGGAAAATGTTGTTTTTAAAATAAATTGATATTCCACGTTCCTGATATTTTTTTTATGCAAATATTTTTAAAACTGTTTAGAAAGGGCTCTATATGTGTCAGGTTGACCACCGAAAAAAATATGCTTGGTCCTTCTTTTTTCGCAAAAAATAGTTTGTCAGTTTCGAAAATCTACTTACAGTGTTTTCTCTAAAAAGGCACATGCTCTAAAAAATCTCGTTTCTTGACTTTGGGAACCTGTATCTCAGCCCAGAGCAAAAATCTAACATCCCTACTTTGCCGATTCTGTTTTGTTTTTCGATTTAAGATTTTTTACCCAAACATCTCAAAATCGACCACAAATTTGTGCGAAAATCAGTGGTTTGAATAAAAAGGCTCCTGTCTGTTCAGAGCAAATACGGTATTTGCTTTTAAAAACATTTTCATGGCAGAAAGTTAGTATTCAAATGTAAAAACTTTTTTAGCTTTGGTCCCCAAGCTGATTTTTCCCAGGATGGGAGCTGACTTATATTATTAATACATCCCAGTCCCTCCACTACTTCGGGGGTCTTTATTTATCAGTGTAGAGCTGTTTGCAGTTCTGTTTTTTTGCGTTTTCTCAATAATTACTAGATCGAATTTATGAATTTTAGTTTAGGAATTTTAGTTTTACACCCGTAAACGTCGAAATCTACCTATTTTTTTTTCATTTTCTAAGGGTTGAAAAGGGATGAAAAATAGAGCTTGAGGCTCTGTTAGAAAAAATACGTGGTGCTACCGTCTTACTAAGCAGCGGGACAGGTTAGGCACTTACGAACCTCCATTACCCTCCTATCGAAGTTGTTTATTTGGCGTTCCCTGTTAGGGTTAAATTATTCTGTTATTATTCAAATTTTTCCTCATTTTCAAGAAAGCTTAAAAAATTACCAAAGCGCAAGACCTGTCCACGGACCACCCTTAAAACTTTTTGGTCTCATTTGTAAAGTTATTTATAACTACCTTATTTCCCTTTCAATCATCTCGTCACCTATCATTTCACTCACACATATGCAGAGTGATTGTTTGTCATAGTGGTTGAGCGCTAGCAGTCCTTAGTACTCTGCCAATCTTTAATTGCTAAGGTTATTGACTCTAGCTAATTTTTCATTTAAATTTGCCTTTTAAAACCCAATTTTAGCACCAAACATTAATGCCAAAGCAAAGAATGCCTGCTTTAGGTGAAATGTAAACAAATTTTCACTCCAAATTCCTTCTTTTTTCGGTTTACAGCTAGATTTATGTTACAAATAAATTTCTTAGAGGAAACGCGTTATTTTGCTTTCTCGGGAAATTCCTATTTTAATTTTGCTTGAGAAAGTATTTTACGGTTTTTAAATTTGTTTTTTCTTGAAATATTATGCTAATTTTTAACATTTTTTTATTTTTTTTAAATTTTTCGTCTAATTTTGAGTTTGTAAAATTGGCTAGGATACATTTGGCAAAAACGAAACTTGGCAAAAACGAAAGTCGGCAAAACGAAACTTGTCGAAACGAAAGTTGTCAAAACGAAATTTGGCAAAACGGAACTTGGCAAAACGAAAGTTGGCAAAAACAAAAGTTGGCAAAAAATTGCCTTGGTCCCACCTGTTGTCCGAAAATTCTAAAAATCGAAATTTTTTCTCTTCTCTCAAAACGATCTATCTAGGTTTTATGCCATACAAATAAGTTTCGAGACGATTTTTCCTACGTTTCTTATTGTCTACGTCTCGTTTAAGCCTTCAAACCCACAAATTTCGGTCCAAGTACAAAAGATTCGTATCCAACTACAAATTCTCCGTTTTACTCTATATAGCCTACTAAAACATTACTAATAGGCGAGCAAAACACAATACTTTTAGTAAAACGCCCTAGACATTAATTGGTGCGACGTCTGGCAGACTTCCTTCACTGTCGCTAGATTCTGTAGAGCTCATATCGATATCTAAAAAAACTGCACCCTTAAATTGCACTGAAAAAGCGCAAGGGACGGTATAGGATATAGATATAGATAAGTATAGAGGGAAATAGATCGTTTTAAGAGAGGAGAAAAAATTTCGATTTTCAGACATTTTTGGACAACAGGGGGGACCAAGGCAATTTTTTGCCAGCTTTCGTTTTGCTAAGTTTCGTTTTGCCAAATTTCGTTTTGCCAAGTTTCGTTTTTGCCAAGTTTCATTTTGACAAAACCCACGTTTGCCAAGTTTCCTTTTTGCCAAGTTTCATTTTGACAAAACCCACGTTTGCCAAGTTTTCTTTTGCCAAATGTATCCTAGCCGCTAGGTCCTGTGTTATGGCAGCCGGAGCCAAAAAATGCAAAAAATCGATCTAAAACACCGGTTAGGAGTGGCTGTAGCTTCTGGGAGGCAAGGGGTGTGGTGACAACAAAGTTTAGCCACGAATAATAATTTGATTAAAAAATAAATACAGTCAAACCTGTATAAACCACCACTCGATAAACCGTCGACCTCGGCAAACCGTCACCCCCAACCCGGTCCCATCCAATTAAATTACCCTCAATAAACCGCCACCTGACATATTTTGCGAAATTTTACAAATTTTCGCCTAAATCATATTTTTTTTTAATTTTGGTCTATTTTTTTCTGTTCGCTTTACTTTCATTGTTTGACTTCATCATTTTTCTTTCTTATTTTATATTTTTTAACCGATTAAATTGTGTTGAATTTCATACGTGTTTGAATAAGGGGTCCTTTGCATTACACACGTTGCTGATGAAGGCCGATAAAATGGCAACCCAACTACCAGTCTCCCCCCCCCCCCCCTCCGCCCCCAATAAACCGCCACCAAATTGGCGCCCCCAGGTGTGGCGGTTTATCCAGGTTCGACTGTAAAGGCAGAAAAATCCTATTCTTTTATTTCTGATCTCTTACTTGTTTGAACCCTACTTGAAAAACCCATCTTAAAGCTTTTTTAAAGGAGCTACTCGAAATGAAGATATTCAAAGGCTAACTAGGCTAATTTATTTAGCTCTTATTTCCACTCATCCCTAAAGCGAGCTGAAAATTACTTTTTTCAAAGAGCGAAATTCTGTTTAATTTTTTTTCATGAAATTTAATTTAGTTTTTTTATTTCTTTTTCTTAAACAGTTTATTTTTCCTTTTTTTACTATTTTGTGTGTGCACAAATTCAAGAGATTCAAAATCTTTTTTCTCTGCATTTTAAATGTTTTCTTTTGAAAAGAAACATGAAAAAGCAGTTTTTTTCTCTGATTTCCGCTTTGTTAAATAAAAAGTTCCATGAGCCATGAGTAAAAGGCTGGCTTGTTTTTAGTCTTGTTTTTATTATTTTCAAATGTTTCTATCGAATTTGTTTTTGTTGAATCGATAAATTAATACATTTTTAAGAACTTTTAAATTTATCAAATTTTTATAGTGACCGTGATTTGGGCACCAGCTATATTTTAATATTTTTGGACTAAATATGACCGATCGATGTTCTGATACTTTTAAGATTGAAGGATCAAATAGTTAATCAGAAATAGTTAAATTGTTAATTTTTACTACGTTCTTTAATACAGCTTCAATAATTTAGTCGTGGATGGACTCTGAACAACGGGTAATCCTAAATGTTGGCGGCATCAGACATGAGACCTATGCTCACGTCCTCAAAAAGATTCCCGCCACTCGACTCTCTAGGTTGGATTACATATTTTTTTACAATATTGATTTTTAAAGACTATGTTAGAATTATTTAATACACGCTTTCACTAAAATACGGGCTGATTTAAGTATTTGGAAACCATTTGTTTTGCCTATGCCTTTTCATACAAAGTATTTCATTTCAGTCTGATTTAAAAAATTCTCTTTTTAAGATTCAGGCGTGTCTTTGTCCCGTCAGGCGAAAGTCTCGTAATTTATAGTCTTTGACTCGATAATAACTGTAGTCAAAAATGAACACCGGTAGACTTTTTCGTATATTATACAGTAAGAACAACACAAGTTCTGACACTGGGATCTTTATTGGCGCACCATGGCAAGGTGGAAGAACCAGCGACCATAGCCTGGCTATCACAATACAAAGAAGAGAGTGGTACATAAGATTCTAATATCGGAGATTTTGATTCTGGCTTGACTACCACTTTTTGGAAACCACAGCAATCTAAGGGTGGAGCTGGTCATCAGACACGCGATTTAACATCACCACCGATCACTGAAGAGCGCAGGACTACCGGCTTGGCTGAGACTGCAGTGAAGACGGAAGACTGATTATTCGTGCGACTCTTTACAATAATAGAAATTCTATAGGTGACAATAAGTCTGATCATATGTCAGGATCAGCGACGTATCCAGGATGATGCAGGCTAACCACGCTCAAGCCACACCCCTCCCCTCCGATTTTTGCTGGCTACGCCTTTGGTCAGGAGGAGTCCTTTTTCAAGACGGGACAAAAACTGGCCTCAGACCTCTATTCAATACAAGAGACAATCTGGTCGATTAAAAAAGACTGAAAACCACTCGTCTTACAAAAACATATTATAGTTCGTGTATATTATTCGTTACTAGAAAATCTTAAGGCTAACACCCAACCTGGCCAACTATGATCCGATGTTAAATGAATATTTTTTCGACAGGGTTAGTATATTAATGATTTGTCCAACTAAAACGCAAATGTTTGTTTTAGCACCCCGGTGTATTTGCTATGATTTTAAACTACTACAGGACAGGTTAATTTTACTTATTTGTGTCAAATACAGTTTAAAATATTTATTGATTTAAGGTAAACTGCACTATCCTGTAGATGTTTGTGGGCCATTATTTGAAGATGAGCTCGAATTTTGGGGTCTTGACTCTAATCAGGTCGGATTTTTTTTGGAATGTAGGTCCGCATTAGAAAACACTTAACACCTCTCTAAGTAGGGCCAATGTCCTAGATCATTATTTGATAAAGTTCACAATAAATAAAATTTGCAGCTTTTTTATGCGAGGGCCTATAGTCCGCGTTTCTGCCACAAAATGACCAAAGAGTATGGCCTTTCTTAACGCTGAGACGACCACTTTGACCACAAAGTGCTTTGGCTCTCATAAAGCATGTTTAAGGATAGTAAAAAGAATCTAGGAACGCATTTATCATAGCTACAAAATGACATACTATGACAATTTTAACGTTAGGGTTTATTTATAAAAAAATATACAGTAAAATAAAAAGATTATCTATTTGGTAATATATTGGGTCGAGTCATAATTATCGAGCCCTTATTAAAAATGGTTTCTAACTAACATGTTCTTCTTTTTCTGACACGTCATACATTGTTCGATAGCCCTTTTTCTGGCCTTTTCAAGGAGCTAATATTTGTATGAAAAGTAAGTGCTTATAAGACAAGCGCCGTTGCCGATAACGAGTATTTCACATGTTTGAACGAGCGCGAGATACTTCTTTTATGGTAAAAATATTGTATCGCAAAGATATTTTTTGAATTTTTATTGTTTTGTAGAGCTTGACTTACATCTTACTTTGTAGTGTAGTGGTCAGGCGCGGCAGTTGTTCGATGTTGTTAGTTGGTCTGAATCCCACTACTGGCTCTGCTTTTTTGATCATTTAATTATCAATTTACTAAAAAAACTGAACATTTTTGCATTAAAACAACTGTCCCGCACGCATTCAAACGTGTGAAATTCTCATGTCGGCAACGGCAATGGTTCTTCAAAAGAAATAAGGTGCAAACGGGCAGTTTAGGGGGTAGATTCACCACTTCGACTGGTCAAAAGTTTAATTCAAGGTTCAGCGCTTTAGCAACATCTTAGTGCTTTCTTGTAGCGCAATTCAAGAGCTACAAGACCTATTTTACAGAATAGTTTTTGAAAATCTGAGTATTGAGATATAGCCTTTTCGAGTAAAATTAATTTCTGGAAAAAATGACCAAATTTTAAAAAGTCGTAAAACCTTCAGTTTTGGTCATTTTTTGTCGGAAAGACCAACAATAGGACTGTCGAACAGTGTATGGCGTATCAGAAAGTGACGAGTACATTTTTTTCATGCTAGCCGGAACTAAAAAATGTCTTGCGAACTGCAAAATAAACAAAAATTAAAAAAGGCGTTTATTTAAAAATGGCAAAAAGCAACAACTCACCGGCAAGGGTCCAGGCTTAGTTCGTACGAGCACTACAGTACAACTTTCTCAAAGTTTTTAATCAGAAAAATGCTATAAGATTCTTACATGTTTTATAGACAATTAATGCTACAAATAAATAAACTGTTTATGATAAAAGTCTTTAAGGTAGAACCTTGCTGCTGGATGACATATGGTAACATTATACTTTGTCTTTTTTGCTTTATTAAACGAATTCTAGTCACCCATCGTGACACCCAAGAAACCTTAGCCGTGATTGAAAGTCTTGACATGGACTCTGAACCACCAACCCAGGAAGAAATAGCCAAGAAATTTGGCTGGGAAGAAGATTTTTATTCAGGAACTTTAAGTGAAAACTTTTGTTACTACCACTTTTTGTAAGTTTAAAAGTTTCTTTTTAGGTAGATGGCAAAGATTAAAACCAAAAATTTGGGCATTGTTTGATGAACCATGGTCTTCTAAGTATGCTAGGGTAAGTTTACTTTTAAAAATACAAACTCTAGCATTAAAAACAATAAGCTTTTTTTTATTGTTAATTTTGAAATTAAGTGCGTCGTTCCGCACCTAACTGACTGATTTATTACGTAATTTCAAAACCTTGTCAAAACTTACAAATTTGAGTTTTACTCAGTCTCCTCCAGTTTAATCAAGTGAAAAAAATTTGAAAAGTGGAGGAAATGGCAGGCAGCTTCTTGTATAACATCAAGAGAGGTGGACTTTTTTTACCTGATATGAAATTGCCAAACCACTCGTTTATACCAATAAGCTTCCGTTAGTTATGTATGGGCCTACAAAGATCCGTAAATATCCTTCTTACAAGTTACCATTCGAGCTATCGGGTCGCTCCTGTTATTTGTTTAACTCCCTTAAAACTCAGTTGAGCCTAAAAAAATTGCGTATATTTTGATTTTACCCATCATTTCTGAGAATATTAAAAATTTCGAAGGGAAGATTTGTAACTCTCCACATAAGCACATCGTAAAAACCGAAAAGGCGGGTGTGCACTTCAACTTTTACGAACTTAAGCTTTTATTTAAAGAAGGTTAATCTGTAATCGACCATGCTGAACACGGATCCGGTGTCACAATTTCATTTCTTTTTTATTTAACAGGAACGTCAAAAATTCAAATTTTGCGAAATTATCCCGCTGAATTTTTCGTCTTGCCCAAAAAGTGTCGTACCACAAGTCTGAAAAAACTGTATAGGGTATATGGGTGTAAGAAAAGTAAACTGTAGTTACACAATGAAATTCTCTCAAACTACTGTTTAGACATTTTTCACACAGTTTATACGAAACTAGTAAAGACTCTGAGACAACTTTACCCACTTTCTGTTATATATATATTGTGTCATTGCCTTGCTTTTGTAGCCAAAAATCATTGCTTTTGTGATGTGCATGTTTTTATATCAGTCATCAAAGCAAAAAATACTTTTTAAGATTTAGGTGATTTCTTGCTGTTCCGTATTTTTTGTGATTACCAACATAGTGTCCTTTGTGTTGAAAACCCATCCTAGCTTCAGAATACCTGCTTTATCAGGCAAGTCATTTTTTAGTAAAAGGGATGGGCTAGTTTTAGTAGGTTGCCATAGCAGAAGTCACATATTAGTAAATTTAAAAAATTATTAAGATTTGTTCGAAATTTCGATTTTTTAAAAGAAATAGTAGAGCTGATGCTTTGGGGTACCGGAGGAATTCCGGACCGGATTTGTGGGTGAATTGGGTGAATCAAAAAAACCGGAATCCAGCCGGATTCCTGGATTTTATAACTGCACATTTTCTTGTATAAAATACGAAAAGTTCTACAGTTATCAACGTACTGTTATTTGCATTGTGGATAACTGTAATCTATATAACTAAATTTTTCATAAAATATACAATATGACCAATGTAGAATGTTTCGTGTAATATACTATAAATTCTACAATTTCTGATGTTAGTTAAATGAACCGATTTTCTTGATTTTTTCATCGACTGGAGGGATTCCAGACCAAATTTGTGGTGTCAAAAAACCGTGGTCACGCGTTTTTAATTTTCCCCGCCAATTCAAAAAATTTTACCTAGTCATTGAACTTATGTGCGGATTTTTTAACTTGGTTTCTAACAAAATAAGGCCTGCAATTTAATTTTAGATACATTTTTGTTAGAAACCCAGTTGAAAAATTCGTACATAAGCTCAATGACTAGGAATTTTTTTTATGAATTGGCGTGGAAAAATCGTGTTCGTAGACGGCAATGGTCCTTGAAGACCGGGATCCGAAACCAGATTTCGGACGGATTCCGGTCCGGTCAACAGCACTGATAAAAGGCAATTTTTCAGTGTATCAGCACTCGATGGACGGTCAAGCCAATGGCAATTTCAACGAGCATACCTCTTCTTCGGCATCAGCCGACGCTGATCAAACATCCTGTTGTCAACAGTTCATAGACTACAATGCCCAGAGAAACACAATAGCCGCCTTCAAAGAATACTCCGAGCCTCATCCTGCCTTTTTCCATGTGGATCTCATTTGTAATATATATTTTACTTTTGAGCTGGTCAGTTATTTATTCATTTTTTATTTTGTTATAGCTTCATTTTTTGATTTTAAGTTGATTAGAGTTTGCTTTGCACCGTGCCTCAGAAAATTTCTGAAATCGCCAATTACTATTATTGACTTGCTAGCTACATCTTCTTTTTACTTGGATTGGTTGACTAACGAAATGCTCTATCAAAATAGTGAGTAATTGTTAGCTTATCCAACAAAGGGGGCTTTTTGCCCAACACATATTTGCAAATAAAAAATTTCTACAGCTTTGCTTGCTAGCGTTTTTACTCTAATTTAAGTATTCGTTAAGGGGCCTTTGCCATTTCCGACAACGATTGTCCCCCGCCAATTCAAAAAAAATTCCTATTCATTGAACTTCTGCACGGATTTTTTAAATTGGTTTCTAACACAGCTACCGTATTTCCTCTATTTGCTGCCCCGCCTCTAATTGACGCCCCCCCCTAACTTCAAGTGGTCTAAAATTCATGCTTTTATTCACTGTTTGGGCTGTCTAAAAAATGTCTGTGAGGGATTTCAAAAATCTTTTAAAAATCTTTTTACACAGCTCAAACAGTAAATTAAAACACGAGTTTTGAACCATCTGAATTTTTTTTTTAATAAATTGCATGCTTCTAATTGCCGCCCCGGGGCGGCAATTAGAAGAAATACGGTATACCTAAAATTGAATTCTAGGCCTTATTTTGTTAGAAAGCAAGTTGAAAAATTCTTACATAAGTTCAGTAATTAGGCGAAAATTTTTGAATTGGCGGGGGACAATACAGAACACGTGGCCATGGCCCTTTAACTTTATTTTTCAACCCCAACTGACTAAAAAATTTATGTTAATTATTTTTTGAAAAGTCAAAAAATGGCTCATAAAAAACAAAAATATGGCTAACTTAACACCGAAACATTTAGTGACCAGTGAGACAGACACTATTGACTTTTTGTCAATCGTATGCATTCTACGCCTCTTCAAGCTAACCAAGCATTTCTCGGGCCTTAAAGTGTTGATTCAGACATTTAAAGTAGAGTTCCAATATTTTCGATGTTAAATTACAAAAAAAAATCAATTTACAGGCCTCTGCTCAAGAACTGTTATTACTTGTCTTCTTCGTGATATTGGCTATTGTTGTATTTGCGGGTTATTTTTTAATTTTAGTAGTCGAAAAAATAATAGTTAATAGTCTTATTTTAGCTCTAGTATTTTATGCAGAGAGGATTGAACAAAACCAAGAAAATGAGTTCACATCCATCCCGTCAGGTTTATGGTGGTAGGCTGCGTTCTTGAATATTTTGACGTGGGAATGCTAGATTGTTTCATGGTTTACCATACCATGTGATTGTCTGGCGTTCCACTTAAAATATCATTATTTTTAAATAAAGTACACTTTAGGGCCTTAATCACCATTTGTACAATTGGTTATGGAGACAAAGTATTTTTATTTTACTAAAAAGCTTTAAGTCAGAAATTTTTAAAATATTTTTTCAAGGTGCCAAAGACCTATCTAGGAATGATAGTAGGTTCACTGTGTGCCTTGATGGGAGTGCTAACCATTGCCCTGCCTGTGCCTGTCATTGTAGCCAACTTTTCTAATCTCTACTCGCACACACAAGCGCGCTCCAAACTGCCTAAGAAAAGGAGAAGAGTTTTACAGGTTAATCTTTTTATTATTTAATATATAAGAAAATGGGAATAAATAATGACAATTAATGTAGCTACTTCATTTATTTGTACAAAATTTTTAATCATGGCCTGTTTTACAGGCTCACGAAGTCAAAGCCACCGCCACAGCCGCCATTATTAAGCATCCTAAAAATACATACAGAAATAAGTCAAACAGTCTCTTGCCAGTCATCCAAGACTCCACTGGTCTATTACTAATGCAAGCAGCTTCGGGTGGTCTATTGCCTAATGTGAGTAGTAGCTGCACAGATGGACCAGATTGCAACTCCAACACATCCTATTCTCCACTACTGCATATTCCACCATTAAGCTCTAATACTGTACAAGAAACGCCTAAAAATAGTAGTGGATCTCAGAAGTTTTCTGCATTTATCCAGGTAGGAGTTCATTCTGGGCTCTCATCTGACTTTACCGAGGTGTTGACTCCACATCCGATGGTCATCTTATCCGATCTTTTACTGCTGATAAGAAGTTCCGGACTCAAAATTTCAAAAAGCTAACTAACCTTTGCTTCGACCCCTTCTTCCTTGCACCTATCCTTCACCTTCATTGTATACAGAGCGCGGCCATCCGTTTCAAGGAATATCTTTAGCGGCGAACAAACTTTTCCAATCCCACTTTTTCAGAGTTTACTGCAGGCCACCAGACTTCGATTCTAAAATAGCACAGAGCATTGTAAAATAAAATTTGATAAAAAAGACTGAAGACTTATTTGTAAATCAGGGAATGAATGGCTCGGTTTATAGGATCTTTACAGGACAAATCCGGCGCTACTGGAATATCAGCAGCCCTGCACCGAAAAACGCTACTAACGGGTGGAATATAATTTCTGCATGGATTTTCAAAGCCTTTTATTTCATCAATGTTAGGATCATATTTTTTTCTTCTGATACCATTTCGTAGCCATTCATCTTCTCTTTCAAATGGCATATTGAACTGAGCTTTATTATTTTAGATAAGTCACCATTCAGCTCCAAACACTTGTGAGGTTATTTTAGGAAGTTGACAAGCGTTTTCATCACTTCCAGAGATCAAATTTCATATTGAATTTTAAGCATCACGAAAACATCTTATCATCATCATGTAGCGCAGCTCAAGAACTACAAAACTAATGTTACTGAATGATTTTTCAATATCCGAGTGCTAATACATGGCCTTTTGGAAAAAATAAATTGCTTCAAAAAATGGCCAAAATCCGTGAAAATTGGGAAAACTTGGATTTTGGCCATTTTTTGAAGCGATTTATTTTTTCCAAAAGGTCATGTCTTAGTACTCTGATTTTGATCGGTTGGTTGATTGGTTGATTTGTTTTTGTAGTTCTTGAGCTGCGCTACATGATGTTGATAAGATGTTTTCATGATGCTTAAAATACAATATGAAATTCGGTATTTGAAAGTGAAATTTGAAATTCGATATTTGAAAGTTGACAAGCGTTTTCATCACTTTGAAAATCCATGCAGAACTTATGTTCCACCCGTTAGTATATACCTCCTCCCCAATAATTTAGGCTTAAGCTCAGGGTCTGGCCATTACTAATCATAGCTATTTTTTTAATTCAAAAATGATGGTTTTAGGTACCCTCCAAAAATTATTGGAAGGGGGTGTATTCCAGTAGCGTGTTCAATCTTTTTCAACGGATACATTTACATATTATTCCTTTTATCAATTATTTACAATCTATTCCAAAAATCCTCTCCTTAAAAGATCAGAATACATTAAAAATTTTTTGTTTTGTTTTAATATTTTAATTGTTAGTTCGTAAAATTGCAACTTTGTCACATACCAAATCACTGTTTTTGTACGAAATTTCAGGCCCATCTCCCTGGTCAATCTAACAATAATGAAGTCAATAATTCTACCTCATCTCCCGGTCCCTTTTTTGCCCAGAGAAACTCTAGCAGTGGAAGTGTTCTCTCAGCCGCAGCTCAAGCTGTAATTTCAAAGAATCGGAGAAAAAACAGCTTGACCAACACAAATACTTCAGCCAATATAGCTTTGGAGGAAAGGCTTATGTCTGATCAATCCAGGGAGGCCAACAACAATAATAGTTTTGATATAATTTAAAATATCAAAAAATTAAAATTATTATTAATTTTTCAGACGGGTTTGTTTTTTTCGTTAACTATTAAATGTTGTAGCCACTGATCCACCTGAGCTTACACCCATATATTGTTATAGTTGTTGTCAATCATAATATTTGTTAATAAAGTTAGTTTTGTTTGTAGTAGATAGAGTTGCTTTGACTTTTACCCTTTTTGCTTGAAATTAAGTAGTCACGCTTGTCAGAAATACAAACACATATTAGCTAAAAGTTAAAGGTTCGTAAAACATTTGCTTTTCCGATGACGATTTTTATAATTCAACTTTTAATTCTGCACAAGTTTTGTTTTCAACCCAGTGAGTTGTCATTAAAATATGAATGAATATGAAGGAATTTGAAAAATGAATATTAAATATATTTAGTCTCTGCTGGTCATTTTTTAACACTTAAATGGCTGACCATTTATAAAGTAATATATGATTTTGCCCCATCATTGCTAAAAAATGCCCGCTCATTTGAAATTGAATTTTTTCTTGAATGTTTTGTTTATTTTTTTAAACTTTTTTTCACTATCGTGTAGCCCAAGATCTCAGCTTTATAACAAGCTATCAAACTCTACTGAATGATTTGAAGAATGTAAAAATTTAAAAACTAAAACAAAAACAAAAGTTACTTCATTCAAACTTCCTAATATCTCTATTTATGTAATTATTCAATAGAGTTTGATGGCTCGTTAGAAAGTTGAGATCTTGGACTACACAATCATTGAAAAAAGTTTAGAAAATAAACGCAAAAATTAAGAAAAAAATCTGTTTCTTATTAGGGGACATTTTTTAGCGAATTAGGGGGCATTTTTCAGTAATTAGGGTGCAAAACTAAATACCACCCGTTTTTAAGTACCTAGATTTTTTACTTCTTCGCTTGAGTTTAAAAACTTTTTTCTGTGAATTTTGTTCAGGTCATAGCTCGTATGACCAGTTTTTGTTAATGGTGGTGTATTTTTCATAATTTGGTGAAAAATCTATTTTTTACGTTATAGAGTTATCATTGTTTTTAGGTACCCATGATATTTGTCTGACCAAGACCCAAACCAACCATACTTATAGGACAATTTTTATGTGAAAACACGAAAATCATGTTATTTTCGCTTCAAGACATATCTTTTTCGAACTGAATATTTGTTTTGACGATACATATTCAAATTCACGACCATCTGCCAAATGAAGGGTTTTCTGCGGCAGAAATAACATGATTTTCGTCTTTTCCGCATTAAAATTAGCATGTAAGTACGATGGGTTTGGGGTCTTGGTGAGTCAAGTTTCTTAAGAAATGGTACATAGGAGGTCTTTCTTTACATTTAGGTAACATGAATACTTAAAACAATGATAACCCCATTATGTAAAAATATATTTTTTAAAATCATATACAAATCAAACGAAAATGAACAAACTTCATAAAAAAAAAGTTAAGCGAAGAACTGAAAAATCTGAGTGCTCATAAATGGTCAGCCATTTAAGTGTTAAAGAAACACAAAAATAATTTTGTTAAAACATATTTTTGTGACTGCTGATTCATTATTAGTTTAATTGCTAAATTCAATAAAAAAAATTACCGGCGTATTTAGGTAGGGCTTTTTCTGGTAACAAAGAGTTAGTTTTTTCCATAACCTTAAAAAAATTTAATCGGCTCTAGTAAACAATACGTTTCCCTCTTTCGCATTGGTCACCCTGTCGTTTTTTTTATTGAAAACAGCTTGGTCCCCCTGTTGCTTTGATGCTAATCATGATTAAGGTGATCATGTTAACAATAATCCCCATGATTACTATAATCACCATATTAACATAACCATAATGGACAGGGAGGACCAAGCTGTTTTTCAATAAAAAAACAACAGGGAAGATCAAGGCGAAAAATGGAAACGTATTGTTTACTAGACCCTTGTGGAGTTAGGGATTTAGTTTTTGCCATAACCTTAAAAAATTAAATCTCAGGGAATATCCGTGATCTCCATATTCTTCGTGTTTCTGTCGATTCTGTGTTTTATGCTTAAAACTCATCCACACATGCGTGTGCCAGACATATCTATCGGTGAATCACATCAAAATCAATTGGCCGACACCGACTCTTTACCTGTATTTGTCCAAACAAACGTTGAAGGCAAGTCTTCAAGGCAAATTGAAGTTGAAGAATGTGCTGTCAATTGTAAACAACAAGCTACAGAACCTACTATTGCGGTGCAGAAACATGCTACTAGGTAAAAAATAAGTCATTTTATTAACTTACCGTAAATACAGCTTGGGCCAGGGACGTATCCAAGGTGGACGAAAATTAAATGTGCCTTGTTCTGGATGAAAATTGCCTTGTTTTTGGCTGAAAAGTGCCTTGTTTTTTTCTTTTAGTCACAGCAGCAAGTATAGTGGCAATTTTTCAAAAGTGATAACATCATCACGTAGCCCTCCTCATCTAATTCTAACGTCGTATTGTTTGTTTCAACATCTTTTTAAAATTCAACACAAAAAGGTGAAAGTTTGAATCAAATCATTTTTCCGAATTGCTTCATATTTCGAAGCGTCTCTGCACGTTTTTGCTAAGATGTTGCAACAAACAATACGCTGTTAGAAACCAGAAGAGCAGGGCTACGCGATGATGTCATCACTTTGAAAAAATGGCAAGTATACATGCTGCTGTGACTAAAAGAAAAAACAAGGCACTTTTCAGCCGAAAACAAAGCACTTTTCATCCAGAACAAGGCAGATATAAGATTTATCCATCCAAGATTGGTATAAACGGGCTTAAAATCTTTTCCCTTTGAATTTTTTCGAAAAGAAATTGTAGATTAAAAACAGCGTCCAAAAGTCGAAAACGGTGTAGGGAAAATAATCTCAGGAGGTGCTTTAGACCGCATGAAAAAAATTGAATGAAAAAAAATTTTAAAAAATTCTTAAGATTTTCTTTTTCAAATATATTTTTTAGAGCACACCCTCAATTCTTCTACGTAGAATTGATGTGCAACATCTGGTTCACCTTTGAGTTGTTAATAAGACTTGTGTGTTCGCCGAATGCGGACAAGTTTGTGCGCTCTCCTCACAACGTAGTAGACTTTGTAGCTACTATATCCTTCTACATTGACTGGTTGTTGGAGTGGACGCTGGGAAACAGTCATAGGGACACCATAGAAGTAACATATTTTTATTTACAATAAATTCATTTCCACAATGATATTTTTCAAGTTCTTCAACATAGTGCGCATTCTACGTCTCTTTAAACTGACCCAGCACTCATCTGGACTTAAAATTCTAGTGCAAACTTTTAAAGCTTCGGCTAGGGTGAGGAATTTTTCACAATTTAATCGGCTGTAGGAACTTACGTAAGAAGACCATTTCGTAAGAGCGAATTTTCGTAAAAGCGAATTTTCGTAAGAAACTTTTTCGTAAGAGCGAATTTTCGTAAGAAACTTTTTCGTAACAGCGAATTTTCGTAACAAGCTTTTTCGTAACGCGGTTTTCAGTAACATTAGTGATATGTTAAGTTGCTTTTTTTGCTTTTTGATCCTCCTTTGATGTTTCTTATAGCTTCTGTGATGTTTTTACCAAAATAGTCAAGAAAAAAATGAAACAGTCAGAGGGTGGAATCGAACCACTGGTGAAAAAACTTCATCCCATCAACTTACCTACTGCACCATACATGCCACTAATGGCAATCAGCTATCTGTAGTATATAATATATTAATTCTAGCTCGGAGTTTTTCACCATTCTTTTGGGTGTTTCTGCTGGTCTCCTAATGGATGAAAAATCTGGGGGTCAACTAATTATCGAAATTTTCAGTCATATGACATATGCTTACCAACTTTTGTGCTCATACAGTTAATAGTCATATAATTAACTGTTCGAAGTGTCAAACAGTGACAGAAAGGCCAAAACAAATGAATCAGATCAAATCCTGAATTAGAAAAATTGATTAAAAGTGAAAAAAATTTCAATTATTTTCTCTTACGAAAGAAATTCGTTACGAAAATTCGCTGTTACGAAAAAGTTTCTTACGAAACTTCGCTCTTACGAAATTGTCTTGTTACGGAAGTTTCTACAGCCATTTAATCTATTACAGACGAGCCTCTCATTAACACACACCCCAAAAGTTCGTTCCCGCCTAGGGTGAGACCATTTTTAACCCCTTTTCAAAATTTTTGCCCGTTAGCTTTTGACATTCCGATTTTGCCGATCGTTTTTGCAAAATAATATGAACTTAGCATTCAAAACGCAAAACTCTCTTTAACCTATACTGCATTAAACAGGGCTCCGAATGAAAAATTTCAAAAAAAGGACATTTGGGTAAAAAAAACGACATTTTGACTAGTTTTGAAGTAAAAGGGTCATTTTATCCAGTGCTTGTTGCCATTTTGAAGCGAAAAAAAAAGATTTTGACTAAATTTTCAAAAATAAAAAAAGATTTGGGGTGCCAAAAAAGGGACAAATCTTTTTTAAAAGGACGATTCGGAGCCCTGATGTTAAAGACAGTTTTGCGTTTTAAATGCGAAGGTCATCTTATTTTGCATAAAGTATCAGCGAAATCGGAATCCTTGCAGTATTTGGGATCTGACTGTCAAAACAGAACTGACCAAAATTTAAAAACCGGGTTAGAAAAGTGTCGCACCTTTGGGGTGTATGTTAATGAGTGACTCGACTGTAAATAAATTTTTGAGGAACTTCTTCTTCTTGTATTTTTCGTGCTGTTAGGCATGGTACTCTTTGCTTCCTTAGTATATTATGCTGAAAGGGTGGAGAACAATCCAAACAATCAGTTTGAGTCTATTTCAGTAGGACTTTGGTGGTGGGTTTAATCTTGTATAAATGTTTGAAAAAAGTGAATTAGTAAAATGAACTGTTCCCAGGGCTTTGATAACTATTTCCACCATTGGTTATGGAGATTCTGTAAGACTTCTGCTTTTTAATCGAATTTTTCATACAAAAATATGATAATTAAGGTGCCAAAGACAAATTTGGGCATGATTGTTGGCTCCTTTTGTGCTCTAATGGGTGTGCTAACCATCGCTTTGCCTGTTAGTCTGAAATATATTTAGAAATTAAAAAACTTTTTATGATCAAGGTACCAGTGATTGTTTCCAATTTTGCGAGTAAGAATTTAAAAAAGTAAACAAATGTATCTAATCTAAATATCTATTGTTGCAGTGTTCTACTCGCACTCTCAAGCCCGTTCCAAGCTTCCTAAAAAGCGAAGAAGAGTATTGCTGCCGCACGAGATCAAACAACCACCACATGTTGCTGGTAGATCAGCCACAGCTACTCTTTTGCTGAACAGTTTGGCAGGCAGAACAGCTCCAGCTACCTGCATTGCTGGCGCTGGAGCCATACAAGCACTTCATCTATCTGCTGCTACCAACAAAGCTTTTTTGAGCGGATGGGCAGATGGTTCTTTGCTAAAGAGCAATGAAAATAGTGACTTTCAAAAAACTGAGATCAACTTGGAAAAGGAGAGATGGTGCGCGAAAAATAAAAATGACGACAATCTATCTTCTGAAAAAATGACCAGAACACATCAATTGGCTAGGCTGGATAAGCGAAGGTGATTTTTTCATAATTATAAAAATGAAAGAAACTTTGGCGCTAACGCCCCCTTTGTGTGAAAAAGGCACTGAGTTTCTCTTGTAAAAATAGTTAAGTCAAAGAAAACTAATAGATATTATATCATAAGCAGGGTTGCCAGATTTGTTTTTACTTCCGAGCGAAACTCTTGATAATACAGGCATTAGAGACTGTTTTTGCCCAGCTCCATTGATCCAAATGCGGTAGGATACCCTAATATAGGACAATTTACAGTGCGGAATCAAGTCAATTGGTTAACTTATGGTAACCAAAACTTTTTTGAAACCTAATTTTTTAGTGCGGAAATTGATAGTAAACAACTTTTTTATCGTCTTTAGCGTATAAGAATTACTTAGGAGACGTCTAAACACTATATAGAGTTAACGAAAAAGGAGCCCCAAGTGCACAAGTACCATCAGGGCCACTGCCTTGTAAACTTAAATATACCAATACTAGACGAACAATTACATTTTAGACTAAGTGCTTTGGCGGACACCTCCTCAGCTGGTCGAAGAGCCTACTCTTTCTTCACAAAAAATCAAATGCAAATGAGAATGACAAAATGAGAAAGACATTTGACCACACCGACAGAGAAGAAAATGAACATTTGCTGACCCTCAATAAATCCGGCAGACCACAGTCGGCACGCCATCCCACCAAAGAAGAGAGAATAGAATTAGAGGACGAAAAAGAGGCGCTGATTGTTTCTTTTGGGGGCACCGTTAAAAGAAAAGTCAATAAAATGCTGAGTAGCAGTTCAAAAAGAACGGCTGCTAGTGCTGGAAGTTTGCAAATGGAGGTGGACAGGTCAGAAGTAGAGAAAAAAGAGGTTGGAGATATCTTGTAAGCAGAAAATTTCAATTAAAAACTGTCTGTAAAACAATTTGCAATATGTAATGGCTCTATCACAATTGTAAGTGTAAATGTAAGTGTTAATGTGAGGTGTCTTCACAATACCGAAAACATTTACATTCACACTTACATTTACACTTACGCCTTCACAATACGAATGTAAATGTAAATGAAATTTTTTGACTTACCCTGACTTTTATTTCCAAAAGTCAGTTTTTCAACCCAACTACCAATTTTTCAAGTTTTTATAACTAGAATTGAACTAATCATCATCAATAAAGCACTTTTATTATTCTCTGAAAATACTTGAATTCGATTTTCATTTACATTTACATTCGCATTGTGAAGGGGTAAATGTAAGTGTAAATGTGAATGTAAGTGTTAATGTAAGGGGTGTTCACAATACCAAAAACATTTACACTTACATTTACACTTAGACTTACAATTGTGTTAAGGCCATAAGGAAAAAATGAGCTGTTCTTTTTTTGCAGTTTTATTTTTTTTAGAATACTTTGTAACTTTTTTACTTCAATTAGCCGCTTTTTCAATGAATAACAAAATAACAATGATTTCGGTAGTGGTCTAGGTAGTGTAGTGGTTAACGTCTTGCCTCTCAATGTTCAGCTCAAAAGTTCAGTTCCTTTAGAGTGCTATGCACGTGCAATTTAACCTGGCTCGTCAAATGATGACTATTATTTGCTACTCCTAACATGTCCATGGCGATAACAATTAATCCACCAAGATTACTTCTGATGACGAGCAAAAATTTTACTTTTCTTTGTTAACTGTAACTTAGGAACTGCGTATATTTTTGCCGTTTTACTCTTTAAAGGAGCATGCTCGTCGCTGATGGTAATATTTTAAAATACAATTACCAGTGAAATTCAAACAAGAATACAATCGAAGCAATTTATTACGAGTTCGATATATAAACCATCCTCCGGCTCTTGGTAACCTAACAAAAACATCAGCGCAAGGTTGCTGTGGGCTTATTTTAAAACCATGTGTGGGCTTATTTTTCATACCCCCAAAAATCAGAAAAAATCTAGGTCGATCTTAAGATTTTTGGGTGAAAATTCAAAATCTAAAAAATGAAATCGGTAGAGCTCATGGGAGCTAAGAAAACGTAACAGACAGCTCTTCAAAATGAGCAATACTTTTTTTGCCGCAAATATACTTTTTCTTGCCACAAATATACTTTTTTTCTCTCGCAAATATACTTTTTCGCCGCAGATTTACTTTTTTCTGCCTCAAATCGGGAGCAGGACGTTTCACTACCAGGACAGTTCACTACCGGGCCGTTTCACTACCGGGACGTTTCACTACCAGCCGTTTCACTGCCAGCCGTTTCACTACCAGGGACATTTTATATTCAAACTTCTACGAATTCAGAATTTGGCGCTAGTATAGAATACCCCCCCCCCAAAATCGGACGTTTTCAAAATCGCTGTAACTACCCTTGCAAACAACAAGTTTAGGCTTAGCCCTTAGGTTTGAGGGTAGGCCAGCGTACGGAAGTTGTGACTAATAAAGACTTTACGCATATTTTTGGGGGTCTGGGACATAAATTTGGGTAGTCTTCACTTAAGTTTTAGAAGGAAAATTTTGGGGTGGGGGAGGTATTCTA
Source organism: Ditylenchus dipsaci (assembly GCA_004194705.1). Taxonomy (NCBI): domain Eukaryota; kingdom Metazoa; phylum Nematoda; class Chromadorea; order Rhabditida; family Anguinidae; genus Ditylenchus; species Ditylenchus dipsaci. The sequence goes on along the minus strand of SADC01000900.1, from coordinate 240,772 downwards.
TACTAGGGTCCAAATTTTTATTCATTATAACAACATCCAACATAAACATAACAACAACAAAAACAATAAATGAAGTTAAACTATAGATTTATTCTTCCATGACGAAGTTCAGAGCGACTCCACAAAGGTAATCCATCAGGTTTCTGTTCTCATAGTCTTCCACCATGGCCAAGATGTTCGTGACGGCTTTGACATATTCTATGTGCTTGCTTTTCGGACGATCCCCACGAAGCCGCAAGCCACGCTTGCAGTCCTGGTAGTGAAACGGCACGGTAGTGAAACGGCCTCGGTAGTGAACTGTCCTGGTAGTAAAACGTCGCGCACCCCTCAAATCTGCGTTTTTTTGCCGCAAATTCACTCTTTTCTGCCGCAAATATAGATTTTACAGTTGCCAGATGCCTTTAATACAAGTCTGTCTTCTTTTAAGGCTATGGGGAAAGGTTGGTTTTTAGCCAATATACACACTTTTTACGGCTTTTTTTTCAGGTGGATGTCTAGGATATGCAGCCATAGTGGGATGCGCACATCGGTTGGCTTAGCCTTTATTTATTTTTGCTTTGAGATGTTTTTTTTCAGGGCTTTATATTTGTGATTTTGGTTTGCTAGACAGGTGAACTAGACAGGTAGGTTTGCTAGACAGGTGAATTTTTATTTTTCACACCTATCGCACTGCAATTTCATACAGCTAGACAAGTTCTCTAACGAATGTAATGTCACGTCGAATTTTTTTTAAATATGTGTCAACTGTAGATTTTGTAGTGCTGTATGTAGTCGAAGTGCGACTCTCTATGTGCCTTCGTGCTCCACCCCAGGACAGTATGGCTAGGTCGTTGTAACATAACTGTCGGAGCACGTTAACTTCAAGAAGCTGCCTAGCAAGAGTTAGGCATTTCTGACATTTACTTCACTTATTTTCAGATTTACTTGAATATGATACATCCAATCACCGACACGAAAAAGTTCTTTCTATATGAAAAGTACGCATAGAACAAGAAGAATTTGATTTATGGCTGGTCGCCGACACCAGTAAATAATTAGTCTGTTAAATTACGATAAGACCTGAAATGGGTGAAATAAATATCAGAAAAGCCTAACTCTCGCTAGGCAGCCTCTTGAAGTTAACGTGCTCCGACAGTTATGTTACAACGACCTAGCCATACTGTCCTGGGGTGGAGCACGAAGGCACATAGAGAGTCGCACTTCGACTACATACAGCACTACAAAATCTACAGTTGACACATATTCAAAAAAAATCGACGTGACATTACATTCGTTTGAGAACTTGTCTAGCTGTATGAAATTGCAGTGCGATAGGTGTGAAAAATAAAAATTCACCTGTCTAGCAAACCTAAAATCACAAATATAAAGCCCTGAAAAAAAAACATCTCAAAGCAAAAATAAATAAAGGCTAAGTCAACCGATGTGCACATCCCACTATAGCTGCATATCCTAGACATCCAGCTGAAAAAAAAGCCGTAAAAAGTGTATATATTGGCTAAAAACCAACGAAAAACCCAACCTTTCCCTAAAGCCTTAAAAGAAGACAGACTTGTATTAAAGGCATCTGGCAACTGTAAAATCTATATTTGCGGCAGAAAAGAGTGAATTTGCGGCAAAAGACGCAGATTTGCGGCAGAAAAAAAGTAAATCTGCGAAAAAAGTATATTTGCAGCAGAAAAAAGTATATTTGTGGCATATATTTTTGAAAAAATTAATATCTTGAAAAAGTGACTAAAATTCCAAAAAATTTGATTTTGGTCGATTTTCAAGATATTAATTTTTTCAAAAAAACCATATCTCAACACCCAGATTTTTTAAAGCTTCTGTGTAAAGTGGGTTTTGAAGCTCTTGAACTGCGCTACATCATGGTGCTCTTATTTTGCTGTAGCCTTGAACTTCCAAAAAAAATTTGATCAGTTAAAGTGATAAAAATGCCTATCAACATCCTAAAATGACCTCACATGTGTTTGTAGCCAAAAAATGGCTTTTCTAAAATATTCTTATAAAACTTTATATACCATTCGGAAGAAGAAGGAAAGAGCTACAAAATGATATCATTGAAATAATTTTTGAATGCAAGAATCATCTTAAAAAAGACGTATAAAATCCGTCGGGTATTTTTGGGACAGCCGGTAGAACGACAGGGGTAAAGGCTAAACTAGGGGCGTAAACCACCTTTTATTGCATTTTTAACACAGAGTCGAAAAAATTTTGTAGATTGAAAATTCAATTATTGAAAATTTAGCTTTAGAACACGATAGGCTCAACTAAAAAAAAGTGTGCAGCCAAAAAAATTCCAACTAGCACCCTTCTAATGCGTTTAAATGTGTTAAACTTTGAATTTAAACGGTCTATATTTGGGACTAGAGACAGAAACAAGACAAGATCTTGGCCAAGATCTTGTCTTGTCTTGCCCCAGTTTTGACTAAAAATCTTGCCTTGGGATCTTGCTGGGTCATTTCTAGAAATGTTAGTCTCGGTTTTCTGGCATAACTTGTATTAAAAATTTACAAAAAGTATGACGACCCATTTTATCGTTTTAGGGGTCATAACATACCCGAATTCTGTTTTTGGGCCTTAGACAAGATTTAAAAAATGACGGGGCGGGACAATTTCCAGCCTGAAAATTTTTAACAATGTTGCGTCCCGGTGTCCTATTCGGAAAAAATTATTCAAATTTAGTCCCGTGTCGTCCCGAAAATGTCAAATTTCCATCTCTAATGAAACACACGTCAAACAATATAGAAAGCACAAAATCAAGAACAGGGAAACATAGTGCGTATAAAAGTTATATAAGACTGGCAGAAGTTTCGCTATAAAAATTTATACTATTAATTTTGTTTTTTGGCCAAGATCTTGCTTAGCCGTTTTCGAAAATCTTGCTCGTGGTCTTGGTCAAAATGTCAGTTAAAAATCTTGTCTTGGAATCTTGGGGAGGGGAGTCAATTTGAGAATTTTGTTCATATTGTTTTTTTATAATTTTGCAAATATTACGAAAGAATAATGTTTAAAACATAAAAAATAACCAAAAAAACAAAATGGTTACTTTGCCCTCCTCCCCCAAAAAATATATGGCTAAAATTGATTTCACACACACCAAAATACTGATTTCCCGCAGTAAATTTATTATTTCCCGCAGTAAATTTGAATTTCAAAACAAAATACTGATTTCCTGCAGTAAATTACTGATTTCCCGCAGTAAATTTTGTATTTCCTGCAGTAAATTTGCGGGAATTTGAATTTTCAGGTCAGAAAATACCTTCAACTGGTCAGAATGCCACCCAGAGTGGCCAGAAGTCCCTGAAAGTTGGTTTTTTGGGGGTTTACTAAAGGGGGGTAAACTTTTTGCGAAAAATCGATTGAGCGGATCAGATTTCGGGTCCGATCGGCTCAATTGTTCAGGATTCCACCCTTAACCATTCTCAACTATCTTAAACCAACCTAAGCACTGATTTAGGGTAGTTAGATACTGGTCTGGAGCAGTTTGGGATGGTTTAGGGTGGTTTAAGATAGTTGAGAATGGTTAAGGGTGGAATCCTGAGCAATTGAGCCATCGGACCCGAAATCTGATCCGCTCAATCGATTTTTCGCAAAAACTTTACCCCCCCCCCTTTAGTAAACCCCCAAAAAACCAACTTTCAGGGACTTCTGGCCACTCTGGGGTGGGATTCTGACCAGTTGAAGTTATTTTCTGACTTGAAAATTCAAATTCCCGCAAAATTTACTGCAGGAAATACAAAATTTACTGCGGGAAATCAGTAATTTACTGCAGGAAATCAGTATTTTGTTTGAAATTCAAATTTACTGCGGGAAATCAGTATTTTGGTGTGTGTTTTCACCTACAGCCAAAATATATTCCCTTTAAAATTGTTAAAAAAACTTTTATTCGACCAACAATATCAGTACAGCTAAACAAATGGTGTTTTAATACAAATTTTATTTTATTGCCTAATGTACTGCCTTTTTCACTTTCAGAACCACATAGAGATTGCAAACTTTCCTTTCTTGCTTTCTTTCTGGACAACTTTGAGGTATGCTTTTTTGTAGGCTAAAAAAGTGCACGAAGTTTCATCGTAGTACTCATCTCTTAACTTATAATAAAAAAAATTGATGCATACGTATTGTCTCGGCTTCCTTGTTTTATATATTTTTGTAAGCTTTTCTTCATTTTTGTTCATAATTCGTAATTTCGAGACCTTAGCGTACGAGAAAAGAAGTTCATATGGACTAAATTAAAAACACTCATAAATAGATAAAACAAAGAAGTCAAAATAATACACAAGTACAAAAAGCTACCTTGATCGTGAAATTTTTAATCTGAGACCCTGAAAACGCCAAAACTAACTGCTGAGAACCATTTGATTGCTCGGCACAGACCAATGGGTGCTTTATACAGCCGGAGTCGTTAAATCTAAAACATTTTTGGAATTAACGCCTTCGTACCTTTCTTTATTTTTTTAAAGGACCATACTTTTTGATGCAAATGAGAATTCGACAAATTCAAATACGCGCGGACACCTCTCTTTCGTCTCTCACTGTACTCTTTTAAATCGCTCGAAATAACTGCAAAGAGTGGAATGCCAGACAAAAGTAAAGTGTCCCCCGCCAATTCAAACTTGCCAAATTTTCATTTGCATCAACAAGTATGGTCATTTAATGAAAATTTAACTATAAAATGGTCGGGTGTATCCTTCTGTTAAGTTTTTGGGTAACAATTTTTCAAATTGTTGGCTGAAACATCAAAATAATTTTTTAGGATTTCACCGGTCCGCCAAAATCCTCGAGATTTCCGGGTGCTCAACCAAAATCTAAAATCTGCAATCGATAGAGCTAGGGGGAGTTAAGAAAATGCATCAAACAGCTTAGCAAAATATTCACTCTTCTCCAAGATATAAGTCTTCAAAGTTGACGGGCCCATTTATTAGAGAGTGCCCGTTTTATAGAGTAATACGGTACTCTATATATAAGAAATAATTTTATGGAGATAAAACGATTGTTCAAGCCTTGAATTTTTTTACAAAAAACTTTTTTTTAAATCTAAAACTAGCGGTTGATCTAACATTTCGCCTAAGTTAAAAAATGAAATTTAAAGCTATCTTTGATCTTGATCACAAAAACTTGAGAAATTCCTTGAGAATGAATTTCGATAGACTATCATAGAGAAATAAAAAAATCCGTTGAAATAAAAGTGAAAAAACCACAATACACATGGAATTCTCTATGCCAAATCTGCTCAAACATTCTGTGTGTTAAACAGAGCTACTTGATTTGCACATTAAGAATTCCACAGTAAAGTGGGTCTGTGTAGATCAGTAGAATAAATAGTATATGGAATAATAAATAATTTATAGTTAACTAGAATGTTGACTGCGATTGAACTAATAGGAGAATGGACTTCTTCGTGCCAATCCTCTTAATTTTAAAGGGATTGTGGCACTGGGAAGACCAGCCTTCGACTAGACATTTTGCTGTAGAAGTAATAAAATATAATATTTCCTAGATGGAATATTGTAGTTTCTAAATTTTGAGTAGTTCAATATAGTTCAATCAGTATGTTATTTCCAATTTTTTTGGCCTAATTTTTAAATTTTAGTACTAAAACTCACATATTTTTGTAAATCTCATAAAATTGGAAAATAGTTTTTTCCAAATTTTAATTTTTTTTATCTTGGTTCAACGCGGTTCATAAGGAGTCATATTTTCAACCACCACAATATTTGACTTTTCTTTGTTCCTGCGTGCATAAAATTTGTCTCAAGATGAGTTTAAAAGTTGATTAGATCCGATAAAATGTAAAGTTTCATTCTGGTGGGAATTTGAAAATTTGGACTTTCGTAACAAAAGAAAGACAAAAAAATTCCTCAAAAATTTAGTTTTCAATATCAAAATTGCTAAATTCAGCCGAAAAATTTGTAAAGGCGAAATTGGCGAACAAGCTGTTGCAAAAATATTTAGAAGTACTATCAAGGTGACTTCAGAGCTGCATATCCTCTTGCATGTGATCAAATTTGAAAATTCGATGGTCACAGAAAGGATAAGCAGCTGCGCAACCACCTCGGTTAGGTGAAATAGTAGTAGTTGAAAAAATAGTAGAAAAGCAGTAGTATAGCCAAAACACAGCTAACCATACATGTGTTCCCGGTGATTACCCATTAGATGCAGTAATAGCCTGGAGTTTGGTTTAATAGAACCACTGTAGAACACATGCAAGGATAGTCATGTTCTTGAAGAATGTAGCAGTATTGACAAATTAGCAAATTAGGTTTGAATATGGAGCCTCAGTAGTTTTAAATAGGTAGAAGGCAGGTCCTTTCAGCAGAACATGATGTTCTAGTCATGATGTAAAAACATGACCGACAACACATGTCCAGCCGAATGAAATAGCAAGGCGAGAATATATTGATAGAAAAATAAAAATAGAATATAATCCTGTAAATTTAAGATTTTTCTTTGTGTGCTAATATTTTTTAAATTGAAATTTGTAAAATAGATCTGAGCTGTAGTCTAAAATTAGTAACACAAATCTGCCTTGGTCTCGCTGTTGTTTTTTTTTCGTGAAAAATAGCTTGGTCCCCGTGTCCATTATGGTCCATTATTCACAAAAAAAGAACAGGGAAGACGAAGGCAGATTTTCGGTACCGATTGTAGACTAGGCCCGCACTTTTAACCCGCAACCCCGTGACCACCACCTCTTTTCCCACTAGATTGCGATACGATACAGCATTGGATCTTATAACACTGTCTTTTGAAAACTAATGACAATGGTGTAATAAACACCTACTAGTTTTAACGGCAGAACTTTTACCGCATAAATAACAATTGGCAAAATGGGAAAGACTGTTGTGAATAGTGGGGAGAATGCTTGGAACTAACTTTAATTTGGACATGAAGCAGTGTTTTAAAGAATTAATCTATTAAAATTTTGACTGCAAAAGTTTGCTTAAATAATAGCACAGTAGTTTTAGAAAAGAAAGAATATTTATAAAACTAATTTAGCATTTTTATTTATTATTTTTCAAAAAGCTTATGCACTCCCTCAATCTAGCCGTCTAGAAAAGCTGCTTAACCATGCTAAAGCCTACAAGTTTGTGCCTTGGCCGCAGAATTGAGAGGATGAGTTTGTCAAATCCGATGTATAAACACCCTTCCAAATTGGCAGTCTTTTCTCCAGCCTAGCATGACTTGCGGAGAAACGGTAGGTAAAAATCTACGCCTCTTAGAAAATGCTCGAAACTACCCAGATTATTTCGCATAGCTTGAAAAACGTCAGAAAAGTAATTTAGAAACTGCTTATCTCTGTTTTCATTATACCTAAAATAGTTTTTGTGTTCTTAAAAAAGCTGAGAAATAGTTTTAAAAATCAAAATTCTAAAAGTGTATTTTAGTATTTAAAAAGTGGGTTGAGAACTAAATGCCTAAAACACGGTCAGTAGAGATTTCAAAGCAACTGCCATTAAAATATCGAATACTTTGAAAAAAAAACCAAATTCAGAATTTCGAAAAAATCTTTTTTATCAAAAATATGGGAAAAAATATTTTGTCAAAATAGGTAAATTCCCAAAAAAATTCTGAAAATTGTTGATTTTTATGTCGTCTCGAGTCACGAGTTGATAGTCATCCGAAAAAAATAGTGACAACGACTCCAGTTATAAAGAAAAAATATGGACTTTGATATATTTTTGAAAAAAATAAAAATAGTCGGAAAATTCGTTTTGAATTAAAAGACTACAAAATTTAGAAATAAAGAATTTGTTTTAAAAATAATATGAATTTTTTTCTAATATATAAAAATATGAATACTGGAAATACTGAAGTCCATCCATCAGGCCAGGCTATTTTATACTGCCTGGACTGACCATATCTGTCAGCTTAATTGGAGGGAACAGCAAAAAGATCAAAACAATTTAATCCAATACATGCACAGATAAAGAAAACAATTTCATAAGTACGTTTGACTGTAGGCTTAGGCAGCAAATATATGGGCAGTAAAAGTTTTTTCTGATTGGCACGTTGGAGATTAGAATGCGCATGATTATCAACCAAACATTAGATGTATATTTAGAAAAAAATAGATTGGACAGTCTCTAAATTTAGCATTTCAAATGGTCAAAGATTGAAATTTACTTGAGTGACGGTATTATAGCTATTTTGATTGGTTTTTAATATTTCATTTGATAAGTTATGTCGAAAGAGGGCTTTTTAGGCTAAAAATTCATTTAATGGATAGAAGATGAAATCTATGAAACCAAGGCTCTAACAAAATAATATGAGACACTGGAATTTTCGTAAAGTCTGCCTATAGGAACCAGGGTTCACAATTTAAATTTTTTTTAGCGATTTTATTAATGCTAGATAGTGTTACTAGCATTTTTCAATGTTTGAAAAATGCTAGTAAAATGCTGGTCATTTTGACTAGCTTTTCACTAGCATTTTTCAAACTTTTGAAAATGCTAGTAAGGAGGTTCTTGGCGTAATGTGCGTTTTTAAAAACTTGCAGTTCGAACGATGACGTCAAAATGAAAGCAGTTCCAGGCCAATGTAAATGCTGCCTTCAGTATAGAACTATATTGTCAACTATAGTGTCAGCTATGTCGAAAACTTGGCCCTATCCCTCAATGGGGGGGATTTGTCTTGGTCCCCCTGCTGTTTTTTTATGATTTTTTAGGCTCAGGCAATGGTTGGCCAGCGTATGTTAGGACGGACTCAAACTTATTTCAGACTCATGATTAAGTTCGTCTTAACATACGTGGGCCTACTTTTGATTGAGCCTTAGCCTGAAAGATCACAAAAAAACAATAACAGGGACCAAGGCAAACATCCACACCACCATTTTTTTAATTTGAGGAAGGAAATTTTAGAGGTTATACGCTAACTAAAATACAGTTGACGCTTTCTATGAGATCGGACACGGACAAAAGACAACAGCGACCGGAAGACCACAAAATGACACAATTTTTTCTTTGAAGTAAAATTTTTACATTTAATGGTCATCAATACCTCAATAATATCTCATCAGAAGGCCCATGATCTGCGCTTTCTTTTAAGTTATAAATTACAGCATTCGATAATAAAAATTGACGAGGTATGCTCTCTTGAAGTTTCACACGCAAAAACGTTGACTTGGTCGGTACGTGGGAGCAGCTGGCCCGCAAATAGTGATTTTTTAAAAATTTCTTTTTTACTATCGTGTTCAGCGTAAAATTGTGCACCAGGATGTGCTCTTAGGACAGTCAGGTATTCCATTGTTAAGGGAGACGGGTGAGCTATTAGAGAAAATACGGTAGGTGCACTTGCGCACTATAAATTCAACACAAAATATGTGGAAGATCGGATAATATCAATCTATTTCGATTGATATCTACCTAGGATATCAAGCGCCCTCCATTCCCGCTTTTAAAAGTGTCTAAAAACCATTTTTAAATAGTGATTTCGACATAAAATGAGTAAAAAAGAAATTCAAAGGTATTAGGTATTAGGAGGGAAAAGGACAAAAAAGGAGCCACTTATCCTAGAGAGACCAGTAAAAAAATGAAGATGTTGAATACAGTTTTGAATACTGGGGTCTACCGGATACAGAAACTCTGGTATGCATGCTTTTTCTATGCATCCAGAGCAGTGTTTGCACTCACTCTGATTTTCGGTCAGTGAGTGAGAGTGAGGATGAAAAAAGACGGTGAGTAAGCCTACTGAGATTGTCACTGTGAGTGAGAATAAATAAAATCAATTTTTTTTTCAAAATTTAATTTGAGAAAATCGATAACTACAGTCAAATTTATTGATTACTACTGTCAAATTCATAACTACAGTCGAACCTCGGTTATCCGGCATTCCAGTTATCCGGCACCCTCGGTTATCCAGCACCCCCGAGTCGGTCCCCACGATATGATTCAACCTCAATTAACGGCAGTCCCCATGGTCTCAAAAGTTCACTAATAATTTTTTATTTTTTCGCTCATTTTTGTCAATTTTCTGGTGGTGGTAAGAGACCTCTTAGGGTAAGCGGTCATCTTTAGGTATTTTTCACTAAATTTCAGCCTTTTTTAAGTCATGGCATACAAATCATGGTAAAAATAATGTCATAAAAAATCGCGGATTTTTAACCCATTTTCACTTTCTGAAGCTTACCGCATATATAAACTCTGGTATGCATGTTTTTTCCATGCATCCAGAGTCACTTTCGAGTGATTTGTGTCTAAGGTATGTGGGTGTGCGCATCTCAACCCAAGCAACCAAGCCATTTTCCTAAAGGGGGACTTGCGTGCTGCGGGGTTTCATACTAGCATCCGGTCGAAAAACAAACTCAAAAGAAACTGACCAACTATTTTCACTAATTTTTGTGAACTATTTCATTAATTGTTATGAATTGTGTTGTTAATTGACAAATTGCTTTTCAATGAGCTTTTTTAACCTGAATATATGAAAACCTCGATTAACCAGCACCTTAGTCTCAAAAGGATAAGAACCCTCAGTTATCAAGCACTCCAGTTATTCGAACCTCGTTTTTCCGGCAACCTAAGGCCGGTCTCCAGGGATGCCGGATAACCGAGGTTTGACTGTACTAAACGTTTTTAGAATTAATGTTGACAAATGTCTGGGCATTTAACGCATGAGTTGATCCATTAGTTCAGATAGAGGGCGGTTGTCAATTGGTTAAATTGCACAGTCGACCTTCGATATAAATAACTTTTTGTCCTTTTTTATTGATCCGTGGTCTTTTGGACAAAGCTTTTTTTTGCTGCAAAAAGACTTTTTTTTTGCTGCAAAAAGACTTTTTTTTTGCTGCAAAATTAGTTGATGCAAAAAGTCTTTTTTTGCAGCAAAAAAAAGCTTTGTCCTGGTCTTTTGTCCTGTTGTGGTCTTTTAGCCTTTGTGGTTTTATGACACCTATGGCTATAAGATACACCCCTAAAGTTGGTCCCGCCTTGGGTCCGACACTTTCTTTAACCTGATTTCTGAAATGTTTTGCCAAATGTTATTCGTCAGTCTAGTTAGGAACTATCGCAAGGATCCCGATTTTACCGATCATTTTTGCAATCGACAAAAGTTTTGCTAGTAAGATCCGCAACGCTCTCCACTGATACACCTAAATCTTAAATAGGTGTATCTTATAGAGAGCGTCGCGCGTCTTACTTGCAAAACTTTTGTCGAAAGCAAAAACGATCGGTAAAATCGGGATCCTTGCGATAGTTCCTAACTAGACTGACGAATAACATTCGGCAAAGCATTTCAGAAATCAGGTTAGAAACAGTGTTGGCAAAATGAATCGTTGAGCATTTTTGAATTGCTTCTGCTCAAAATGCGATTCAAGTTCAAATGACTGTAATTCACGTGAATCGCCCTTTTTTGAACCTTTCGAATTCGAATCGCGCTATTCAAATTGCCAACACTGGTTAGAAAGAGTGTCGGACCCAAAGCGGCAACGAAATTTAGGGTGTATCTTATAGAGAGCGTCGACTGTATCTTACTTATGTCCGCAAGGCAATGGTAGACCAACATGGGTTAGGATGGACTCAAACTTGATTTTTTCTGCTATTTTTTAAGCTCAGGCTTTTTTTGCAGGGGACCCAGATAGAGTGTAGCGTCAAATATTTTTAAGAATATCTTAAGAATTTTTGGCTGAGCGTTGGATCTTATTGAGGTAAAAAGGCTCTATTCCACAATGCGGTTTTTCCTGCGTCTATCGAAACGTTAAGACGCGGGCTCTGACTTATACTTTATTTGAAGATTTTTACTGTATGCGGGATTTTAAATCTTTATAATTTTCCAAATTTCACGTCAAAATATCTTTTTGTTGCTCAAATCTCACCAAGCATTACATAAAATGGCATTTAAAAAAACTGACTAAATTGTACTTTGTTCGTCAAAATTGACTTTATTTTGAAACTTTGATATGAGAGCCCTGGTTTAGACTGACTCAAACATTTTTTTACACTTTTTGTGGTTCGAGAAAAAAGTTTGAGTCTGTCTTAGCATACACTGGCTAACCTTTGACTAACAAGAAAAGGGAACAACCATTCTGTCACTTATAAAGGAACCATGTATAGAGAAAATACGGCATATTATCTGTTTTTTTTCTATTTTTCTTTTAAACTCTTTTTTTGGAACAAGCGATAGAATTGTCTTATAAACTCGAAGCAAGTACAAGAATCACAATGAAAGGTAGTTGGTCAGGCTTTGCTTTTTTTTTGAATCCCAGCCTCATAATATTTTTGCAGTCTCAGTCTAATATTATTGAAAGAACGTGGAGCGAGAGACACTGAATTGAGAGATTGCAAGCGTAATAGTTCTTTCGCGTGTAAGCCTAAAGCCTTAAAATCACAAAAAAACATGGGGACCAAGGATGATCAATCAGCACAAAAATGTAAGATGAACGATCTCTGTATTAGTTTAGTTAATTCTATCGGCGCCTCCAGCATGTTTGTGCATATCAATAGTTGTGGGTATTCATGAACTCCCCGCCAACTTCCAACTTTGATTTCAACCACCAAAATTTTTAATTTTTGATAACTAATACCCGAATTCCTTTTCAAAGATCAAATCTACGTTGAAAGGGCTTTTCTATGAGTACAGACATGTCTAATAAAATATTTCAGAAAAAAAGTTTTCCCTTGTGATCAAACATGTACTCAAAAGCAAAACCCATGTCAAATACTATATAGAGATATCAGTCAGTAAAATAATAATAATTGTTTAGTAACAAAGACTTTGCTGAGTGCATTTGATGCATTTGCAGCATCTAAAATTTTTTTTCTGGATTTGCCGTCAAACTTTGGAAACAAATTTTTTGAGAAAACCAAAAAATTCGAGAAAAAAATATCGCTGATAACCGCAGTAGCTCTAATGCAGCCTTCATAAGTGAAATTTTGAGGAAGCATCGTTCGATTTAAGAACCACTTGAAGCGATAATAGGGTAATCGTTAAATAAAGCGTCGACTGTACTAAATAAATGCCATAATTTTTTAAAATGCTTAATTTAAATATTTCCTAACTACATTTTGTTTAATTCTTTTTTATACATTTATTGTTCTATTTGCAGCAATGTAGAAATTTACTCAAATGTCTCGCTTTTCTTCAATCATTACATATTTGTCCTATTTAAAATCAAATGGAAGAACAGACGCACTCGTCGAAGAGCCTGCAAGGTGGAATGTCTTAAAATAGCAGGATTCCTCTGATTGACTATAGCAGCTTTTTTCGAGTTTTTGAGCAAAATTTCTCATTTCGTGATGCTCTGAATATGACCACACATTTTGCAGCTTGTCAGAGTTACAAAAATACAAAATATTATCATAAAATTAGGAAATGCTTTAAAAAGTTCAATTTGTAAATAAAAAAATTCAAAAATGTCATGAAAAGAACTTATGACACAGAATAATACGATTCGTATGTTCTTAAATGAAGTGATGCTCTGATGAAGCCATCTGACCTGACAAAGGGCTCTGTTTTGAGCATAAAAGAAAATGAGGCACTAAATAAATTCACCGCTCATCAGCTTAAAGAAAAATCCATACCCGACCTTGGCTTTTTAAGGTCATTGCACTGATGTTCAGATGTCTGATATTGTGATAAAACCTCCAGGTGAACAATTCTCACAGTCCACCTTTCTTGTGTTAAGGAGATAGTCTCGACACGAAACAATTTATCCAAGTTTTTTGTTTTTTAAATGTGGTTTTAGAGTTTTTTGAGCTACAAAATCAGTGGTAAGTTGCATAAGAGAAGTATCCAAAGAGCCATATTTTATCGGCATCTAGGTGTTGTGATCTCAGACAAACTTGTGCAAAATTAAAAGTTAGATTAGCATTATCAATATCAGAATTTCTGAATTTCTTCAAAAAATGCCTTAAAAATCGAAATGTAATATATGACTAATCAACTTTTTTCTATCGGTTTCTTTCCTTTTATAATTTAATTTTCAATTCTTTTTTTTTCAAATTCAGAAATTCTGATATTGATGATGCTCATCCACATTTAATATTGCACAAGTTTGTCTGAGATTGCATTGCCTAGCTGTCAATAAAATACGGCTCTAAAACCACATTTGAAAAACAAAAAAACTACGACTAATCCTTTCGTGTCGAGACTATCTTCTCACAGCTTTCACCCGCCCCCTTCAAGTTAATCGCTATTTTAAAGCCATGTTTTTTGACATATCAACTTCCGACGTCTCTAGCCCATAGCGAGACAACAAAGATTTGAACTGTCAGAGATTGAATTTTTTCAATCATATTTAAATCTTTCTTGTATCGCTTGGAATTCGAAATTCAATTTTTTATTTATTATGCAAAGAGAACTTTTATAAGCAAATCGACCATTTTGAACACGAATCCGCTAAGAAAATCTGTCAAAGAAACTCAAAAACAGAAATTTTCGAAAATTATCACAATGACTTTTAGCAACCTTGATTCTAAAAACCATTTCTAAAAAGATGTTTTCCTTGAAAGTATGCCATTATTTCAAAAGATGCTTCACACTAATTTTGTTCAACTGGTTGGGTTATACAAGAATATGGAATAAAAGCCGCTTTTACGCACAAAATTTTGAGAAAAACGGCATGTTAAGCCAAATAAATGGTTCAGCAAAATGTTAAATTTTTTAATTTTGCTCAGCTGTCCAACATTTTTGATGGTAAATTGGAAACAACTTGACTCGTTTCAAAGAAATTTCCCTGAGTAGCAAAGTAAGCTATCCTTTGTCTAAAGCGGATTAGAAAAAACGAACTAGCCACGTTGGAAGTTGATATGTCAAAAAACGTGGCTCTAAAAAACCAACTAACTTAAAAAGAATGTTTCTCAAAAATTCTCTTATCAAAACACAAAAATCTCAACGGTTTTAAACTCTCCATTAATTACTCTCTATAATTAATTTAAACCCTTCTTTCCCTAGTGGCAATATATTAAATTTGATACGAAATTGATCAAAAAGGAAAAAAATTCGGCATGGCCAAGTCATGGTTCATTCTTAGAGATTATGTCTTTTAATTGCTGCAATCGATGAAAAGAGCATAAAAATTAGGAAAACTCATTAAAGACTTTCGAAAAATTTATTTTTTCACTTTTTGCCTTAGGGGATCAAAGTGATTTAGGGCTAAATTACACTTCACGGTAATTTCCCAAAATTGCGTTTAACAACTTCGATAGCTTTCTTAAGGCGAAAAAACGGTAGAAAATAAGTCTTTATGTGTGAGTAAAAACCCTTTTGACCGCAGGAGTATCATGGTTTTTAAAAATTAAAAAAATTCTTTTCTATTCCTGAAAACGTGTTTTCTCCACGTTCAAAACACGTTCAAAAACATCCACATCAAAATGAGCATGATTGACAAGATTTTGGTCATTTGAAGCGAAGTACACATTTTTAAGCTTCTGAGGTTACTTTGAGTCAATATAGGGTGTTTGGCAACACTTCGAAAAAGTTGATTCCAAGGTGGGTTGTGTTGTGTAAACAATTTTTGTCAAACATTTTTTCTGGCATTGTACAAATTCAAAAATTACGGGCAAAAGAAATAGGCGGCAAATTTGACCAACCCTGTATCAATGATTCTTTGCTGCTTTCAGAAAGTACAACTTAAGGAAGTTTAAGCTGAAAACTACAACTTAAAGTTCATTATAGTCTTTTTCAAAATTACAGAAAGCGTTATTCGATTCTTTTAGTTTGATTAAAAAATACGCCTCGGTTTCCCCGCGCGCGACTTTAAAAATAGTTTCATGCGAGATGGCAGGGGCTTAGCTATCTCTTTTGCTTCCCCTTTTAGATACATCCTGTTAACAACTAAAATTTAAACAATGAAATAGAACAAGATGAAACTTTTATATTTCAAAAGACATATGTAGCCTGAAATTCTGTGTTACCAACACGTTATTGCGTTTTTTCGTCGTCCGCTAATTAGGAGTGTTGTATTTTTGGCAGCTAGCTTAATTATCAATTAATTACAGTGCTAAATTTATAAGTCAGGAGCTTTGTGTTGATGTTTTTGTCTTTTGCTCATCGCTCGCAGTCCAGCTTATAGAACCATACTTTTATTTCATGCATCCATCCGCGAAACAGTTTTTTCGGCAAACCACTCCCAGCAATTGGAATGAAAATTAGATATTTGCTTTTTAAGAGGATTATCATGTGAATGTATAAACAAATTGTATAATTTCATCTAACAGAAAAAATTATAAAAATTTACATTTTATTTGAAAATTTTAACTAGTGAATATACAGTCAAACCTCGATTTAACAAACGCTCTGAAACCGGTAGAAATATTTGTTTAATAAAGGGTTTCGTTTAATTAACCGAAAATGGTCTTGATTTTTGTTATTTTATGAATATTCTCAGCAATTTCCGGACTTGAACGCAATCAATTAGTTGCACCAAAATAAATTATCTGCAGCGGAAGTATTTTTCTGCAAAGAGAACTGCTAGACATGCTGCTAAGAGAAGAGTAAAGCGAGTAATCTACAAGTGATCTTGTGACGTAGCTGGAAGGTTGGACTATTTAACGGCTATAAACTAATAGAAGTTTCGAAAAATTTGCAAAGAAAAATGCAAGAAAATTTAAATTTAAATTTTTTTCTAATCTTGTTTTACATGGTTGACCAACAAATTCTTCTAGTTTCTTACGGTCTTTTTTCCGGGCATGATCTAGAAATCACAGTATTTTCTCTATTAAAGAAGCTCACGTTTAAAATCGTGTTTGTGGCATGGTCTCTTTGACCAAATTTTCGGATACTTCTCTTAAGCAAGTTACCACCCATTTTGTAGATATTGAGATGAGCTACAAAATCAGTGGTAACTTGCATAAGAGAAGTATCCAAAAAGAGATTAAAACACAATGCCACGAACACATTTTTTGGAATTAGAAGGTGGGGATTTAATAGAGAAAATACGGTAATTGATCCGATTTTCGCTAGACAATTCAAAAAAGTTTTTTCATTGCTCCGCCGAATTTCTGCCCACAAATATCTACACGTCTACATAGATACAGGGTCAATAAAATACGGACGAGTAAGCAGAAAAATCATGCCATATCAAATTATTTTGAAAAAGCAAGGTTGGCAAAATATGTACGAACAGCCACTAATTCGGCTACATGTGGCTTGTTTTTGGCACATTTGGCCAACCCTGTATGCAGGTCGAAACATTATTTATATTTTTCACAAACGGACAAAAAAGATTAAATAGAAGGAAAGATCAAAATATTTTTTTTTTGTCTTAAGCGATCGAGATAAACCACCGTATTTTCCCTACTTATGGTTTATCGCTGTAGTAATTTCTCCTCGACTTTGAAGACCCTGTATCTCCGACCAAAGTAAATACTTAACATGTGTTTTGTATTGTAGTTTTTAGCCTACTACGACATTTGCCGACCTGAAAATTTCAAATCTTTAATGGATTAAAAAGGTTCTCTCGTGGGGTGTGGGAGAATATACGGTGAATAAAATTTTCTTTTTTTTGACTACTTTTGTTCGTTACGCAATTCTACTTGGCCAAATGAGCGTAAATTTTTTGTTATTGAAGGAAGTGATCAAAATTTATTTTTTTAGTTCAGAAAAACAAGCTACTGCAGAAAAGTGCAGTAGCAGGCTGTTTCTCTTGCGTTTTTGCATCTGAAAAGGCTGTTGGTGACGTAGTTGGTCTGAAGTGAGATCGAAATTTCTGCTTATACAACTGGTGCTAGGCACTGCTTTTAGCACAGTAACATTTTCCTAGTTTTGTTGTTTTTTTGCAAATCTTTAACGTGTGCAATAAACCATCTAGACCGTCTAGCTCGATCACAGTTCACTGCAGTCTAAGATTTTTAAGATGCCTCGCAAAAGATTTATTGCTTGCAATAAGACTTTTAGAGACCCCAAAATAGTTTTATTAATGGTTACTAACTACATCAAAGATCAACAATGTTGTCATTCTAGATTTGTTTAATATTCAAGATTTTTAAAGATACAATCAAAACTTCATATTGGAACATAGGCTTCTATTATTGTATAGAAAGGTTTAACTGTAACAATTTAATTATATCTCCATTTTTTGAGTGTAAAAATGGATACTATTACATTGCATTTCTTAAAAAAAACGTTTGAAGGTCAAATGCCTGTTTTTTGACTTAAAAGGTGTGGCAGTTAACAAAATGCAATTAAGTGAAACTTCGATTTAAGGGCTCCCCCCACCTGGGGAGCGGCCTTAAGAGGACGCTATACACAGCTTCGCAAAAAAATTACTCTGCACCGATACGTGGTAGCTCATAGAGAAAATATGGCAAAATAAACACTTTTTATAGTAAAAAAACCCTTTAAAAGGCACCTTTTTTTGATGAACATTATATTATTTTTGAAGTATATTTTGCTAATTATGTTGTAAAAACACATGACTAGTTAAATTTAGCCTTGCTTGTCAGATATAAATTAATTGAGTATCTGAACCACATCGAAAAAGAAACTATTTTAAACTACTTCACAAGTATTTCGCATTGTTTTGTTATGTAGTCTATTTGTGTCGTTTTATAGTCTTTTTGTCTTGCTGTCCACATGTCAACCCGATTAGGAACAGACGGCAGGCCAGCCATTCCAGAGTGTAATTCATGTGTCCCAAAAGACAAACAAATGCTGATTCCATCAAAATATTAGGCGAATAAAAATAAATACAAAATATTGCGTATTAAAACCAGAAAAAGTGCACTGTTCTCAGGCATCAACAACAATTAATTGGTATTTTAATTTTTACCTCACCAAAAATTGATTTTCAGTGATGTTGATCAGCGATGTTAGAGCAGCACTTTAAAATCTTAATTTTAAAATCTTAAAATCTCTCCGAAATCTTAATTTATATAGACATTATTTTTAAATTTTTAGTTATTTAAAGTTTTCTAACTAAAAAATTGTGTAAAAGAGTACCCTAATTTCCCGCGTATAACCGCGGATTATACGCAAGAGCGGGTTATCTGAGGGGTTATACCGTATTTCCACTAATAAGCCGACATCACCCATTGAGCCGACATGCTCTAGAGATCTAATAAGCCGACACTCTAGAGATAGGTCGAAAAATAAGCAGACATGCTCTAATGAGCCGACATCCCAAGTTTCAACTTTAATTATTATTTTTTGGATTTTCTGGGTAAAATAGCACTTTGCGTTGGTTTTTAAAGAGAAAGCTTGCCTTGAACAGTTTGCATTGATTTTTAGCCGCTCTTTTTATGTTGTCTTGACTACACTCAGACGATTCATTCTTACTTACGAGGATTAAAAGCGAATGAAAATATTTTTTTGAAAATGGAACATACATCATAAAGGAACTCTGTATGCATGGTATGCTTTTTTATGTATCCAGAGTCACTTTTGAGTGATCGCATGTTTGCGCATCTCAAACTCCAACCCTTTAAGCCCCCTGCGCTTTCGAACCACAAAATGAAACGAGCAAGACTATTGATCGAGAACGTGTCTTAAAGAGTCGTTTTGCCTTACTTCAGTGACTAAACAAGGTACAATACCTTCTAGAATGCCTTTAAAATAAAGGTGTTAGCCGTATTTTACGCCCAAGGGTCAAAATATAAGCCGACATGCTCTAATAAGCCGACACCTTGGAGGGAGGTTGAAACATAAGGCGACTGTCGGCTTATTAGAGTAAATACGGTAAGTTAAAACCAGGTTTCACTTTTTCAAATCGTCCTAGGCACCTACTTTTAATAAAGACAGCATAATTTGTTTACCTAATACCCGGAAATTCAAGATCGTTCACCTTGGAGTGGGTAACTACTCAGGGTATTGAGATTCTGGTTAGTTGAAAAGCAAAGTCCTGAAAAGCAAACAAGGATTTAGGATTATTTTTAGCTAACTCCAATATTTTGAATTCTAGAGGTGGATACCCACTTAGGGGAGATACCACGGGTTTCCCTGCCCACTCTTAGGCTTAATGGTCATGATAATGCCTAATTATTAGGCAATTAGGCAAACAGCGAATAAAAGATGAGAAAATAAAAAAGACATAAGTATAAAACACTGGATACATGAAAAAATGAACATCACTTGAGTGGAGTCGAACCTGCGAGAGTGCGGGTTATCTGAGGGGTGTGGGTTATCTATGTGGTGCGGGCTATCTGAGTGGTACGGGTTATACGCGGGGATTTAGGGTAATCTAAATAATTATTATTATAACTAAATTTTTTAATATCGAAAAAAACCACCACACAAAACTTTGAGTGTCTACATATTGGTGCAGCAAGAATACGTTGCATAAGTGTTTCATCAAGCTTTTTTATTTCTCTCAAGCTCTATTTTTTTAATTTCGACATATACTCAAAAATTTCTGAACTTTTTGAAGACCGAAAAATCAGCCAGTATAGTGGATTATAAAAGGAAAAACAAAAAAAATCAAATGCTCACACTTTTAATTTTTCACATTTAAATATACAGTCGCCTCTCGCTATAACAGCACCGCCAAAAGTTCGTTCCCACCTAGGTCCAACACTTTTTTAACCCAAATTTTGAAAAATTTTGCCAGTTCTGTTTTTACAGTCTGGTCGGAAATATCGTAAGGATTCCGATTTCGCTGATCGTTTTTTGAAAAGAAAAATATTTTGGTTTAAAAAAGCAAACATTCGATATAACGGCTTCCCTTTTGGAAATTTTTTTTTTGAAAAACGGGTGCCGTTATATCGCATGTTTGCTTTTTTAACCAAAGTTTTTTTCTTTTCAAAAAACGATCGGCAAAATCGGAATCCTTACGATTTTTCCGACCAGACTGTCAAAACAGAAATGGGAAAATTTTGAAAAAATGGGGCTAAAAAAGTGTGGGACCCTAGGTGGGAACGAACTTTTGGGGGTGCCGTTATAGCGAGAGGCGACTGTATTACTGCTATGTATCATTTAACAAACTCCTCTCCCAAGATTAATTTGCAATTTTTTAAATGGCTTAAAATTATTTGGTTCACGAAAAAAAATTTTTCTGCCACGGAAAACTTGTTGAACCTGATTTCTAGCGTTCAAACGCGTTTTTCGTGGCAGAAAAAATGTTTTTCAAAAACCAAACAAATATAAGCCTTGGTTTAATGTCATTTCCATTCCATGGTTATCAAAAAGAAAATAATTGCATTATTAAAAAGTTGGATGTGCAAGATCGATATTAAAATTGCAGAATCTATTTAAAAAGTGTCTTGAAAATTAAAATAAATAAGCAAAAAAAATTTGATCAAATTTTGAATAGAATGATCAGCTTATCAACAGAACGTGGCGTCTTAAACTTTTTCTTAAGTTTTGCAAATTTTAGACTTCAAAGAACTTTTTTGCTAAACAGGTCAATAAAAAGACTCAGTCACAAAAAAAGTTTTTATTAAGCAATAAAATATTTTGCAAAACAAACAAACAATAAACGAAATGATAACATAAAGAAGTTAAGAATTGTTGTTTTTTCTGTAAAGTCTGGTCACTAACTAATTGATTTGTTTGTTCCACCAAATCAAAATTTCGATAACCTTTATTCAAAGAAGAACTTTGTTATATAATGAGGAATGTGCCCTTTGCCCCGTTTCACGTTGCTATCACATTTTAATCTACTGCCATGCTCGATACAGCACTGCTACCACCTTCTCCACAAATAAACTTGCGAGCAGAAGAAGAAATCGGTTCGTGGAAACAGGCAGTGGGTTCTGGGCGACCATTTTGGATGGTAGCCAAGTTGATCTACTCGTCTTACAACTGCGAAATGATCAATTATATTTTTATTTCTCTTTGGTTGCTTTTTTTTCTCTCTTTCCATTTTCGGAGTGGAAAAAGCAAAAAAAAACATTAGAGGACAAAGAAAATGATAAACTTGCTTAATTATGTACAGCTTATAGACAAGAGCATTAAAAATCAAAACTGCATCTAAATTACCAAGCTCTGACTGCGAAAAAGCAAATACTCAACTCTCGATATTAGACTACCCTTTGGAGCCAAACGATTTTGCCTTTTAAACTTCAAGAATAAGTACCCAAAGTATGTTTATTTATTAGTATCAACTTCCATACGCTGGCCGACCCGTGAGCCTAAAGGCTAAGCCTAAACATGTTGTTCCAAAGTGTTGTTTCAGTGATTTTTGGAGGGTAAAATAGTTGAGAGGGGTATTCGACAGCAGCGCCGATAATTCTTAACCCATATTTCAAGCAAAGAAAATAGATAAAAGAAAATAAAAGTCAAAAATTTATTTCTAATTTTGCTGTATTTGAGGTTAACGCGCTTTTCCAAATTCTTGGTGTTTCTATAGATAGTCTATAACAAAATTTCAGTTTTTGTTATCTTCTATCTCAAATTTGCTAAAAACATTCGACTATTGATATTCAAAAAAATTTGAGTGCTTCAATTTTTGGCGCACTTTTTTATTTCTCACCGATTTTTATAAATTTTTCGAGACATTCAAGAATACAATTTTTGTGAATTATATGAAAATTTGACTGATATTGCTTCGGAACCTTGTTAAAGTTTTTCTTTATATCAAATTTTTTCTGGTGTCTCGTATAGCTTCTTCTTTTTACATTATTTTTTTAGAAATGCAGTCTAGACCTATTTTCTATTTTCCCACTTAAAATAAAAGACTACATCTAGTAGAGCACAAACAGAGACCAACTTTTCCAGAATCATGTTAATAAATCAAAGTCCATCTCAAGCACTTTTCTAAAATGACTAATATTCGCTATTCACTATTTTCATTCAAAAAATTGAACTAACTATAACTAACTATCAATCTTGACTGCAGAAACATCTCTTTTCAAACTAATTTTTGATTTACGTATAAAAAGCAATTTGAGACCAAAAAGGACCAAAAAGGGTGTGCTGATCAGTCAGCCACCCCACAACCCCGCCTTCACACAACCACAACCATTCCCACAACCAAAAGTATTTAAAGAAGGAGTGTAGTTGGTGATTTCTCCAGTTTTGTTTGACTATTTGGTGTCTAAACCATTTTTAGTTGAATACTACTGTAAATTTTTGCCTAAATCTCCAACTACTACTACTACATCTACTGATTTTTCATTTACTTGTGCTATTATGATCAGCATTATTCACCCACCAACAGAAGTTGTCGAGTTTATGCCATCTGCAGGGCTCTTGAGAAAAACTGTTTTTGAAAGGCTCCGCAAAACTGGTATCAACGACAGCAAATGAGCATCTACCGTCAATCAGCAGCAAAAAACTAGTCATTGATCTGTGATTATTGAGCTGAGAGCAAACACCAAGGGCCAGCCAAAGAATAATTTGGGCAGACAGCTTATAAGCCGAACTTAGCCTACTTTCGAGAGCAGAAGACACTTAGACACACTGAGAAACAATGAGCTGGGACATTCGATAGCTGAATTGTCTACCAACCGCAGCTGTGACTTCTAAAGTTGGCCTGAAAAGGGAAAAAAAGCTATGGACCAAAACTGGGATGCTGATTGAATTGCAGAAAATAGTATCATTATTAATTGTAAAGCATGTTTTTCACCAAATCTATGTGTAAAGTACGTAATGTTATGAGATATTATGAAAATAAAAAATTATAAAAATTTTGTTGCATTTTTTACAAAACAACCAAGAAGTAAAGGATTTTTTTTTAAATTAAAATTGCTTTAGTCTATAACTTTAGTCTGACCAAACACTTTATAAAAAGTTTAATGTTTAAAAGCTCTCGCCTTACAATTGAAGATCTACGTTTTGGTTTTTTGATAAAAAAAATTCCTTGTGAAAAATCATTTTCGAGAATTCGATTATTTTTGACAACGGGACAACTATTCTAATTAAAATTTTAATTTATTGTTAAATGCTGCATCTGAACACCATGCTGTCCGCCATGTTATAGCGCAGCTCAAGAACTACAATATTTAGTTAACAGGATTTTTTAAAATCTGAGTGTTGAAATATGACTTTTTTGAAAAAATAAGAAAAATTAAAACAGTTAACGTAAACTGAATTTGAGTCATTTTCTGTTTGTTTTTTAAATCCATGTCTCAACACTCTAAGATTTAATTTTTTTTCTAGAAAATAGGTTTTTTAGCTCTCGAGCTGTGCTACAAAATAGTGCCAAAATTTTGATACTCACAAAAAATCAAAATTTTAACTGGTTAAATGAATGAAAATGGCTGTCTAAATGTCGATAATAATCAAATTCTCAAAGATGATTTTTTAACAAAGAATTTTTTCTCGAAAAACTAAAAAGTAGATCTTCAATTGTACGGCGAGAGCTTTCAAACAAGCATAAGCTTTTTTAAAATGTGTCATGAGGAAAAAAATAAATAAAAGAATAAAACAATTTTAATTAAAAAAACACCCTGTATTTTTAGATAGGTGAAATTTGGCAGCTATTATCAGTTTAATTGACAAAAATCTCATTTTGAAGTTATAAAAATCATCTATTAAAAATTAGCAAATATATAATAATTTGAAAAAATGTTTGTGCTAAAAATGACGAGGAGCTAACTATCCGTGAGATTTTTCCGTCCGGCCGGCCGTTATCGACCGAAATTTGTTATTACTGACCAGGACCAACCAGGCTGTGCTGCATTCATGGTTAAAATTTTTGTATGTAATAAAAAAATTTAAATTTTTTCATAGATTTCTGTTTTGTAAATATAAGTTTATATAAATTCTTTTTACAAAAATTCTGCAGTTGATAAAATTTAAGATAGTGTACAATATCTTTGCACAAGCTGCAAATGGGCACATTTAACTGATAATTGTCACAAACAAAATAAGACTTAAAAGCATGGTTGAATCAGCAGAGAAGGCCGGTGATGCATTTGGTGGGTCAGCTTTTAAAGCTACAAATTCTCGCAGCTTTTTGCAATCACATGTGTTTTTAGTAGGCAGACCGGCACTAAAGTTATACTTTTCTATTTTATAGTGCTGCTAAAAATACATTAGTTCTTGCATATCCCTGAAAAACCACTGGGAAGCAAAGGAATCACAGTTTTCTTCTATTATTGGAGCAGAACAGTTTACAAAAGCTAACAACTTGCTAAAAATATCGATAATGAAAAAATAAAATCCGAGATTAATAAGACAATTTGAAAAGATTGTTTTGCCTTGGATCTCTATGTTTTTTTGCCCTTGGCTTAAGCACAGGTTAAAGGGCCATTGCCGTCCCGACAACGAGAATTTCAAATGTTTGAATTGGCGCGGGACAGTTCCCTTTCGTCTTTCATTTTACTCTTTTGAGTCATTCGAAGCAAGTCAAAAGAGTACAGTGCGAGACGAAAGAGAACTGTCCCGCGCGAATTCAAACATTTGAAATTCTCGTTGTCGGGGACGGCAATGGCCCTTTAAGAGCGCTTGCGTTAGAACGGACTGAAGCATGTTTTTCCTGAACTCCATAATTTCACTGGTACTTGCCTTTCAAGATATTCCCATCAGCGACAGACATGCCCGTGCGTTAGATGGCGAAAAGGCGGGGATATCAGTTCTTTTTTCTTGCATATTTTTTACATGAGTTCTCATCTAGATTTTTTAAGTTTTCTGCCTAACTTTTAAAAGTTGGAAAAGATCATTAATATTGCATTAATAACGCAAAACGATTGAATAATGGAAAAGCTCAAAAACATTTGCTGGTCCACCTTAATTTTTTGAAATGCACGCGCATGCCCCGTTTAAGCTACATTGCGCTTAAAAAAAGCCACTAGCGTAGACCGAGGTGTAAATGGGTGGGTTTTTTAAACAGGACCGATTAATTTTTACCTGCACTTGTCAGTAGCTGTCATGTCAATAGTGTCCTTGCAAGAATTCACAAGAGAAAGGCTTTAAATCAGAGTTTTTTTTAAATTCACATTGTTTTATAATTTCAATAATCATATTTTTGGTAACAGAATATTTAAAAATAGCCACAAAAAATTTCTGCTGGAATGTCAAATCTGTGGCTAGAAAGTAATATTTTCTGTTTTTTTAATATAAAATAAAGGGTATTGGTGAAAATGTGTAAATCCTCTGTCTAATTTTCAAAACTTTTAGTTCATGGGCTTTATTTTTCTGATTTCATTATTAAGTCATTTGATTTACTTTGACAAACATCTCATTGAATTAATGGTAACTAAAAAATATACAGATGAAAATTTAACTAAATTTTTAAGACAAGTACCTTGAGGATCTTCGCACAACATGTTTGTGGCGCCACAATCACAGCTTCCAAGCTCATATAACGCACTAATTGTATAGACAAATGAAAAATACAAATGTATAAATCATTTTCAAAACTACCTGCAGGTGTCATTCAATAGTTGAACAAAGTTGCCATTCGATGCTTTCTGAAGATATATCAAATCTACAGGGCATGGTAATTATTTAGGAATTTGATTTGCTTAGATCTTTCGTCCTTTGAACTTTTTTTATTAGAAAACCATTTTAAAAGCAATTTGTTTTTGCTTTGAATAGTCTTTTTGCATTTGTTTTTTCATTGCTAAACAGCACAAAAAAAAGAAAAGTCATGCTTTAACAAATATAGTTGGATTTCGGTTATTTTTGGTTTTTTTCTCACAAAGTCACATCTGAACTTTAATTTACATTTTTATGTAAAAATAGCTTTTGTAGCTCTTAATCTGCGTTACAACATAGGGCTAAGATGTTATTGTATCATAAAGCATTAAATCAATATTTCGGCCACCTAAATTGTCACCACTTTTCTCATTTAACCTGTTAAGTGACGAAATGATTAACGAAAGAAGCCCTACCGAAACGAAAACAAAATTTTTTCTAAACGGGCTTTCTAACAAAAATAAATAAAGGGTAACAGGAAAAAAGATATGAGAAAATCAAAATTGCCACACTCTGTATTTTTACAAATTTATATTGGCTTTAGGCAAGAGTTTTTGAACCATATTACATGACGGACTCTGCAGCGTGTTTGAGCCCAGCCCAACATACGCTCGATAACTCTTGGTTAAACTGAGGCCTAATAAATTACAAAACAACAATAGTAACAAAGAAAAAAGCAAAGGATACTGTACTGGTGCCGATACTTTTTTTCAAGCAAAAGACAGCCAACTATTCATTCTAACAAGCTGCTCTCTTTACTTTGAGTTTTTTTTAATGTAGGTAAAAAGCAAATTTGGTGTTTATTAGTTTCCCAACTATCAGGTCCTCTGCCGTTCTTACTTGTTTGATTTTAGTTAAAAAAACCATGATATTTTGCGCGCAGCGGTTGTCCCCCGCCAATTCGAACTTTTTTCCCGATCGTTGAACTTCTGTTTCTAACAAAACTACACATAAAATTAAATCCAAAGTCTTGCTTTGTTAGAAACCAAGTTGAAAAGTCCGTACAGAAGTTGAATGATTAGGTAAAAATTCGAATTGGCGGGGAACAACCGCTGCGCGCAAAAATCATGGTTTTTTAACTAAAATCAAACAAGTAAGAAGGGTAGAGGACCTGATAGTTGAGGAAACTAATAAACACCAAATTCGCTTTTTACCTACATTAAAAAAAGCTCAATGTAAAGGAAGCAGCTTGCTAGAATAAATAGTTGGCGCGCAGAAACGATGGTCCTGTAAGCCTATACAATGCTCGTAATCAATAGAGATGACGACGCTGCGATGTATCGCATCGCAACATCGCATCGCACGCAGCAAATTTTGTCGAAAAACATCGCATCGCAACATCGCATCGCAAATTTGAAAAACATCGCATGCCATTTTTCAAATTTTATTTAGTCCTAACACGAAAAAAAAGTCAAACAATTTGACTCAAACTTTAATTTTTCACTTGTTTCATTTTTCGATGTTTCGCCTAAATCGAACATGCAGAAAGTCTGATATCGAAAATATTCACGCTATACTCAGTCACGATCAGTTTGCGCCGGAGACAGTGAAAAAAATTAATTGACTCATCAACATAGCCTAAGACGAAGCGTTTGCAGATAAACTAAGGGTAGCTCCACATCATAGATCATGCTGTTGGCTGCTTTTTTTTCGATCCAACAGAAAACAACATTTTGTGAGCCTGCCCTTTCTCCTTTCTCGAGGAAATATTTGACATTCTCAGTCGCTTCGCAGAAAACCTGGAAAGAACAAACAGAAAAAAAGCAATAGACGGCAAACAAGCTGAAAAAATTTATCTAATGCACCTTGGAGCAAAGATTTGCACGAATTTCTAGCATTTGAGACATCAAGTCCAGCAAGCCTATGACTGCGCCCAACACTCCCAGCAATTCGAAAACCTGAAAAGATTGTCAAGATTCTGCACAGCCTGGAGATAAAAACCTGAGCAGACAGATACTCAATCACATCAAAACAGAGAGCAGTACAAGATCCCACTTGATTAGTAGAATCTTCGTGGAAGAGAACCTAAAAGAACAAACAGCCAAAAAGCATAAACGGCGAATCAAACGTTTCCAATCCTGGCAATCATTGCTCATCTCCGCGCCAGCAACCAGTTAACCAAGTGACCAAGTTAAGCAACTCTCTTTTTCGCAGCGAGAGATGTTTTCGATTACAGAAGATCAAACCTGATTCCAGAAACAGCCGAATAAGTCATATTTTTGAACAAAACCTACTATTGTTGAGTTTTATGTATCAAATTGATATGTCACAGCCGTTCAAAATTTGAATTCCTTGTAGTTCAACTTAAACAAAACGCCAAGAATTCAATTGCATTTTTTACGCGCTTTTTTAAATTTTTGTCGCTTTAGTCACTCAAAATCAGATATTTATATCAAGATCCAACAAATTCCCTTAAAAACTAGCAATACCGTATTTTCTCTAATTATAGACCCGGGTCTATAATTTTTCAACCTATCCCCGAGGGGGTCTATAATAAGAGACGGCTCCATAATTAGAGACGGGTCTATAATTTTGGGTGCAGGTCAATTCATCGATGCAACAGTCATCGACAATAAAATTTATCGATGCAAAACTCATCGCTGCAAAACTCATCGCCAACAAAACTCATCGCCAAAAGAAACTTATCGCTTCCAAAACTCATCGCCGGCAAAACTCATCGATGGCAAAACTCATCGCCAGCTCAACTCATCGATGCCTTTAATTCGTCGATTATTTATTCACCGATACTTATATTTTGTCGATTGTCTATTCATCGACATTTATATTTCGTCGATTATCTGTTCATCGACACTTTTGTCTTATCGTTCTTTGCTCTTTTGCGTCCGTCACACTTTTTATAAAATTATTGTTTTACAACCTACTTTTTAGCCACTTTTTGCAGTGTTTTGTCTGATATCTTTCCGGAACCCTCAAGTTCAACATCTTAGCTATCTTTTAAGCACAAATGCGTAAAATCAAATTTGTTTCTAAAAAAAATTTTCCTTGCCCTCTAATCCTTGATTTTAGCCTGTATTTAAGGTGGATTTTCGTGTTCAAACCCACTTTTCTGCCAGATATATCTGCTGAACCGTCAAGTACAACATCACCGCTTTCTTTTAAGCACAAACAATAAAAATTTTAAGTTGCTTCTAAAATCTTCATCTCTGCCTTCCAAATTGGAGATGGTGGATTTAGCCTGGGTTTAAAGTGGTTTCTTGTGTTCAAGCCCACTTTTCTACCAGGTAGGGTAGCTAAATGGCCAGTTAAGGTGGGTAGGTAACCAGATAGGATAGTCAAGTGTCCAGGTAGAATCATTACAGTCAATTTTTGATATAACGTACACCCTGGGGACGAGGTCTGGTGTACGTTATATATTATATATTTTTCAACCTCCATGCTCAGAATTTTTTTTATCAAATGTTCAAAAGAGGGAGGGGAGGGTGTGGATGGTAACTTCATATACGCATTGCCTAGGTACAGGGTTGTAATCTCCCTGGCTGCGCACTCTATTTTCAGCAAGTTCAGTGACTTTAAGAGCAATCGATTGCAACCATTTTCAGCACTGCTTTACTGTCAGCAGATACCCTAATTGACCACCAAAATAAAAAAAATCAGTCAAAAGTATACTTAGATTTGAATTTTACCCATACTATTGACGTTTCGTAAGGTTTACTAACTTCTCACATGCAAAAGTGCATGAGAAATCAGATAACTATCGCTCTACGGAGAAATCACTTCAGAAAAATAGGCAACTTGGGAAGTTTTGACCAAGGAAGAAAAATATATACTTTAAGGGGTCGGGTTTCGGTATTATTTCGAAACTTATTTTTTGTAATTATTATACATGATATGCAAACATATACTGAAAATGACGCCAGGTGTATTTTGAGCATGAGGCTATAAATAATCATGCAATCTAGAATTGCGAAAAAAGCGTCAGCTTTAAAATAATACCTCAGTGTTCCGGGGCAGCCCTGGGTAGGATGGCATCGAATTGCACATGGCGAAATGTTTTTTAAATTTTAGCTTTCACTTAATACTATCCTTTTCTTTGTATGATTGTTTATAATGAAAGCACAGAATCTTGCTACATTTCAGTATACAAAACAGGTGAGTTGTATAATAATGTTATAAAAGACACCCCTTTGTTGGATGGGGCCTATCAGTCTAACCAGTCAAATAAATACCCGAAAAGGAAATTAGCCCTTTTTAAGCCCGTTGATGAGCTGTGATAGTTGTGAAACCCTGCGCTGATGGTCTTGTTAGAGAGTCAAGCGTGTAAGGATCATTTTGACACCAAAATTGTGAATAGGCCTAAAGTGACCCGTTTAAGTAAAATATAGTAATATAGATGGAACGTCTTAAAAGGGTCTCTAATTATAGACCCCCGTCGAGAGGGGGGGGGTCTATAATCAGAGACGGGTCTATAATTTTTCAACCTACCCCGAGGGGGGTCTATAATTAGAGACGGGTCCATAATTAGACACGGGTCTATAATTAGAGAAAATACGGTATACAAAAATACAAAGTAAATTTATTCATAGTCAACTTCCAGATCAATATTGAGTTCGAATAATACATTTCTCACATAGGATTCTTCAAAATTTAAAGGACCATAAACAATAAGGCAATCCCAAGCAATATTTTCGTTTTCTTCTACTTTGTGCTCAAGGATGCTGTCACGCCAGGCAACAACCACATCGTCAGCTTTCTACAGCATGGCTTTGATTGCAACATCTGTGGGTCAGGTTTGATTTTTCATTGAGAGGTGCGGCTCAAACTTATTCATCAGATCAGCGCCGTTCGACCATACCTGTTAATTAAATCTCACGATAAAACATGAAATAAAAAACATAAACACACCGCTTAAGTCTCACTCGGTCCATTTTCTCATTTTCGCGAACAGATAAGAGACCTCTTTTAGAACAGCGTTGCTAATAATCTTCAATGTTCTAACAGCGCAAACTGTTTCCCAATGTTCCGAATGTGAATGAAGGAGCCGTCAGTCAGAAGGACGATAGCACCACTCTTACACTGAAAAGAGAAGATTAAATTCACACTTCAGCACGTGCTTGCCCCAAACTGTGTATGTCTTCTGAATCTGACTAACTTCCAAATTGTCATTGAAACGATGGCGCTTAGAATCACGACGGGGAGTCAGCTGAATTACTCATGGCAACCAATCTCCTTCAGGAGTGCTACTCAGCATCGACATTTTCCCTTTTCCAGTGATTATTTTTAGGCTATAAGATAGAACATGTAAATGATGGAATCAAAATGACAATGGTATGAATTTTCTTCCCTTCAAACAATGTCTGATAGGTCAATAGCTCGGTGTCCGTGGTTCATTTCCTCAGAGTGCTTTGCTGGAATTTCAACCTGTTCCACCTCATTGCGACTGCATGCTCTCTCTTGGATGAAATTTCTGCTCTTAATTTAGCCTCCAGCTGTTGCTCATCAGCCTGCTCCTTGCATCTTTCATAGCTTGGATTGCGAATCTTCATCATACCTGAAAATTACACCAAATTTCACTCCGTCAAAAAATCTAAAAAAGTCGTCGTTTTTAGAACGTCTTATATACCAAAAGATAGCTCAGACATTCAGCTACATTTTTGTAAAGTCAGAATTTTACAACTAGAAGCCGTTTAAAGCAAACAAGTGCCATTTTTCAGAGTGAAAATAAGGGTTTTTGTGTTTTCCATCTAACTTTTGCATAAGGCACCCTAAATTTGCATTTTTTGCATACTTCCGTGGTACCAAAATGTAGCAAATTACTTCTTTATCGAGTCTCCGGTTTTCTTTGAAAAAAATTTGACAACAAAATAGTGCTAGGATGTCAATCGAGTCTACTAGATGAAGAAAATTCTTTGGGAATTTTCACAGAAATCAATCGAGATTTTAAAATTTTACGTGTTTTATGGGCAATTGATAGCTCATTCGAAAGCCCTTACTGTGAGGAATCTTTGGCAATAAGCATGCAAAAACCGAAAAGAAAAAACCAGATCAGAGGCATGAAGCAAAAAAAACGTCAAATTAACTATTTTTGATAAATTTTTCTTTGGCGCCAAATATCCCTAATACACTAAGATTCAAATTTTGAAAGGCTGTGATGTTTTGATGGCATTTTTGTTGAATAAGTGTTTGGAAAATTTTAATTTAAAAATCGCTGCGTGCATCGCTGCGATGTATCGCACCGATTTTTTAAAACATCGCAACATCGCATCGCAAGCCAATGCAGTCTTAAAACATCGCATCGCGACATCGCAAACGGCAAATCGTCATCTCTAGTAATCAACATCAAAAACTTTCTCGATTCTCGCTGAGTTGAAAATTTTGGGAGAGGTGGTGTATGCCTAAACGAGGAAATACGTTAAATTAGTTTACAAAGTTTTGTTTATTTTTCGTTGTGCTTTCAATATAGAAGAAAGAATATTTTTATATAAGTTATCAACGCTCGATATCAATATTTGCCAACCTGCAAAATAGATTTACAGCAATCAGGTACAACTCGACTTATATTGCGTAAAAGCTGCTCAGCTTCTTTGTCTAAAGGCAATGGCGCAACAGTCACCCGCTGCCATTAATAGCAGCTGGAAATGTGGGTGGTGGATGCGTTGCTAATGTAATATTGTCTCCAAAATCAGGATCGATCCAAGGATCTTCTGAAACTATACTATTGAGTGTGGTTTCTTCAGGATTTATAGCAATTGTGATAATTCCTCCTAGGTCAAAAAAAGAGCTAGTTGGATTGACATCTGGATTAGCTGTAGTATAAGAGGTTCTAGAAGGTGAATCATCAAGGTGCACAGTCAAAAAGTGTTGAAAAGTACAAATAAAACAGACTTTATATTTGTAATAAGCATTCTATACAATAAATTTTTGCTATTCAATGGTTATCAATTAATTGCTCGGCTTGGTGTGTGCTGTTAACATTTTATGATTCACCATATTTTCAATTTTACATACAGGGTACTTTAAAAAACACGTACATGAGCGCAGTTGTGCTAAACAAAAGATGTGAGCAATATTGCATGGATCCTCTTACTGTTTATCCTGGAAAATAATCATGTTAATTATAATGATCTTGAAAGCGGGGTTAGTGGAAGCAGTAGACCCCAGTATTCAAAAAAAATTTGAGACGGAAATTTTGACTGTAACGACGGTTTAACCGGGTATATTTTTTCAAAAGAAAAACGAATATCAGAAGTCGGACGGAAAAATCGTGGTACAGCACCAACAAAAAGTTTAATTTTCCCAATAACTCCTTGGGGTCAGCATTGTTTTTTTAGGCTGGTGAGCATTGGATTTAATGAGTACAACATGTTCTTTTGTACTCATAAAAAGCCCTTTTACTGAGATTTCTAATATTGTGTCGTTCGCCTACATACAACAAATTTAATCACACATAAAAATTCAAAAGAACCAAACCAACCTTTCTAAAAAATTACAATTATACGAAAAGTATGGGAAATTTTCGCACAGAGTCATGTGACCATAAACCATACTTCAGATTAAGATTCAGCGTGAAAAAAGACACGTGTCAGTGCTAAAAAGTCATACAAAATAACCTTTCAGGCTGTCTAGAAAAACTAAAAAAGAGCCCTAAAAATGTCGCAAAATAGTCTCCCGTGAAGTACCCACAAAATATAAATTTAGGACCGGATTCACTAAAGAAGTTGCTCTTTCAATTAAAAAGTCAATGCCAAAAAAATTTAAATGCTGCTCGAGACAAA
Organism: Ditylenchus dipsaci; assembly: GCA_004194705.1. Taxonomy (NCBI): domain Eukaryota; kingdom Metazoa; phylum Nematoda; class Chromadorea; order Rhabditida; family Anguinidae; genus Ditylenchus; species Ditylenchus dipsaci. The sequence goes on along the minus strand of SADC01000900.1, from coordinate 206,813 downwards.
AGATCCAAACATTGAATTTTTTCAAATTTTTTCCAAGTTATAACTCTGTGCAAAATTTTCCCATAATTTTTTTAGAAATGGTAGTTTGGTTCTTTTGAATTTTTATCTGTGATAAATTTTAGTCTATAGGCAAACGACCCACCATTAGAAAGCCAGGAAAGGGGCTTCTTGTGAATATGAAAGAAGATGCTGTGCTTATTAAATCCAATGCTCACCAGTCTAAAAAAACAATGCTGACCCCAAGGAGTCACTGGGAAAAAAGGACTTTTCGGGGTGCTGTACCACAAATTTTCCGTCTGATTTCGTGACATTCGTTTTGCTCGTGAAAAAGTATACCAGGGTAAGCCGTCGTTACAGTCGGGAATTCCCGTGTTAGCATTATCTTTTTGATCTCTTTTGAATGCTATTGAATGCTGCAGGCTTTGAATGATGTATTAAAAAATTTAGAGCTCAGACGCTTGAAAAAAACCATGGTTGTCTTCAATGATTCCTCGGGAAAATCGGGTCATTGTATTCGTTTTATTTGTCATTCGTTTTGTTTATCAAAAAATAGGGTGGTGAAAATAAGTGTGGTATCCAGCTAACTAGATCAATAGTTACTCTTGATCCTACTCGTACTTGAAACGGTTAAGTAGAGTTTAGGATCAAGAATAACTCGTGATCCTACTCGCCCATCTGAAAAACGTTGAGCAGACTTTCGGATCAAAAGTTACTCGCGAACCTAAACGAGCAGCGAGTAGTTTTCGATCCGTATAGAGTTGAGCTCTACTCTCTTTACTCAAGTTTTACTCGCCCAGCTCGAGTTCTACTCCCTAACTCAGCTTTCTACCCCCGATATTCACGAGTTAACTCAATTTTTTAGATTGGCTTGAGTTCTACTGGCCCAACTCGGCTTTCTAGCCCCGATTTTACTCGTAAAACTCGGGGCTAGAACTCGAGTTAAAAGAGTAGAGCTCAAATCTACTCGGATCAAAATTACTGACTGCTCGAGTGGGATCGCGAATAGCTTTTGATCCAAAACTCTACTCGTGTGTCTGAAACGAGTTGAGTAGATCAAAAGTAACTCGTGATCTTTGAACCTGCTCGGCCGGTCTGAAACACTGAAACACACCGAGTAGATCACGAGTTACTTTTGATCCAAAACTCTACTCACTTAACTGAATACCAGCCCAGGGTAGACCGTCGTTACAGTCGAGAATCCTCGTGTCATCCTGCTTTTTACGTGGTTCAAGTCATCCTAAAAAATCTATGATCAAAAACTTAGCTGTTTTTGCAATCCATGTCTTCTCGCTCTTATGTAACTTACGAAGTTTAAGCTATTAATAGCGTTTAAAAAGATTTTTTTTATCTAATCCAAAAATCAGGTGAGACCACAATTCATTGCAGAGAAGAACAATTAATTAAAGAGATTCTTTAAACGTTTCAGCCCTGTCACATCAATCTCACTGGGAACAGTGTGGGAACACTGGGAACAGAACTAATGAAGGACATTTTGGAGTACTATTGTGAAGTTAATGCATCCTGCCTAAGGGTGTTACCTTGAAGCATTTATGGTTAGAGACTTAGGAGTCTGTGGTAGCAACCTGTAAACGCCTTGTCTTTTCTACTCCATGTAGCTCACATGGCTGAGGTCGGCGCTACTATAGAATACCCCCCCCCCAAATCCGACCTTTAAAAAATGCTGTAACTACCTTTGCAAACAACAAGTTTAGGCTTAGCCCTTAGGCTTGGGGGTAGGCCAGCGTACGGAAGTTGTGACTAATGAAGACTTTGCGCACATTTCCGGGGTCTGGGACATAAATTCGGGTACTTTTTACTAAAGTTTTAAAAGGTCGGATTTTGGGGGGGGTATTCTATAGTAGGGTCCTGAGGTCTTATAAAGGGTTTATAAAGAAGGCTGTAAATGCAGATCAATCAACTGATGGTTGAGAAGGAGGCTAGTTGACTAGAGATATGTGTACTATTTCTTTTGTGCAAACAACGCTTAAAGCTGATTTGTGTGATACTTGTTTTTGGTCCTCAAAATATGCACTGAATCAGGAGTTACGCTAAATCGAAGGTTTTTTTGACAAAACAGTCAATAATATACACTAAATTGAGAGTTTTCGCCTGAAGGACTTTATAATGAACTGAAAATTTAATTTAAAGAATCTTTTTTCGAGCAAAAAGTCATGACATTACTAGAGAACAAATACATTAACGGTTAGACGAGAATAAGTTGGTTGATTTTCGGGTGAATATTCTTTCGGCCCTATTCATAAAACTATTCGTCCTCTGCATCCGTAAGACTGAACACTGCAGGAACATCATAATTATTTTCTACTTACTGACGGAGATCATCAAACTTACTCTGAGCTTGCAGCCGGCGAATTATTTGTTTTGCCTAAACTGCTTCAACTTCTATTGCCTTACTGTTGTTTCTTTAGCTATATTCCTCTTATTATTTTTGTTGTCAATGATTTCGGCAACAATAAAACATTAGCTGCAAATAAATATATAGGAAATAGAGATGGCCTCGGACGGGACGGGAATCCCGTCCCGTCCCGAAGGGATTTTAGGGCTTGTCCCGTCCCGGTGTCCGTCCCGGAAAAAATTCTAGTGTGTCCCGTCCCGGTGTCCCGTCCCGGAATGATTTTCGATTTTTCATTCATTTTTCCTTTATTTTTCCCTTATTAATGGGTCGGGACGTCCGTTCCGTCCCGTCCCGAAGGGTTTTTAGGCCTTGTCCCGTCCCGGTGTCCCGTCCCGAAATTTTTAAAGTAAATTTTGTCCCGTCCCGTCCCGAAATAGGCCATTTGCCATCTCTAATAGGAAATTAGAAATAAACCTTTGTTTTCTCACCTAATCTTCGATGTTGGTGAAGTCTTGCATGTCAGATTTCGCAAATCAATCCAAGCATCTATAAGTCTATCCATACCTAACATCCGAAGAGACTTCACCAATGCCTTCTTCTTGATTGGCTAGATCCTAAAGCCATGTGGTCTAAAATGACCAACATATTTTTCTAGTTTACCTTATGGATAAACTTTGCATAGCGAGAGCAGCTTGTGATCGTTTCTTTAGTCACTTAGTACCACTCTTGTCAGAGCAGACGAAGAGCGTCTAGGAGTTCGAGCTCATAGTTTATTTCAACCTCTTTTTGAGCGCCTGTTAATGGCTCGTTCACGGACTGCGACTTAGACTGAGACTAAGGGTGTTCATGTAGCCAGAATAGTCTCAGTCTAAGTCTCAGTCTAAGGTGTTCATGGACTGAGACTTAGACTTAAACTAAGAAGTCACTAAGAACGACTTTGTTTTACATGTTCACAGTGGAATGTCTACAATATTGACAATTTTCATTAATTTCTTTGTTCAGATAATTTTTCCTGGAAATATTCACTAACAACACCATTAAAAGTTTCGACAAGCTGTGTTCTTTGTCTTTTGGATTGGCCACTTCTTCGGGTGCACCGGTGTTTATTCCACGCCAGTTATAAAAATCTGCCATAGCTCTGTCTAAGTCCATTTCCTCCTTCATCTCTTCAGTAAGGACATTGTGGAGGACAGGAATGGCTTCAACTATATCGTTAGCCATCTCATGTGAGCATTCGATCAACTTCAAGAAATCCTCCACTTTATTTCACTAATTCCAGAGCAGTTTTCTATACCGTTGCGTGCTCAGCTTAGATGGCTGGTCGAGAAAGAAAGCATCCAATAACCCTTTAAACCAGTTAAAAGAAAAAAGTTGATCCTGTTTTTCATATTTTTCACGTGAAGAAAATTAGTCTTAGTCTCAGTCTAAGTCTCACTCCGTGAACACCTTAGACTGAGACTTAGTCTGAAACTAAGAGATGTTCATGTAGCCAAAAGAGTCTCAGTCTAAGTCGCAGTCTGTGAACGAGCCATAAGGGCTTGGATGATTGATTTCTTTTTAACAAAGTAGTCATACGTTTCTTTCGAGCGCTCATTATTCAATCTGCGAAAGGCAAATGAATAAAATTACAAAAAACACTAAATCGAAGGTTACTACAGTGCACTGCATTAATATTTCATTTGTGTCTATGGCAATGTCTATCAGTTGTCGTGAGATTGGAATAGTTCAACAAAATCTATGAGCAAATTCACTTAAAGGACCATGCTCACGTTGGTCTGGCGGTCCCTAGCCAATTCAAAATTTGTTCCTAATCTTTGGATTTACGTAAGAATTTTTTTATTGAGTTTCTAATAAAAATAAACCTAAAGTTAAATTGTAGGCCTTGTTTTGTTAGAAACCAAGTTAGAAAATCCGTACAGAAATTTAAGGATTAGGAAAATTTTTTGAATTGGCGTGGGACCATCGGAACACAGTGAGCATGGTCCTTTAAAACCATTATTAACGTAATTCCAGTCGGCCTTTGGTTGGTAAACCCTTCCATTGACGTAACATTGAGAGAGTTAACTGTATTGGGAGAGTTGACTGTAGCCAGGGCTGGGGCACGCATGAAGAACCAATTGGAAACGCTATTATTTTTAATGATTTTGTGTTAATTTATTTGATTTTGATTAAAATTGTTTTCAATTCAAGAGTCTTCAATTTCCCCAAATTTTTTTCGGAAAAGTTGATTTTTTTCGGGGAAATGCCCCGGAGATATAAGATAAGATTGAACACCTCAAATTTCAGAGTTTTTTTATTTATTTGTTCGTATTTTTAATATTACAATTTTTAATATCACGTATTTATCCCATTGATATTTGAAAAATGTCCCTAAATACCTAAAAAGACCATCTGGTCTTCATGAGTTAAAGTTTGACTGTTGTAAAGAACAAGCGGTTTTTTTGCCTTGCCCCTTGCGATCGTACGCAACACACAAAAAAGGCTAGTGGAACAATATGTAGCGGAGTTAATTTTCCCACACAATTGTAAAGACAAGAATGACAATTCGTTAATGTATAAATTTATTGTTTCTAATTTTCATTCAATTTTAAATACTGTAAAATATGTGCGCATTAAAAAAGAGACTGTTATCAGAGTTTAATGTTTGTTAAGCTTTTCTTGCTTGTGTTTGTGTTGACAACTTGAAGTGCAGGTTCAGCTTGAGCTTTGATCCACCACAAAAAACCAACTTCCTCTTTGTATACAGCCTGTAAGGTGTCACAAAAATATAGTCAACTAAGAGTTGGTCAATCCATGCAGCGTAAACATTATTATTAACTTCTGAGCTGTACTATTGTCCGGCTTAAAGTTATCCACAAAAAAGTGGTTATAAAGGAAACTTGTGATCGGAAGAACTAGAAAAACAATCGGAGCTGCGTACTGAAATACATATTTAATAAAAAAATTGCTCAAATTGTGATGTTTTACTGCATCAAATCAAACACTATCAATTTTTTTATCAATAATTATTAAGAGTTTATAAAAACTCTATTTTTTTTCGTTAAACCACTAGATAGCTAGAATTAGAAAGCTAAAATTCTGTTATGTTCAATCGTAAAAAAACTCGTTTGGAAGATTTAAAGGGTAAACTATTACATGGTGGCACAAATTTAATCTAAAAGAGCTAATTTTCACATTTTTCTGTGAGGTGTCCAGAAAAAAATCGCTACACTTCAAATGCACCGTATGACCATTTTTTATTTCACTTTTTTCGAACGATATGTTATTTTCTAGCCCTGGAAATTCTCTATCGAGTGGTATATAAACATTTCATTACTGATAAAAAAAATTATGGATAAATTAAATAATAAATATCTCGATTTTTAAATCCGCGAATTTTCAGTTTTTGTTAAAGTATTTCATGGTCAAAAAAATTCATAAATTGTTGAAAGTTGTTAATTTCATGGTGTAGCGCATATAATGAGCTATAATATCCATTTACAGAAAAAATTCGAGATTGAGATACGGCCTTTTGAAAAAATTCGAGATTAAAAAAGTCGAAATTTTCGAAATGCCTGTCAACTTCCAAAATGATCCTAAAATAAGTTGGGAGCTAAATGGTGACTTTTCAAAAGAATTTAAAAAAGTTGGCGCTACCGGAGTATACCCCCCCCCCTTAAATGAAATTTTGTTTAAAGTGTTTCCAAACACTCTATATCGACCTAAGATTGCCTGAGAAGCTCGAAAAAGACATTTTTTGAGTTCTAGTCAATAAAAAATTGAGTTTTGGACCACCCAAAAATACCTATTTTGACCATTTTTGAAGGGATTTAGGGCCATATTAAGGTGGGAAAGGGCCAAGAATAGACCAATTTAGTGTAAAAAGAAAGATGTCGAACATAGTTTTGTTGACTGGGGCTTACCGCATAAATAAACTCTGGTATGCATACATTTTTCATGCCCAACCCAAGCAACTCAACCCCAAGCAACCAATCTCAACCCCAAGCAACCAAGCCCCCTGCGCCCCCTTCGGGGCGCAGGGGCTTGGTTGTTAGAGATGCGCGCACTCACTTACCTTAGACATAATTCCGAGCAAGACTCTTGAAGAAAAATGCATTTAGAGACTATTTTTGCCCAGCTCCAGTGACCAAAACATGCCAAAACAGGCAAATGGTCGAAATTTTAAAATGTCCAAAACTCAATTTTTCATCAACCAGAACTCAAAAATATTGTCTTTTTGAACTCCTGAAACAATTTAGGTCGATATAGGGTGTTTGGAAACACTTTAAAAAACATTGCATTTGGGAGGGGGGGGTATACTCCGGTAAGGTCAAAAAGTTTTATGTGACAATCGAAAAAGAAATGCAAGAGCTGCGAAGTCATGTATTTGAAACATTTCGCGATAAAAAAATTGGCTACTGATAAGCAGCCTAAAAGTCACTTACAAATCTTTTGCTTTAACGAAAACTAAAAATTTCCGGATTTGAAATCGAGATTAAAATTTTTGTTCTGTCAATTTACCCATATTATATTTTAAGTAATGAAATATTTATATACCATTCGATAGAGAATTTACAGGGCTACAAAATGACATATCTTTTAAAAAAGAAAAAAAAAACGAAATGCTCGTACGGTGCCCTTGAAGTGTAGGGATTCTTTTATTCTGGGACACCCTGTACATTAAAGGGAGGGTCAACGCTGTTAAAACTAGAATTCCCGACTGCAACGTTTGACTACCTGGCGGCAGAAAAATCTGCTGAGCACAAATATCGATTAATCAGGCCTTCTCGCTAGAGTACAATGCACTCAATTACCGCAATTCTCACAGAGACTCATTGAAAATCGGGTCGTTTTTCTTCAGGCTGCTGAGCAGTGAACTTATCCAGTTCAGCATTTTATTTTATGCTTATAAGAAAGCCTTTTTCCCCTTAAAATTTTATAGCGCATTTCCTAAAAATTAAAATATCACGTGATAAAGCACGAAAAACGGCATCCGATACAATGGTCAGATCACAGGTGAAGCTTTGTTTTTCCGCTTTTTGAGATGGTTGAAGAAGTGTGGTGGCAGCTTGGTCACGGGTGGACGATTCTCGTTTTATATTTCCGGGTTAGAACGCAAGATTCAAACAAAATATCTGTGTACTTTGCATACCGAAAGATAGCCAAGGCGATTCTTTTTCCCTAACAACGTTTGAATTTCTGCTTGGTCATCTTGCTTTCTAACCCGGAAATATAAAACGAGAATCGTCCACCCATGACCAAGCTGCCACCACACTTCTTCAACCCTCTCAAAAAGCAGAAAAACAGAGCTTCACCTGTGATCTGACCATTGTATCGGATGCCGTTTTTCGTGCTTTATCACGTGATATTTTAATTTTTAGGAAATGCGCTATAAAATTTTAAGAGGAAAAAAGGCTTTCTTATGAGCATGAAATAAAATGCTGAACTGGATAAGTTCACTGCTCAGCAGCCTGAAGAAAAAACGACCCGATTTTCAATGAGTCTAGCGAGGAGGCCTGATTTTGCGATATTCGTGCTCAGCAGATTTTTCTGCCGCCGGGTAGTCAAACGTTGCAGTCGGGAATTATAGTGTTAAGGAGATAGACTCGACACGAAAGGATTTATCCAAGTTTTTTAGTTTTTTTGATATGGATTTAGAGCCGTATTTTGTGGAAAACTCAATGTTGCGATTACAAAAAGACTTGTGCAGATTTAAAACTTGTATAAACATCATCAATATCAGAATTTCTAGACTCCTTCAAAAAATGGCCTAAAAACGAAATGAAAAAGGAAAAAAGCCATCGAAAAAGGTTCATTTTTTGCTACTACGTTTCGATTCTAGGCCATTTTTTGAAGGCATCGATTTTGAAGGAAGTCATCGATTTTGAAGGAATTCAGAAATTCCGATTTTAATAATGCCAATCCAACTTTTAATTTTTCACAAGTTTGACTGATATTGCAAAACCGAATTTTCGATAAAATATGGCTCAAAAACCATATTTTAAAAATAAAAAAACCGGATAAATTTTTTTGTGTCGAGACTATCTTTAACAGCCTTCATCCTCTTTTTACGGTTTTAGAGCGATTTCCAACAATTTAAAGGACCATGAAACTTGATAAGCTCAGCAATTTGCGAAATTTGTTACAAGTTACGTTCTGAAAACAGTGTTAGAAATTTTTTGGTACGCATTGTCCAATAGGGCACTAGATATTTCAATATTTCTTGTTTTCATTTAAATATTTCAATACGTAAGTCATCGATAAGTCGAGCCGTGCTTAGCGTTGCTAGATTGGATGAGCTGATAAACTTTCCTTTGCTCTACAGCTTCTCATTGCAAGATTGTGATCTATTATAGATTATAGAACTTCGATATTAACTAATGAAAAAATTTAAAAATTAATCAATTTAATAAGTTTAAAACACTCAGTTTTTAAAATGCAAAATCAACATATATAAAAACTTTTTTTCAGACAAATATATTCTGAAAAGATTAGCTTCAAGACCAGGCGAAAATTTAGGACTGAACTATATCGTTTGGTTGTAAGCTGAAAATGCGTCTAAAGTGCTTTTTTCAACGAAGTTCGATCTGAAACGTTCGAAAAACATGTTTTAGGATTAAGAAAGCATTTTTTGAAAACAATTTTTGGTTAGACTTGGTCCCCCTTTGGTTTTTAGTCATTTTGCCTCGGTCCCCTATAAATGGGATTTGAACATAGTTTTGAATACTGGAGCCTACCGCAGGAAGAAACTCTGGTATGCATGCTTTTTCATGCATCCAGAGTCACTTTCTAGTGATTTGCGCATCTCAACTCGAAGCCTCAAGCCCCTAAATCCCTTTCGTGGGCAAAAGGGGCTTGAGAGTTAGAGATGCGCGCACTCACTATACCTTAGACACGATTCCGAGAAGTACTATCCCTACCCAATAAAGCGCTGTGTCTGTCCGATGTCACGTTTTTTTTAAATTAGCGTATCTCTAACAAATCTCTGAATCTATTGTGTTCAAGACCGATTTTCGGCCAGTTTTTGCGACTTTTCATCAGATATCTTTCCGGAACCCTGAAATTCAACCACTTGGCTGTCTTTTGAGCATATAACCGGAAAATGATGTGTCTTAAAAAAAGTTTTTAAGTCTCTCCAAATTCGAGATGGTGTATTTTTGCCTGGATATTGGGTGGATTTTCGTGTTTAAGAGCAATTTCGGCCAGTTTTTGCAATCTTTCATCAGATATCTTTCCGGAACCCTTAAATTCAACCACTTAGCTGTCTTTTAAGCACAAAAACCAGAAAAATGAGGTGGTTTCAAGAAAACGTTTCTAAGTTCCTCCAAATTGGAGATGGTGGATTTCGGCCTGGATTTATGGTGTATTTTTGTGTTAAAGCCCACTTTTCTGCCAATGCCTCTTCTGCCTTTTCTACCCGGTAGGGTAGATGAATAAAATAAAAAACCGAACCACTAATGTTTCAGAACGGCATAGGCGCCGATAGGCGCCTGGAGACCCTAGTTGATGATAAAATGCATATAGAGACCCTTTTCACCAAGCTACAGTGATCAAAACGTAGTAGAATACCATAAAACTAACCATTTACTGGTCATCTACGTACCTTTTTAGGTTGCTTAAGCTTGGTCCGCCAAGACGAAAATTCAAATTTTGGTCAAAGGTTTTTTTTCAAAAACTGCTTTCCCAATCCTAAAAACATGTTTTTCTAACGTTTCAGATCGAATTACGTTAAAAAAAGCACTTTAGAAGCATTTTCAGTTTACACCCAAACGGTATAGTCCTACCTAAATCAGTATTTAAAGAGTTGCGAACGCGTATAGAGCTTCATGTTTGTCCTTTGGAAAATTTTAAAAAATTCGGCTACTTTGTAGATTTGCCAGCATAACTACACAACAATCACAGTTATTGAGACTCTTGAAGCTATGCAAAAACTCACCTGAGCAACCAACAAAGCAGTCAATCTCAAATGCATCACATACGTCTTGTGTGAAAACTGACTAGAATTCTTGTTCAAAGTCCTAAAAATGGTAATACCTAGGCAAAAACCTAAAAGCTCAGAGAATAGACCAAAGACAGCAAACATCCATGAATTTATAGGTAGCCATTTTTTCTGTTTTTTGTACAAATCTGTGCAGCTAAAAGATGCATTTCGGTTAAAAGCAGGTAGGCGGTATTTTTCTTGTATAGGCTCTTCCAAAAAGAGTCTATATATGCATTCTGATCCTGTAATATTGTCATAAATTAAAAAAAACAGTTTTTGGTATCATACTTCAGGTGTGAAGTTGGTTTGATAGGCAGTAAAAGCGAAAAATAGACTAACAGATAGCATAAAAAGCTGTATAAGAAAATTATGGCTGGCTTAGTAAACTGTGCATGTAATTTATGATTGCCCAAGATGATTGTAAAGCGGTAGAGCATGCAGTAATCTTGAGCTAATTTGACATTGATCACACAAAATACCAGTGCGGCAGTCTAAAATGGCAAGAAAATTTATTTAGCACTATTATAACGGGTGCTTGAAAAACAAAAATTCCAATTTTGACTGAAAATTTGATATATTGAGCACGACTCTGGGCAAGATTTGTAAATGTTTTGTCTCCATATTTTTAAGTATTTTTAAGCGCTTCCTCACATCCAGGCATTTGAATAAGCATCATTCGTCCCGAAAACACCCAAAATTTGTATATGTCAATGAAGTTTTTTTTTCCAAAAATATGCCGAAAATTGAGACCCAAAATCTTTAAGATTTTGAGATTTTTCGTCAACATCTTTATTCTTCTTACTCAAAACTAGAGTTGTCCAACGGCTAAATAGCCGGCCATTTAGCTGGCTATTTAGCGGCTAAATATCCGAAAACATTTGTTTATGTTTGATTGATTGGTGTTGTATATGCCGAAATAAAGCTTGATTGTATTGAAAATTTTGAGTTTTTTTTAATTTTTTTATAAATAGCTGATTTTTGGCTATATAGCCGGCTAAATAGTCAAAAAAAAATAAATAGCCGGCTATTTTGACAACTCCACTCAAAACCCAGTAAACACTGGATAAAATGACACTTTTTGCCAAATGTTATTTATTTTAAAATTTTGAGTCCCTATGAACTTCAGATTCATATTTGCAAAACTTGCAAAACTTACCCCGATCATTATTCTTTGCACTCCAAAATACCGAAAAAATCCATTGATGACTGAACAGCTTGCAGGGTAAAGCATGTCCGGCAATAAACCAAATCCCAGAATTATTACAAAATTTGTGTCCCAAAACTAAATTTTTTTTAATGATCGATAGACATCAAAATAATTTTTTCTTACAGTTATCAGTGCTAAAAACGCTCGATAACCGTGCATAGAGGTTGGAGAAACATAAAAAATTAAATAAACTAAATACACTTCTATCAATATAGAAATTGTTGTGATTGATATTACTATCCAGTCAAAAAGACTGTATGATGACCCAATTACAAAATTGTCAGCCATTTTTTTGCTAATAAAGTTAGTAAAAGTGGAAATTGTATATAAGTGAACTGGTTTTATTTTACTGAAATAAGCACCTGCCAATAGTCATACTTCCACTTAATTTAGGCATAAATTTTTCATTTATATAAATGAATTTTCAAAATCGAATTTATAAGTGGTGTAGAATTCTTATATGTTAAATCGAGAGTTGACTGTATTTCCGATAAACTTTTCTTCCTTGAATTTTTTCAAATGTCATTTTTGCAGCATATTCGAAAGTAGATAAAAACGATAAAATTTCCTTTTTACAAATATGTAGCTTCAAAATCGGATCTCGAGATATGGCTGTGATGGGCCTGAACTGGTGCTATTTTCTTTGGTCAGTTTTTTATTTTTTTGAACAACCCTTCACATTATACACCATTCTACGCAAATCGAGCGAGCTTTTTGTTGGTATTAGTACGTTCAACTTTGTGGTTATTTTTATATAAAAAGGGGCTTCTAACAGTAAAATTAAGTTTCGAAAATAGCGATGTTTGAAACAAAACCTATTTTCTTTAAAAAATACTTTAATACTTTTCTTATAAATATCGTATAATAACAAAAATAGAATTTGAAAAAGTCAGAACTGTTCTTGAACACGACCGACTTATTAATTAATATGTTAGGGAGACCTGTCGCAGACACTTGTGTAATTACAGCAAAAAAGCTTGCAAAATTTTAGAATTTAACTTTAAATACTAGATTCCGCAACTAAATAATTATATAGTCTTTTAAAAATTCTTATAAAAGTTTATTTTCATTTCTTCTTCAAATAGTTTTCACAAAAAATCTGACTGTTTCTTAACACTAGAACGGTCGAGCAGCCACTTTGTGCAGTTGGACTCAGTTTTCGACGCTGACTCCGAATATGGTCACAGAGTTGGCTGATTCGATGTTTTGAGCGGATGATGATCATGATAGACTTGCTTATGAAACTGTCTTTTAACCTCAAAACTCACGGTCGAATTCCGAATTCCGCTCAAGACAACAAATATTTGAACTTGAAGAAATTTCAAGTTTGAATCATTTGTTGTCTTGAAGTTTGGAATTCGACCGTGAAAACTGAGTTTAACTGCACAAAGTGGCCGCTCGACCCTTGTAGTGTTAAAAGGCACATTGAAGCTTTGTTATTTTATTCATTTAATTCATTTAATTATATTTTTATTTTAATTTAAGTAAGATTAAGTGTGACTGCAAACTCAACCCTCTATTTAACGTAAGTCCTTTTTTAAAATAGGGATACGTTAAGTTTATTACCTGCATGTTTTTAAGGCAAGACTGTTTTCATTTACAAAAATAAGATTTTTTGTGGTATTACGAACTACGGACTAGACTGACTCAAGACAACTAACGAAAGTCTTCAAAATTAGACTAATAGGTTTCTTTGAAAAAAGTAAGGTTAAATCGAGGGTTGACTGCATTTTTCAACGTGATTTCCAAACAAAAACAAAATGCTTAATACAGTCGACGCTCTCCCTAAGATACGCCCAGGGACCGGCCTGAGAGGTATCTTATGGAGAGCGTATTTAGCCAAATTTCCCGAAAAGCGTATCTTATGAGGAGCGTTCTTATATATAATTATGAAATTCACCGCCTAGTTAACTTTTTCCAGCATTTTTTAGAATCTTAGTCAAAAATAATGAAATCCAGCACTTATTTTATCAATTTAAACACCTATGTTTTGGATAAATGCATTCATATTTGAATAGTTTTCACTAAAAAAATTTATTATGTAGCCATCGAATTGAGATTTTTTACAGCTTAAAGTTCTTTTTAACTGTTTGTCTTATTCCAATGCTTGTTTAATCGATTCAAGCTGTAAAGAGGTTTAAACTTGTCTATCAGATGAAATGCAGGGTATACTTGTGCTCTTCCAAAAAATCACGAAATGCCCATATATAATATTTACTTGAAGATTAAACCATTTAACGCATGTTAAAGGTGTTTTTATGCATGGGATACTCATTTTCGATGAAGAAAAATTGACAGAAGTGTGCTACAGTCAACCCTCGACTACATTTTACAAGGGACCATATCGAACTGTCCCCGCAAAATTGAAAATTTGGCTTTTCTAATAATGTTCGCCATGGTCGATTTACTAGTAAAAGTGTCAGAGATATCTGCCCATGGAAAGTAAAAGCGCCAGATTGAGCACCCTCTAAACCTTGAAAAAAGTGCTTGGTCCCCCTTTGGTCAAAAATTTCAAAAAATGAATTTTGAAAAATTCATCTTCAAAGCCGGTCGATCCTCGAAGTATCCAGAGGCGTTCCAGGAATAACGAATTGTCAACCACTCATATACTCACTTCACGGTTCATCAGAAATTTATTGTCCGCCACTTCAGAAACTACAAGATGAGGACAAGAGGACTTCATTCGTTATTCCTGGAACGCCTCTGGATACTTCCAGGATCGACCGGCCAGCTTTCGGACTCCTGCCCAATTCTGCTTGAAGGACTATCCACCAAACAAGAAGTGTGAGTGGGGCGTGGTCTCTCTCCTCCGATGTGCATATTGTGGGCGGTTGCTTTGCTTCAAACACTTCATGGGCGATCGGCATAAGCATGAGGAATGAGAATTTGTCTAGTTTTTCTATTGGGGTATTGTTTAGCGAAGTGAATAAAGACTGAAATCCAACCTTCAATGAACAAGGCGGATTGTGCAAATTTTCTAAATGTTCAAAGTGTACTCTCCAAACTTTTGCCCATATAAGTGAAATGAAAATGAAAATTAGGCGGGATTTTGAAAGTGAATTTTTCAAAATTCATTTTTTGGCAGAATTGGGCAGGAGTCCGAAAGCTGGCCGGTCGATCCTGGAAGTATCCAGAGGCGTTCCAGGAATAACGAATGAAGTCCTCTTGTCCTCATCTTGTAGTTTCTGAAGTGGCAGACAATAAATTTCTGATGAACCGTGAAGTGAGTATATGAGTGGTTGACAATTCGTTATTCCTGGAACGCCTCTGGATACTTCGAGGATCGACCGGCTTTGAAGATGAATTTTTCAAAATTCATTTTTGAAATTTTGGACCAAAGGGGGGAGCAAGCACTTTTTCAAGGTTTAGAGGGTGCTCAAACTGGCGCTTTTACTTTCCATGGGCAGATATCTCTGACACTTTTACTAGTGAATCGACCATGGCGAACATTATTAGAAAAGCCAAATTTTCAATTTCGCGGGGACAGTTCGATATGGACCCTTGTTAGTCATATTTTGTAGAAATTCTTCTTTTTCGTTGAACAGTTTTTTGAAAGTATCTTGTGAATAGCGGTATTTAAAGACTTGGGACTGTCTCCAAGCGTATCTCATTTAGAGCGTATCTTATGGGAAGGGTATTTTATGGAGAATGTTGATTACAGCCTTATTTAGTGCAAAACCAACCAAACTAGTTTGAAGCGTATCTTATAGAGAGCGTATCTTATGGATAGGGTATCTTATGGAGAGCGTCGACTGTATAAGTATCGTAAATTTAATTACTGTCGGTACATTTCTACACTTTTAGAGAAACGAATTTGTAGAAAACACCATATTATCTATAATAAAAACCACACCGACAGAGCCTTAATTAAAAACCCTGAAAAATGAAAAAAAAAATTGATATCGATTTTGAGATTTTCGGATGCGCAACCAAAATCTCGAGCCAAAAAAAGAAAAAAGACAGATTTGTAAAATATTTTCTGTAGGATGAGATATAATGGGTGTCCAATAAAAATTGCACTATTTTTTTAATTCCCACATTTCTACATTTCTTACCAAGTTTCAACAAATCTTTATTCACAAATGGTCGTGTTGACATATTATATCGACATATTGACTACCGACATATAGCCACGGCTGCGCCAGGACCTACGCTCGCATTCACGCTGCTTAATACACGGTATCTCAAATCTATGTTACCAAAAAAGAGCACATGATACCTCTTCATTTAGACAATGAGATCAACAAAATTTACTATTCACTTCAGTCGGCTCAAAATCGCAACACTTTTATCAACAAAAAATTGTAACAACAGCTCATATTTATCCTTACTATCCCTGCAAGCATACTAATATACTCTCCTAGTACGGGGTGGCCCAAACGGGGTGGCCCCAAACCAACACTGTTTTGTTCAAGGCTTTTGAATTTATATATTTCTTACACCATTCAGCAGTGTTTGTAGCTTGTTTAAAAGCCAAGATCAAGGGCTGCGTGCTAGTGCAAAAACATTTCGAAAATCACAGCAAAATTTCAAAGAAATATGTCAGAATTTGCTGTTCAAATTCAGACTTTTTGAACAGTTTAAATTAGACAGTTCAGTCATTGAAATTTTGCGTGTCGCATTTATTTATTGTTTTTTTCATTGTGCTCTCTTATTTTTTCATTGAATTTGGTGTAACAAGGATGGACGGTTGCAGTCTTAGGTCATAAGGTCAGCTTCAAGGCAAGCAACATATGGGAAGCAACCACTTAGTGAGTTAGCCCTGTGGAGCGAGCCGCGTTAATCTCATGCTACGAGAGCTAGACCTAAGACTACGGCAAATGAGAGAACTCGGTACCAGCCTCACAACCGTTATTAAAACATCCTTGCTTACGCCAAAAAAATCTGTATATCAGACAGTGCGCGGAAGGCCTTGACAAAATTTTTCGAATTTTTTCAGGTTTTTTTGGGCCACCCTGTACACCCACTCACCACTAGGGTTGTCGATCGATTTATCGAAATTGATCGAAAGCGACCGAAAATCGAAGCTTTTTCGATATTTTCGATTTTTCGATTATAGATTAATCGACATTTTTCGATTATTTCGATATTGCAATAATCGATTAATCGAAAATTTTCGAGTTTTTCGATAATCCGATAATCGATTATCAAAAATTTTCGATATTTCGATACTTCGATAATTGACTTTTTGTCGATTTTTCTCGATAAAATCGATCGAAATCAACCGATAATCGAAATTTTTCGATTATCGATATCTATTTCCCTGACACACACACCTACTCTCCTGATATCCCAATACTCTGTCCGGAACTTATTTAGCTGGGGGTGCGCATTTTTCACTTATTTAAAAATCATGTTTAAATGACTTCTAAGTGACTTTTATGTGCTTAAAACGATAAGCAAGTTATTTTGTGACACTTTTCCACATAAAAAAATGATTTTTCAAAAAAAAAATTTTTGACCAAAATATGACTTTTTGCCTTGGAGGACAAGTAAAACACCTTTTGATAAGACCCTGAGACATAAATCACTCGAAAGTGACTCTGGATGCGTAAAAATGTACGCATACCAGAGTTTCTTTATGCGGTAGGCCCCAGTTAACAAAACTATGTTCAAATTCCATCTTTTTAGGGTATTCAGGTACCCTTTCAGGTTGGATTGCCTTGGAGGAGCAAGGCAAAAAGTCAAATTTTGGTCAAATTTTTTTTTTCAAGAAATCCATTTTTTATGTGAAAAAGTGTTAGAAAATAACTTTCTTATCGTTTTAAGGGTACTTGTGCTGTTTAGACCCCCCCCCCATTTTTTGGTTGTGAATGTTTTTTTATGTTTTTAAGCAGAATGTTTATAGTCCCCCTTTTAATATTAATTATCACCCCCCCCCCCCCCATCATTCGTACAACTTTGTAGATCCTGATACTGGAGCGCACACACAAACTGTAGAATCTACGTGGCAGAAGTTCAAGCGTCGACATAAGTATGAATATGGTACACATCGATCTGTCTTCCGTAGCTATGTATCTGATTTCGCTTGGCGTAGAAAGTTCAATGGAGATGATATTTTGTTTAATTTGTGGTCGCAAATTGTATCGTTATATGAATGTGAATAAAGTTTTTGACGTTTGCATGTACTTTAGAAAATTTGTGGGGGGGGGGTCTAAACATCACAAGTACCGTTTTAAGCATATAAAAATCAATTAGAAGTCATTTAAACATGATTTACGAATTAGTAAAAAATGCGCTGACATACTTACCCACTCTCATAGCCAAAGTACTAACTACTACCTACCAATTACTACCAACTACGGCATACTTGCTTTTTAGGCAGACTTACATATGAAAGAAACCAAACACGATAAAGAAAAACACCTCGAAAACAATATAATACAAATTTCTTCTCAAGACAAAAAGAAAGCCCAATTTTCAAATTCCCCCTAAATGACCACCTCCATACTCGTTGACGCATCCCCTATTCAAATTCATCATATTATAAGCTGAGATTCAGCGCTACAAAACGGACATCCCGCCCTGGCCGTAAAATTCACTTAGCTCTAAAATTTTGACTCCGGAACAAAAAACGGCGTTTGCTTTCTAAAACCCGAAAATAACCAATCGAAAGAATTCTCAAAACCAAAATCTAAAAACATCATTCGACTCCTGACATTTTCAGCTTCAATCAAAGAAAAGTGACTTGTAACACAGACAAAAACACTCTAAAAAATCAAAAATATCAAAAGTGGACAAACCAAAAAGCTCTACAGGATGTCCCACAAAAACTGGTGCAAAAAAAAATTCGTCCAAGGTTTCCCCTCCCCGCCGGGATTGGGCTTTTTCGTGTTTTAACGTCTCTTGGACGATGTTGAAAGATAGGAAACATTGGAAGATTCTGAAACACATACGGAAATGACAAGGAATGCGACAAAAAGAATTATAAAAAATTGAACGAAAATTCAAAAATTGCACCAGTTTTTGTGGGACACCCTGTATACAGGAGATTTTTTAGTCATTTTCAGCTATACTTGGTTTAAATTTGTTGGCTGAAACCTCAAATTTTTTTGTTACTTCACCGGTTGCGAAAGCCCTTAGCAAGTTTTTTCGAAAATGGTGCAGTTCTTATTGGACGCCCTGTAGGGTCCTTATGGTGTTTCTCATGAGAATGTTCTGCATTGTTTGACATAATATGATATTTTGTCAAATCTTTTTAAGAAAGGAACTATAAATGGAACTGTACTTGTTTCGCCCAAAACAACACTACCGACTTTATGGATGTGCTAATATTACAGTGGAAGATGTGCCACTGGAAAAGCGCCAACACATTACTGAAGGAGTTATCATTATTGCATTGACTGCAACTTATTATGCAGGTTTTTTTGTAAAAATGCTATTCATACATTAAAAAAATACGCAAAAATTGTTCACGATTTTATATACAAGAAAAAATTACAGATTTTGTATGTTCCGTGCATCCTTTCTATGTATCAACACTTAAATATTCATTGTTATAAATTCTTCTTTACATAAGCATTATTGACTGCAGTATACTTTGGCTCATAGGCTTTGTGCATGGCTATTTCGCTATTGTTGGCGTGGTATACTGCTCACATCCGACACTAATCTACTTTCTTGGATGCTATATTTGGGGTAAATTAACAAATATTCAAACAACACATCTAGAAAAATGTTGAAAAAATATCTTTTATAAACTTAGTATAGAAAAATTTTGCTGCATTTGCCCAATATTAGACTTAGTTCTTTTTATTTCATTTGAAGTTTTTTATTATCAGGTGATCTTGCATTAGAGGAAAATCTGGCTGAATTTACTCTTACCACTTAAAACATATATCGAGAAAACTTGGCCGTGACGGAAAAATGAAAATTTTTCTTTTATTCCTATCTAGCCTGAACTAAGAAAAGCTCAAAAAGGGCTGGATTATTTATTTATCTATTTATTTATTTATAGAAGCTAAGCAATAACCGTCTGAAGTTGGTCGGTCATAAGGCGTCGCTTTTTTCAGTGCTCTACTTGAAATGCCTCTAGCATAAAGTTTTCACGATCAACCCCACACTTATAATAAAGAATTTCACTACTAATTAACAGCGCTGTCTAATATGCATGAAAGTTTTTAAAAACTATGTAAGAATATAGGAAAAGGAGGCTAAAATTCAAAACATTATCATTTTGAAAAAACTTTACGATAAGTAAGAAATCTTTTTCGACCCTAATTTTATTAAAAATTCATTGCATTTTGAAGCGCAGTTCCTGCACTACAAGAAAGGTGAAAATCAGGGTAAGTAACTCAAAATTTCGAAAAAACTACATCTGGCCAAAAAATACAATTTGGTCATTTTTCGTCAAAATGCCGTTTATCCAGTGC
Source organism: Ditylenchus dipsaci (assembly GCA_004194705.1). Classification (NCBI taxonomy): domain Eukaryota; kingdom Metazoa; phylum Nematoda; class Chromadorea; order Rhabditida; family Anguinidae; genus Ditylenchus; species Ditylenchus dipsaci. The sequence goes on along the minus strand of SADC01000900.1, from coordinate 186,921 downwards.
TTATCGATTTTTAAGCACCAAAAAAAACTTTTTTTGGTGTAAAACCTCAAAAACAGCAAATATTTAGGGTCTCAAAAAAGTAAAAATCTTTTTAAAAAGTACAGTTACGTTACCCTGTTGAAAATAAATTTAATTTCTTAAGGGAACTGTGGTTGACCAGAATCAAGGTTGGCCTTAAAATGTTTCTCGGTTATTATAAAGTCATTTTTAAAAGAATTCAGTCGTTTTGAGCTTTTCATAGTTCAGGCTACAAGATAGGAATAAAATAAAAAAGTTTCATTGTTCCGTCATGGCCAACTTTTTTCGAAGGTCAGTCATTTTACAGACTCTGTGTTTTTAAGGCGCATACACAATGAGGAGGCTGTTTGCGGATGCTAAAACAGACTAATCACTAAGAATCCGCGAAACAGAATCCTCTCTTTTTTTACTGTTTTCCCAAAATTATTCATTTGGTGTGGCTTTTTTATTTTCCAGTTGCTTTTTCAGCTTCTCACATCATATAGTTGAGGTGTAGGGCTATCAAATGAGCTATTAACTGAGTAAATGTTGCTTCGCAAACTCAGATAAAATTTTAAGACTCCACCCAAGAATCCTAACTCGAATACGAGTGCGGGTGCTTGGGCGAAGTCTTTCTTTTTTAACTTGATTTTTTCAACAGCATCTACTTTATCAATAACTCATCTGGTAGCCCTGAATCTTAGATACAAGATGGGACCAAAAGAATAATTTTTGAAAAATTAAAAAAAAGTTATGGCCATTTCCATGTGACAAATCAGATTTAGCATCCGCAAACAGCCTCCTCATTGTGAATGCGCCTTTAATGAACCTTGACTGCCACCAGTAAATTAGTTTGGGGGACCAAGGCAAATATTTTTAAAGCAAGTCGTAAAAAAAGAATATTTTTAACATTTAATTTTTATTTTCTTTCTATTTTCATCTTTATAATTTTGTTGTTTTTAAGGTATTTGGATTTTTCAAACTTCTGCTCAGATTACTTTAGTAATAAATAGGTGTGTAGCTCTTCTTTCTTTCCGAAAAGAACGCATGATGTTTGAAGGTGAGACATTTTACTATTGTGTCTAACATGCAAAACTCAATAAAGCTACGAACTCTCATATTATGGCCAACTTTCTTACATCACTTTTCACACACATGATACTCACTCACTTGATCCCAAGAGTAATGAAATACATCCTCCTTTGTCCATGAAAATGTTTTTTATTCTCTTTCCTTAAGAACCCTTCCTCCTTAAAAAACTGCCCTTTAGTCCTCACACTCACTGACAAATTTCAGATTCCACTCGATACGAAAATTATTTAAATTCGAATTATTTCAAATTCTAAACGTTTTTTTTGTCTCGAGCGCTATTTGAAATCTGCCAGTGAGTTCAAGAATTAAACGGCAGTTATTCAAGTAAATTGACCATGCCGAACACGATACGATGTCAAATTTTTGTTTTGTCTAGTGCGGAGAAGTTTTTACGTCGAAATATTATTTTATAAATACTTTTTAACTTATATTTTAACACTATAATAGCCTCGTTTCAATTTATTTCAAAGAATTATCCGATGCAGTTTTTCTTGCTCTGTCAAGTGCTAGTCATTGTCAACTAAGAAAATGGCGATTCCACACCTTTTTCTCATATTTAATTACAGACAACTTTTTGAAAAATAACACAGCCGTTTCTTCAAGCCAAATATTTTTTATTCGGGTGTCAGGAATACCTCAGCTGTATGTCATTAAAAAATTGTAATCTGTGCTTTTTCTGCATATAAATTGGCATGGTCTAGCTCTTTGAAATTGCATGGGTGAAAATTGTGACTTAGCCAGTTCACAAAGGCAGCTGACCCCACAAAGTGACTTTTTACAATTTTTTTCACCATCGTGTTCAGCAAAAAGAATATACTTTTTATACACATGGTCTTTCCTGTGTAAATTACTTCATTAGTTTTATTAAGACAAAAATAAGGATTGAAATAATATTTATATGACACACTTTTTCACATTTTCAATGGTAGGGGACAAAATGAACAAGTTGCAAATTTTCTATTAATATTTGAAACCCCTCAAAGACTGGCTGATAATTATGGGTGGCGGATAAATATAAACAGGCAAATTTTGCTATCAAAGCATTTTCAATCAAGCCACATCTTTCGCTGTGACAAAAAAATTTCTCCCCCTTTTCCCCATTTTTCTAAAACATTTGAGGTTGGCGCATATATTTTTGGATTGGAAAATCAATTTTACTTGGATTCTATTTCTTTTTTTATTCAAAACCCTTACTGTTTACTGGAATCCATTTCTCGTGGTTTTTCAATCCCTACGTTGGATATCAAGATAATCTAGCTGCAAACGTAAGTTGTTAGTTATCTTTGTGAAACTGTGAATCTAAAATTATTCAGTATATAAATAATTTACACTTGATCTGGGATGGTGGATTTTCCATAGCAATACCAACGCTTTACATTGTCTTTTCCCTGCTCTTCATTGCAAAATTCAAAAAATTGAAAGGAGATATCAAGATTTCTAGGCTGCAAAAATTGGTGAATTATTATGTATTTTTTATTTAATTTTTCAGTTTTCAAATTTTTTAGATGCTTTTACAAGTTTTTATTATAAGCGTGTTAAATCTAAGTACTGTTTCGCTTTATGTTGCTATGATGTTTATAGTTCCCAATGAATTTATTATACATTTTGCTCATTTCAGCTGGTTTCACATTCACGGTGAGGTTATGAGACTATAATTTAATATTTATAAGTCCAGTTTTAAGGTATACCACCTATTATATTTTGCTGTTTAATTCCACTATTAGAACAGACGCTAAAAGGATGTGTTTTAAAGTTCTCAACAAATTTTTAGGAAAACAGAAAATAGAATTTGGAATAGCTTTTACCCAAACTTGACGCCGTTGTATCAGTGCTAATAAATAACTAAAAAATAAATAAAACATAAATAAATGAAATAAATAAACTTTCTACAACGTTTTACAAAAATATTTTTCTTAAATATTAGTAAATTTTTTTATCAGCGTACAGATCTGGGTCTCAGCTCCAAGGTCGATATTTCAGTCTAATAGTAGGACAAGATGTACAAAGAAGTTCACTGTTTTTAAATTGATTCGAAGTTATGGCAACTAGACAAGAGTAGTTTGTTAGCTATATAAATGTATACTTCACTACAAAAAAGAACGCCAACAAAAAGCTGGCGCCTTGTTTTTGTTCCGCCAAAGCACCGACTGAGCGCCTGCGCTGAGCAGTAGCTTATTAAGCGCCTGCTGACCTCGAAAAAGATTAAATTTGAATTGGCGCCATTCGAATTTCACCACGAAATAATCTTTGATCTGTTCACTGCGCGTGGAGGATTCTATACTGCAACCACAATACTGTAATAGGTTTCAGCATAAAAAATTTATAGGAGACTTTGTAAGGTAAAAAGCAATTTCAAAATACTTTTGAAGTTTTCTTCGGCCCTAGGTAAATTAATCCCCAGTAAATTCATCCCCTAGTCAGCATTTTGAAAAATTTCGCTTAAGTCAAACAAAACTTTTTCAGTCTGAACCAACCAAACCAAGTGGCCATTAAAGAATTAATGTTTAATGTCTGTACATCCTAGCCACTTAGCGAGCATTAGGTAATGATACCCAAAACAAAAAAAAGAAATAACATTTGTAATTGTTAAACACTTTTCCTAGAGCTCTTAAAACACTCTAAAATCACTAATGCTATTATAATAGCCGTTTTATTGGGATTGAAACTGCTGGAAAGAAAATTTAAAAACCTATTAAGTGATGATTCTTTAAAATAATAATGACAACTTAGTCATCAAAAATGGGCATAGAGCAGCTAGATTTGTGTGTATCAAAATTTTATAATTAAAAAATTGTAACTTTTTCTAAAAGTAAAAATTATCTAATCTAAGAAATAACTATGGAGTTATATTTGTTTCGCCCAGAAGAACACCATCGACTTTATGGATGTGCCAATATCACAGTGGAAGATGTGCCACTGGAAAAGCGCCAACACATTACTGAAGGGGTCATCACCATTGTTTTATGTGCCATTTATTATGTATGTCCGAGTTTGTTTTACAAAATGGTGTATCCGTTACAACGATTAACACGGGAGTTTTAAGATCAGCTGACCACAAATATTACAAAATAAGACGTGAAAATTCGGGTGCCATGATCTTAAATAGCCCAATTAACTCTTTAGGTACAGGTATGGTTTCAAAAACGTTTGATTTTTCTTAAAGTTGTATATTTGAATTTTTTTGTCTCTGACAGAATTTAAAATTTGGCAAGATCTTTGCTGAACACAAATATCACAGCTGTATCCCAGAGGGCCTTGCAAAAATTGGGCTATTTGAGGGCATCTTGATAAAATTCTAGTATTTTTTCAAACAAAAAAAAAAAGAACGATAAGAAAAAATGGAAAAAGGTGTTTAGTCAGGATACGTAACTAAAAATTTTGAAATGAAGTACAGTTGGCCAAATAAAATAAAATTTGGTCATTTTTCGTCAAAAAGTCTCATTTAATTCAGTGCTCATTGGTTTTGACGTAACAATTAATAATCTTTGAAGATTTGGGTCTCCAAAAAAGTGCACCTCTTAAATAAAATACAGCTATGTACCGTGTATTTATTCGAAAAAAGGTATTTTAAAAGTGTTTTACAACGTGATTTTCAGTCTTCAAATAATAAAGGAAGATTTACAAACACAACACACACGATCATAAACAAAGTGGCCCAAAAAATTGGAATTTTTTTTATAAATTTTGGATGTAGCCAAAAAAAATATGCCGTGGTCCCTCCAGTAGATGTTATTGTCTTTTTTCACAAAAGTTTGCCTTGGTCTTCCATCTTGTTTTTTTTTATCTAAAGTCTTGAAAATGTAGTTAAGACACGCAAGTATTGTCAAAAGAACAATTTTGGACTAAACATTTTGAAATCGGAAAACTAGAAATTTTGCCCATAGCAAAGTTAAGTGATGGTAGCAGCTGAATTCAATTGATCTTCTCCATTATAGTCCGACAGACGACTTTCATTAGCTAAAAGTACAATTTTCATCTGAAAAAATACGAGAAATCGGGCAAATATAAAACGAACATGGAAATTTAAAATAAAAAAAACAGAGGGGACCAAGGCAAAATTTTGTGGAAAAAGCTAAAAATCAACAGGGAAACCAAGGCGTTGCGTAGAGTCAAAATTTTTATGTGGAATTTTTTTATCTGCAGCTTTTTCCTATTGTTTTTCATGTATAAATGTTGTGTTTCAAATGAAAGAGCTCTCAGGTAGCTTAACTGCTGTCATTGTATTCTTGAGGAAATCGATGGGGCAAGAGGTACATACGCAAATTTTTCAAAATTTTCCGAATTTTTTCGGGCCAACCTGCACAGAATTTTTTTTATATATTTTTATAGATTCTGTACATTCCATGCATTCCTTCCATTTACCGTCATATGAACAATCCTTGCTACAAAATACTTTTTTATATAAGCATGGTAGACGTTTTGATGATTTGGATTCCGGGATTTTTGCACGGTTATCTCGCTATCATTGGAGCGGTATTCTGTTCATATCCTACTTTTATCTATTTGGTTGCATGCTATGCTATGAGTAAGCTTACTTTCAGTGTTTGCTCTAATAGGCCGACCTGTCCTAATAAACTGACCAGAGTTAGAGATGCGCGCACTCACTTTTATTTAAAAACTTGCCCTTTATTCGGGAGGCGAAATCTTTAGAAATTCGAATGTCCTTTAAATAAAGATTTGTCCTTTATTTGGCTCAGCGTTTTTTATTTGCCCTTCAAAATCTTGCCCAATTTATAAGAAAACAGTGCAAATTTTCGGAAAGCAACGGACGACTTCCACACGCATAAGAGATCAATCTAAATTGCTGTGCGGAACATAAATCAAGCAACATCAGGACTTATCGAAGCATAAGCATGAAAAGCGAAGGCCGTGAAGACGACAAGGTTTCTTTTGATTTACAGGGTGTTTCAAAAAAAAACTCCCTCATTTTTAAAAAATTGGTGTACGTAACTCCTTATCCGGTCGATTTCTAAAATTTTCGGAAATCTCCACAGTATAAGATTTTTGTGTCTAATCATATATCGTCCGGCTCACCTCATATAGTTTTCACTGTTATATGGCTGTCGCTATACTCATGGGATATAGAATACTTGCTCCGACGTTCGACATTGATTTAGGCTACTACATTGAAAAGGTCATCTTTCTTTGAAACTTTCCGGCTTACACTACACTAGTTCACTCCCCTTTAGTAAAATTTGACGGGGTAACACTACGTGTACGCAGAGCAGGTCAGAGTCAAAGTCAAGGTCAAAGTTACTAGGTGTGTACGCACAGAAAGTCAAAGTAACAGTCAAGGTCAAAGTCAAAGTCAGGGTGAAAGTCAAAGTCAAAGTCATGGGGTGTGTACGCGCAGGAAGTCAGAGTCAAGGTCATCAATCAAAAACAATATACTCATCCACAGAATTCTAACGGAAACTTTATTAGACAATTGATCTTTTGAATTTTTTTTTACTTTTTCGGGGTCCAAAACATATTTTTGGACTAAATAGATTTTGGAACAAGAAAAACGTAAATTTTTTTTTGCGCCAAGTGGACGACCACTTGGTTTGGTTGCTTCAGACTGAAAAATTTAAAAAGGTCCGCAAATTTACCGAAGGGTGGATTTATCACGAGTGAATTTACCGGAGGGTGACCTCCACCTGACCAGGCAGTACCTATCCGAGCTTTCGGAGACCGGAAGGGTTACCACTTTAAAGTGGGTTAGTTGCTCAGGTTATTTTCTGAAAACATTGTATCTAGCAGCACAAGCACCACTGATCAGTCATCAAGAAGATCAAAAATAAGACACAAAAAATTTCGAAAAAACTTTGACTTTGACTTTCTGTTTCAAACTTTTTTGAAACGCCAGTCAAAGTCAAGGGCAAAGTCAAAGTCAAGGGCAAAGTCAAAGTCAAAGTGATGCGTACACAGCCAAAGTCAAGGTCAAAGGCAAAGTCAAAGTTGACTTGCAGGTTGACTTGCAAGTCAACTTTCTGTGCGTACACACAAAAACTTTGACTTTGCCCTTGACTTTGACTTGCTTTGCGTACACGAGGCATAAATCAGTAATTTGACGGGATAAAACAATTTGAGCCTAAATTTTTTCATGCCGGCCGTCCACCGGCCGGCCAAAACAGTAAAAACACATCAAATTTTAACCTTTCAACCAATTTTTCTTTGCTTTTACTGATTTATTGGTTGAAAAATAAGTCTTTATTTAAATAATACAGCAATGGCTCTACTCACCTTTAGGGTATTATTCATAGCTTCGTCCTCCTGTTGTTTTTCTTCAAAAATGCCTTGGTCTCTCCTGTGTTACAGTGTTACAATAACCATAATAGACAGATACAGGGGACCAAGGCATTTAAAAAAAACAGTGGTACCAAGCTAAAAATAATACCCTGTGAAGGACAATAGAGCTAGCATTTCAATAGAGCAATTTCAAGAATATATTTTGAGTTGTATGTTAAAAGTATGGATGCTGCAGCATAGTAGTACAGTACCTGGTTAAATAATATCTTCAAATATTGTTGTAAAACCCTTTAAAAAACCTTAAAAACCAAAAGATCAAAGGGATGGTCTCGGTCTAGTACAAGACGGTCCCGGACGGGCCGGCCGTCCCGTCCGAGTATGCCGTTGCCGGCCGTCCGCCGTCCTGGACGTTTTTCAACGGTCGGCCTTGCCGGCCACGAAGACGGTCGGCCTTGCCGGCCATACGACCGTACGGTTTTTCCGCGCCGTCCGGACGGGGACGTGGACGGGACAGGCCCGGCCGGACGGGCGGTCACTATGACCCATACCCACCAGCCTCCCACCCCTGAGGGGGTACCAGGTAAATATTCAAAAAAAATCATTTTCTAAATCTCTTTCTAGATGTTTTGTTCAACTTTTTTCTGTGCCGTATTTTAATCAATAAAAATTCACACTCATGCTGTAAAAATGTGAATTAGGCTCAAAATTTCAGGAAGACGTCTTTACATATGGTTTGGAGCATCTTTTGTGTGGGCAATTTACTGGTGGCTCTTCGTTACACCAGTGCTCTTTACTGGCATTTATTTTTCTTGGTTTGTCAATCCGTATGTCGGCTACCGTGATGACTTCAATGCTGATGTATTTTGAAAATATAAACTTAGTAAAACCTTTCAGTAAAACCTTTAGTATGTGACCATCACAACCACAGTTTGGGACTCAATTTTTGCTGTGACCGTTCCTATTCTTTATCTTATATTTGCGGTACTCTTTTTTGGAAAATCATTCAAACTAAAAAGCAGCGCAGCAGTTTCAAGGCAGCAAAAAATGGTAAACATAAATTAATTTGATTGCAGCAATTAGTAGAAATTTTAAGTTGCTTTACAAGTATTTATTATAAGCTTGCTGAATTTCACTACGACATCAATCTATGTTTCTATGATGTATATAGTACCGAACGAATTCGTTATTCATTTGGGACAATTTTGTTGGTTGCACCTACACGGTAGAAAAATTTGAACAATAAATAAAATTGGCCATTTTTTATCCTTTCAGGGCTGCCACCAGTAGTATTCCTGCTGTTTAATTCTACTATGAGAGAAGATTCCTACAAAATGCTTAATCTTTTTATTAACAAAGAAAATAAAAAGTTCACTACTGGCTTAGCTGCATCGACTAGCAAATTACACTTTTCTAACACTAAAAATTAAAATAAATCGAAAAATAGACATTGTTATTTATTTATACACAGGGTACGTAACTCAAAATTTTGTAAAAAAGTACATTATGTCAAGGAAAGTACAATTTGGTCATTTTTCGTCAAAAAGTGCCATTAATTTTATTATTAATTTTTGAGCATGAAAAAATTTTTTGACTAAAGACTTCTTAAAAGATTTCGGGTCCCAAAAAAGTACAAATCTTTTAAAAAAGTGCAGTTACGTTCCCTGTTTATACAGTCAAAACTATTTAAACGACACCCCAGAGGACTGCCTTTGAAGTATCAGTTTAAAGAGAAGTCAGTTTCAAGGTATGTTAACGGGTGTACCAAAACTTCCTGACGGATTTTCAAGGCCTCGTTTATTGTAAATTTCGGAATCACATCTGTTCTCTTTTTACACTATTAGTAGCCCTGAACCTCTTGATTCTAATGCAAGGTTTCCCACTCGAAATTTCAAAATAGAGGACATTTTTATGAAATGGAGGATATTTGGTCTAAGAGTGCCATTTTATCGAGTGCTTATTGGATTGTGAGCATCAAAATAAATATTTTGACGTGAAATTTTAAAAATTCAAAAGATATTAGGTCTCAAATAAAAGAAAAACCTTTCAATAAAAGACTTTTGGAAGCCCTGTTTTAATGACAGATTAAGCTAAGCTTGATTACTTTGGAGAGAAACCATAAGAAAAGAATGGATGGAAGGGGCTGACCATCCAGCCAGTAACCACAATACTGATAGTGGTCACTCTAATCCATTAAAAGAAAGGGGATCACATTCGGAATTACAACAATCGGAAACCATGCTCCTTTCTTTAATGCGAAAATCAATATTTTCCCTAGTTCTCTTTCTTCTCACTTCTTTAATGAGTATCGAATTGACGTGGCTACGATTAGAACATTGTCAAATTGATTCCCAATTAATTTTTTGGTCAACATGAAATCCGAGAGAATTTCTTTAAGGTGTTTTCTTGTTTGCTTTAACTGGCGGGAAATATTTTAAAGGTTGAAAAGGAATGAAAAACTGAAAACCAATTTAATTCTAAAAAAAACGTCTCAAATCGGGTGCCCTGAAAAAGTAAAAATTTTAAATACCCTTCAAATGAGATTTTGCATATTATCGTTTTAAAAACGTCAATGATTTGGTTAGTCGAAAGTTGTTAAAATGTGAAATTTCTTTATTGCTGGTACAGTCAACCCTTAATTAGCAGGCACCTCTCAGGACCGACCTTAAAATGCCGGTTTATCGGTCGGTCATTTTGTTCTAATTCTTTTCTGTCCAACCAAATAGACTACTTTATAGTGCCGGTTTATCAAGGGTTATTTTTATCTGAAGATTAAGATGATTTTGAAATATTATGGCAGAAAAATCAAAATTTATGAAACTTTTTTGGGCGAAACTAAAAAATGCTGTCTTTTGACTGAAAAGTGCCGTGTTTTAGTCTTTTTTCATTTAGCCAAAGAAGTAAATACCGTATTTTCTTTGATTAACGCCCTGGGAAGTTTATTTTTTTCACTTGCATCAAAGGGGCGTTAATTAAAGTCATTTTTGGATTTTTTTGTACTCAACAAAAATCCAAAAAGTGGAATCAGTAGAGCTCGTGGGAACTAGCAAAATGCAAAAAAACATGTTCGAAAAGAATTCTGCTCCCATATACAAACCCTCAAAATCCAGGGGGGGGGCGTTAATTGGACGAAATACGGTATCTAAACTTTTTTTTAAATTTTAACACTATCAGGCTTGCGATTCTAGTTTTGCTTGTACTTTCACTTTTTGTGGTATATTTTGCAGACATGTTTCAACAAATAATACCCGGTTAGAAAGTAGCGTAGCAAAGCTACCTGTCGCTGTAACCACTTTAAAAAATTGTTTAGTTATCTGAACCCTCAAAAAGACACGCCTTTTTACGTAAAAAACGTCATTTTTCAGTTATGACTAGTTATTTTGGTGCATAGACGTTTCTCGAAAATGAAACTTTTTTCATTTTCGAGAAACGTTTCTCGAATTTGAAACTCAAAAGAGTAAAATATCTCTAGGGGTATATATGTATACCTGTAAAGATACTTATTTAGACATACCAAGGGTATTTGGCCGCTTCGCGGCCAAAGACCAGCACACTCCACATTGCAAGGGATAAGCGTACATACATGTGTTAACCCCTAACCCCGCAATGTGGAATATGCTGGACTTTGGCCATCACATTCAGCCAAATACCCTTGATATGTCTAAATAAGGTATACACCTAGAGATATTTTACTCTTTTGAGTTTCAAATTCGAGAAACGTTTCTCGAAAATGAAAAAAAGTTTCATTTTCGAGAAACGTCTATACCCCGTTATTTTTATTCGATAAAGTAAAACCCTAAAACCGAAACACTATATCTTCAGAAAGTCGACTACCAAAAAGTTTCATTACAATAAAAAACCACAAAAAGATTGTTTCACACATTCCTAAAGCATGACTAATAATTCTTTAAAGCACAGCAACAAAACCAGATAATGCGAAAAGGGCAAACTCAGAGCTAGAAGCAGCTGTGCAATAGGAGCAGCACAAAAGCAGAAACTAAAATCTCACACATTCTCGACAAGGGCGAGCAGCAAATATGTTCAATTTGTGTAGTGTGCGCTGACTGTTAATTCTTTGAACACACACCAATTTCACTGTTGTGTTGTTGTGGTCGCAAGGGAAGAAGAAATACAGCAAAACTATTGATGATGGTCTCTACTACTGACTCACACCCTATTTCTGTTTCTATACCACCACCACTAATATTGTTGGTGGGCAGAGAGATGCACAAAAGAGCACAGGCCAGAGATTTGCTGAGTGTAGTATATGGGAAAGTGTTGGTGCTACAGAAAAAGGGTATTGTCTTTTTCTTTTGTTTTTTATGCTTTTGTAAGCTTTAATAGCCAGTGTGTTACCAAAAAGAGAACAAAAACAATTTATTAAAATAAGATCATAGGAGACTTCAGATAAATATTTTTAAATGTTTTTTCGTTGAAAATAATAGGGCGCGGCAATATTATAGTTTAGCCTTTTCCCAGACTCTCCAGCAACCTGTTATATAATATTAGGTCGTGTCAAAAGTTCGGTCGTTTTATTTCAAAAGCAATATTTGTGGCGTTGTGTTTTTACCATAGATTTTTTCAACAATTTTCAAAAGTTTACCACTCGTTTTGTAGCCAAGATTCTGAGCTACAAAATGAGTGGTAAACTTTTGAAAAATGATAAAAAATCTATGGTAAAAACACAACGCCACAAATATTGCTTTTGAAATAAAACGACCGAACTTTTGACACGACCTAATAATTTATCGCCTATTGCATGCAAGATGTCAAAAAATATTATCGCACCGCAATTTTATTTTTTCAAAGTACCGAACTTCTCAAATTAGCACAATTAAGACGTTTGATACTTTTTTTTAAACTAACTTTTTACTTTTTTTGTCATCCCTTGGTAGCTAAATTTTTTTAAGAAATCTGAATCACCGAAAAAAAACTTGATTACTGGGATAAATTTTAGCTACCAGGCCCTAGTCACTTCGACGCGGATGCAGTATGAATCAAATGACAAAAGTTGCTGAAGTTGAAAGTGGATCTTTGATAAAGTCTTTCTTGTGCACCATTTCTCACTTTCGTGCATCTACCGACTCGTCAGAAACTTTCTCTGTTCAGTTGGAGATGCTTATGTAATCGTGTCTTCTCTTTTAGCAAAGTGCAGTCAACCGACACTTTTTTCAAGCGGAAGCGATCAAATCTCTAATCGATTTTAATATTGATTATAATGGCTTCTACAATTTTCGAATAAAAAATAATGAACTCCGCGAAAAAAGTCGGAGCTAAAAAAGTATGATTGAAATTGACTTTGTTTTATTCGTTTGGAAAGTGTTAGCTCATAAAAAGTGAAAATCTGAAGTTATTTTTAGCATTTTTACAAAAATCTGATTTTTTAGATTTGGCTGAGTTTTTGAAAATTTGAGTCGGGAGCCCTGTGCTAGGAGAATCACGAAAGCATTTTACATAAAAGTGTATTTATAAAAAGACACATAAAAAATGAAAAATTAAAAAAACGCGCATAACATAATAAACTTCAGAAACATCCGTTAACACATTTCCTGGCATAGCTTCCTCTAAAACCACAACAACATCGAAAATCAGACCTCTCAGTTTGGGCAAAAAGCTGAGGACAAGTCAAGCCGAAAAGTCTTTTCTCACAAACACACACCAAAAAAGAAGAAGAAAAAGACAGCCAAACTTTTTTTATTTATTTGACTGAGTAAGCAAAAAGAAGCAAAAATCTACCCAGCCAATACTAAAAAAGACTCTTTGTCCTGTTGGCCTGTCAAAAGTGCTAGTTTGTGTACTTTTGGCCTGTTCTACTGCTTGTTTTGGGGTGCTGACTAGTCGTGTTGGCCATCTAGCTAGTAGCACTCCCAAGTTAGTGGCTGGACAGCTCAACAGATGTCCAAAGGCTTAAACATCTCTGTGTCATTGTTTTGCCTTGTAGTAGCTGCCCAAAAAGACAACGAGTGCTACTTTTGCTATGACTAGTGAGTGATTATTCTAGCTTTGTTTCCGGCCATTAGTTTTAGGTGTTGACCCTTAAATTAATTGAATTCTCACAATGTAGGTGCGATTAATATAGTAGAAGTTGTTTAAAGATGTACAGAACGTCTCAAAAGTATTGGCTATTTTCTAAAAAATTTGTTGAGAACTTCCGCCTACCGGTTAAACCGCAATTTTTAAGGGGTTTCCGCCAACGGTTTAGGAAGAGCTTCAGCCACAAGACTTCTTACACTCAACAAAAGAACTTTATTGGTCAGAATATTATATCAGGTTGTTCAGAAAGTTCTCGACCACTCCAGAGTGCGTTTGTTTTTCACTCTTTTGCAATCTGTTTAAAGTTTCATTCGCCGTAACTGCGCTAAGTCACCTGCAATTTTGACCAGATCTTTAACAAGCTTTCTGGACAACCTAATAAATATACACCACCCTCGATTTTAATACTCTTTGGAGGAGGGGGAGGAGGGTGCACTTCAACTTTTACGGAAAAAATGAAGAATGATTACATTTTACGTTTTTTGCTAAATAGTTTCTTCGTTGCCGGGAATCGAACCCGGGCCTTGTGGGTGAGAGCCACCAATCCTAACCACTAAACCACAACGGATGCCATGATCCACAACGGATGCCATGATCATTGAGTTCTTTATGGTATTTGGACTATGTTACGTTTTTCACTACAAAGTTTGTTCGCAGCATGCGTAGCGTCAGAGTTAATGTTTTGGTATTAGTGTTACATACCATTCGACACAGAATTACCTGGAGATGTGCCCTTTTCAAAAGTGCAACACCATATTTCCGCATCCTCATTGAGCTATGGACCTCGGAAGTGGAAAAAAAATCATTTCTTGGTAGACAAACAGAAAAACTTCGAATTAGCCCCTTAATTTGAGATGCTTTTTACTATTCTGGCTGTGTTACTCTTGGTGGTGGTGCAGTGACTGGTATTCAGGTGGAGATAGCCAGTTGGTGGTCCCCAGGTGGTGTTACCCAAGTGGAGTTGTCCAGTTGGTGGCATCCTATGCTAAGCATAAATACACTTAACAATATGGATTGCACTACAACCACCTGAATAGTACCCAATCTATCTGGAGGGTGCTCTAACCTAGATTGCACTACAAGCGCCTGGATTGTTACTCTTACCTCCTGCATTGTACCCTAACTATCTGGAAGGTAGTTAGCTGGTGGTTTCTCGTTGTTAGCTGAACGTTCTTGCTTGGAGGTTTCTTCAAATTTAAATCTTTTTTTATCTTGAAAGGGGTTTGAAATTTGACAACAACTTTTTGATTCTAAGAGCAGTTTATAAAGTGAATTGACTATGCTGAACATGAATCCGATATTAAAATTTCAAGTTTGCAAGTATGTTACGTCAAACTGTAGTTCAAGACATTTTGTTGGGCTCTTTCTTACTTTTGCTAGACTCTCCAAAAGCTCATTTTACATGACCCTGAAGCACTTTCAGGTGCCATTTTTATGCTGTTTCTAAATCTGAAGTCTTTTTCACGGTTAGATAACCTTCTGCGAAAAATTTTTATACTTTTGTATAATTGTAATTTTTTTAGAGATGGTGATTTGATTCTTTTAAACTTTTATCTGTAATAAATTTTTTATATGAGGACAAATGACACACCATTAGAAAGCCCAGGAAAACGGCTTTCTTCCAAAGATGAAAGAACATGCTGTTTCTACTAAATTCACTGCTCACTAGCCTAAAGAAAAAACCATACCAGACCCCAAAGAGTCATCTGGAAAATTGGGCTTTTTGAGGGGGCCGTACCACAACTTTTCCGTCTGGTTTTGCGATACTTGTGTTCGTCGTGAAAAAATACACCAGGATGAGCCGTCGTTACAGTCCGGACTTACCGTGTTAATACGATACAAGAAACATTTCTAAACACTTTCTGATTTTCTTTTCTTAAAGGATTTTGCTTTCAATATCTCAAACATAGATGGTATTTCAGGAGGTTTTGATGAAAATTTGTGTTTTAGCCTTAGGCAAGGGTAGGCCAGCACATGTTAGGACGGTCTCATGTTTTTATTACTTTTGAGTAGTTAGGAAAATATGTTTGAGCCCGTCTTAACATATGCTGGCCTACTTTTGCTTTAATTTGAGCATAATATGAAAATCACAAAAAATGACCGTAAATACTTTAAAAAAGACTACAGTCGAACCTCGATAAGCCGATCCCCAAGGGACCGAGCTCAGGGTGTCGGCTTATCGGGGTGTCGTTTTCCTTTAAGTGTCGACTACCTGGCCAAATCAAGTGTCGACAGGGTGACGGCTTATCAAGGATGTCGGCTTATAGAGGTGTCGGCTCATCGAGGTTCGACTGTATCTGATTTTGAGAAGTTAAAGCAAAAGTTTTTGAGAAAAGAAAAAAATTAAATTGGAATTTTCTTAGAAGTGTTCTTATATCATCTTAAGCATAAAAAAGTGGTATATAAGGTAGATTTGGTTCACTTTTGAAAATGTAGGATGGGTATAACCAAAGAAGTACCAGGTATCGCGAGTGACCACAGCCAAAGTTTTTTTCAAATGTTTTTGGTTACCTAAACACACCTCGAAAATTAGGTAAATTTTTGTAGCAAAACAAATGAACACACCACAGACATGTTTATTACTTTCATAATATTATCTATTATCTTTCTACTAGTTGGTGGTAATAAAAAAACAATGACTATTTTTTCCTGATTAACCAGAAGATGGTTTCTTGGCGTTAGTAGTGCTGTTGCACCGCAAATAAGTAATTATTGCATTTCTACCAATTCCCACCTCTCCCAACTTGGGCTCCAAGTAAGCAAAAGCGCCTTGAGAAAGGTCAATGTGTTTGATACTGCATTCAGGGCACTTGTTGTTGATAGGCACAATTATACTTAAACCATTCAAATGTGTTATTAGGCAAGAAAAAATAGTTCTCTTAACGTAATTTCACATACACTCGAAACTCGATATAGTTTACAGCTGAAGCTGGTCTCCAGGGTGTACACTATATCGAGTTTCGACTGTAGACTGAAATTTCACTTTTTGAAATGAGTTAGAGCGGATATATTTCTTATTTGAATTGGCGGTACCGCAGCTTGAAATATTTTCAAAATTTTTAGCATTTTTTAATTGTTACTTTTAAATTTGAAAGGCAATGACTGTTTTAGGCTGTATATGAAGTGTCCTGACAAATCTGTAAATCCTTTATTCTTGCTCGATCTCTCTTCAATTTTAATTTTTTTTGTGACTAACTTGTATTCCATAATCTCAGCTTTTTAAAAGCTATCAAATGACCAAATCAGGTTTCCAAACGTTAGAGTAAAAGGTCTTTGAATAAACAGAATTTTTAAGAAGACCTTTTCCTCCAATTTTTTAAAACCTGATTTGGTTAATTGATGGATTGTAAGAAAGCTAAGATCATCGACTACACGCTACACGTCAAAAAAATTTAAATTGAAAAGAGAACCAACAAAAAATCATTTACAGATTTGCCGGAAAAATTCATTAATTTGCCGGGAAAATTCACAAATTTTCCGGGGTTTTCAATTTGATTCACTGTTTTATATCCAAACTGGTCTCGAATAGAAACACAAAAATTTAAACACCTACTAAATTTTATTTGTACGTTTAGAAAAGACTGTAACCTCTCGTAAAACCCAAAATTTGGTTTTCACAATTATTATCAGAAAATTCATGACCACGAGCAGGGTTTCTCGGAATTGTTTTCGTTTTCTGAAATTTCATGACCATTAAAAGTTTTGTTTGAAAAAATATTGAATGCTAGTATCTTCACACTCCTGACTGGCAAACAATAACCAACAGTTCCACTTTATATAAAAAGATTACCTTTTGCCTTTGTACTCTATTTTGGCGCAAATACCTCTGCAAATAGGGTCATCCAGCACATATCTTTTTGTCGGGAAGAGTGGAAGGCACCCATTTTCCACTAGGTGCAAACAGTTGACCTGAAGCAGCCGCACTTATTGCATTTTTGGTGGCATCATAGTCTAGACCACAAGCACCTCTTCCTGTGCCTCCATAGAAGGTGAATTGACTATTGGTTTGCGGCACATTCAAGATGGCATTTAATTGGGCACTGGTTAGGGAGCTCAAAACAGTGGTCAACAAGGCTATTACAGGCAAAATGCTCATTGTGAGAACTGGGCAATCAGGAAGATTAATATGATATACCCCAACCCATTATGAGCTTATATACCCAAAAGTTGTTTGTGAGCCTGATGAGCACCACTATTTGCTCAGGCGGTTTAAGGCTAATTTTTCTTAGAATCAAAATTTTTTGAGTGAATATTTTTTAAAAGGTTGGAAAGCATGCTTACTTTGGTTTGTTTAGCTTATGTCTGTGCGTTAATCGCAAATTAAGATGGTGACCAGCGAATCTTTTTCGCCTAGGCGAGAACGAACTTTAAAATTCAAAAAAAAAAATAATTCGAAAAATATTTTGAAAGAAAAGAGCTGTCCACCATAATTCTATAACTCGAAATTGAAAACACGAAGTTATGCCAACACAAAGTTATTGAAAGTCAAATAGGATACTTTGAAAATCCTAGTTTGAAAAATAAGTATTAATTGTTCTCAATTAATTAATCAATTAATATTAATTGTAAGCTAAACAAACCAAAGTAAGCATGCTTTCCAACCTTTTAAAAAATATTCACTCAAAAAATTTTGATTCTAAGAAAAATTAGCCTTAAACCGCCTGAGCAAATAGTGGTGCTCATCAGGCTCACAAACAACTTTTGGGTATATAAGCTCATAATGGGTTGGGTATATCATATTAATCTTCCTGATTGCCCAGTTCTCACAATGAGCATTTTGCCTGTAATAGCCTTGTTGACCACTGTTTTGAGCTCCCTAACCAGTGCCCAATTAAATGCCATCTTGAATGTGCCGCAAACCAATAGTCAATTCACCTTCTATGGAGGCACAGGAAGAGGTGCTTGTGGTCTAGACTATGATGCCACCAAAAATGCAATAAGTGCGGCTGCTTCAGGTCAACTGTTTGCACCTAGTGGAAAATGGGTGCCTTCCACTCTTCCCGACAAAAAGATATGTGCTGGATGACCCTATTTGCAGAGGTATTTGCGCCAAAATAGAGTACAAAGGCAAAAGGTAATCTTTTTATATAAAGTGGAACTGTTGGTTATTGTTTGCCAGTCAGGAGTGTGAAGATACTAGCATTCAATATTTTTTCAAACAAAACTTTTAATGGTCATGAAATTTCAGAAAACGAAAACAATTCCGAGAAACCCCTGCTCGTGGTCATGAATTTTCTGATAATAATTGTGAAAACCAAATTTTGGGTTTTACGAGAGGTTACAGTCTTTTCTAAACGTACAAATAAAATTTAGTAGGTGTTTAAATTTTTGTGTTTCTATTCGAGACCAGTTTGGATATAAAACAGTGAATCAAATTGAAAACCCCCGGAAAATTTGTGAATTTTCCCGGCAAATTAATGAATTTTTCCGGCAAATCTGTAAATGATTTTTTGTTGGTTCTCTTTTCAATTTAAATTTTTTTGACGTGTAGCGTGTAGTCGATGATCTTAGCTTTCTTACAATCCATCAATTAACCAAATCAGGTTTTAAAAAATTGGAGGAAAAGGTCTTCTTAAAAATTCTGTTTATTCAAAGACCTTTTACTCTAACGTTTGGAAACCTGATTTGGTCATTTGATAGCTTTTAAAAAGCTGAGATTATGGAATACAAGTTAGTCACAAAAAAAATTAAAATTGAAGAGAGATCGAGCAAGAATAAAGGATTTACAGATTTGTCAGGACACTTCATATACAGCCTAAAACAGTCATTGCCTTTCAAATTTAAAAGTAACAATTAAAAAATGCTAAAAAATTTTGAAAATATTTCAAGCTGCGGTACCGCCAATTCAAATAAGAAATATATCCGCTCTAACTCATTTCAAAAAGTGAAATTTCAGTCTACAGTCGAAACTCGATATAGTGTACACCCTGGAGACCAGCTTCAGCTGTAAACTATATCGAGTTTCGAGTGTATGTGAAATTACGTTAAGAGAACTATTTTTTCTTGCCTAATAACACATTTGAATGGTTTAAGTATAATTGTGCCTATCAACAACAAGTGCCCTGAATGCAGTATCAAACACATTGACCTTTCTCAAGGCGCTTTTGCTTACTTGGAGCCCAAGTTGGGAGAGGTGGGAATTGGTAGAAATGCAATAATTACTTATTTGCGGTGCAACAGCACTACTAACGCCAAGAAACCATCTTCTGGTTAATCAGGAAAAAATAGTCATTGTTTTTTTATTACCACCAACTAGTAGAAAGATAATAGATAATATTATGAAAGTAATAAACATGTCTGTGGTGTGTTCATTTGTTTTGCTACAAAAATTTACCTAATTTTCGAGGTGTGTTTAGGTAACCAAAAACATTTGAAAAAAACTTTGGCTGTGGTCACTCGCGATACCTGGTACTTCTTTGGTTATACCCATCCTACATTTTCAAAAGTGAACCAAATCTACCTTATATACCACTTTTTATGCTTAAGATGATATAAGAACACTTCTAAGAAAATTCCAATTTAATTTTTTTCTTTTCTCAAAAACTTTTGCTTTAACTTCTCAAAATCAGATACAGTCGAACCTCGATGAGCCGACACCTCTATAAGCCGACATCCTTGATAAGCCGTCACCCTGTCGACACTTGATTTGGCCAGGTAGTCGACACTTAAAGGAAAACGACACCCCGATAAGCCGACACCCTGAGCTCGGTCCCTTGGGGGATCGGCTTATCGAGGTTCGACTGTAGTCTTTTTTAAAGTATTTACGGTCATTTTTTGTGATTTTTCATATTATGCTCAAATTAAAGCAAAAGTAGGCCAGCATATGTTAAGACGGGCTCAAACATATTTTCCTAACTACTCAAAAGTAATAAAAACATGAGACCGTCCTAACATGTGCTGGCCTACCCTTGCCTAAGGCTAAAAACACAAATTTTCATCAAAACCTCCTGAAATACCATCTATGTTTGAGATATTGAAAGCAAAATCCTTTAAGAAAAGAAAATCAGAAAGTGTTTAGAAATGTTTCTTGTATCGTATTAACACGGTAAGTCCGGACTGTAACGACGGCTCATCCTGGTGTATTTTTTCACGACGAACACAAGTATCGCAAAACCAGACGGAAAAGTTGTGGTACGGCCCCCTCAAAAAGCCCAATTTTCCAGATGACTCTTTGGGGTCTGGTATGGTTTTTTCTTTAGGCTAGTGAGCAGTGAATTTAGTAGAAACAGCATGTTCTTTCATCTTTGGAAGAAAGCCGTTTTCCTGGGCTTTCTAATGGTGTGTCATTTGTCCTCATATAAAAAATTTATTACAGATAAAAGTTTAAAAGAATCAAATCACCATCTCTAAAAAATTACAATTATACAAAAGTATAAAAATTTTTCGCAGAAGGTTATCTAACCGTGAAAAAGACTTCAGATTTAGAAACAGCATAAAAATGGCACCTGAAAGTGCTTCAGGGTCATGTAAAATGAGCTTTTGGAGAGTCTAGCAAAAGTAAGAAAGAGCCCAACAAAATGTCTTGAACTACAGTTTGACGTAACATACTTGCAAACTTGAAATTTTAATATCGGATTCATGTTCAGCATAGTCAATTCACTTTATAAACTGCTCTTAGAATCAAAAAGTTGTTGTCAAATTTCAAACCCCTTTCAAGATAAAAAAGATTTAAATTTGAAGAAACCTCCAAGCAAGAACGTTCAGCTAACAACGAGAAACCACCAGCTAACTACCTTCCAGATAGTTAGGGTACAATGCAGGAGGTAAGAGTAACAATCCAGGCGCTTGTAGTGCAATCTAGGTTAGAGCACCCTCCAGATAGATTGGGTACTATTCAGGTGGTTGTAGTGCAATCCATATTGTTAAGTGTATTTATGCTTAGCATAGGATGCCACCAACTGGACAACTCCACTTGGGTAACACCACCTGGGACCACCAACTGGCTATCTCCACCTGAATACCAGTCACTGCACCACCACCAAGAGTAACACAGCCAGAATAGTAAAAAGCATCTCAAATTAAGGGGCTAATTCGAAGTTTTTCTGTTTGTCTACCAAGAAATGATTTTTTTTCCACTTCCGAGGTCCATAGCTCAATGAGGATGCGGAAATATGGTGTTGCACTTTTGAAAAGGGCACATCTCCAGGTAATTCTGTGTCGAATGGTATGTAACACTAATACCAAAACATTAACTCTGACGCTACGCATGCTGCGAACAAACTTTGTAGTGAAAAACGTAACATAGTCCAAATACCATAAAGAACTCAATGATCATGGCATCCGTTGTGGATCATGGCATCCGTTGTGGTTTAGTGGTTAGGATTGGTGGCTCTCACCCACAAGGCCCGGGTTCGATTCCCGGCAACGAAGAAACTATTTAGCAAAAAACGTAAAATGTAATCATTCTTCATTTTTTCCGTAAAAGTTGAAGTGCACCCTCCTCCCCCTCCTCCAAAGAGTATTAAAATCGAGGGTGGTGTATATTTATTAGGTTGTCCAGAAAGCTTGTTAAAGATCTGGTCAAAATTGCAGGTGACTTAGCGCAGTTACGGCGAATGAAACTTTAAACAGATTGCAAAAGAGTGAAAAACAAACGCACTCTGGAGTGGTCGAGAACTTTCTGAACAACCTGATATAATATTCTGACCAATAAAGTTCTTTTGTTGAGTGTAAGAAGTCTTGTGGCTGAAGCTCTTCCTAAACCGTTGGCGGAAACCCCTTAAAAATTGCGGTTTAACCGGTAGGCGGAAGTTCTCAACAAATTTTTTAGAAAATAGCCAATACTTTTGAGACGTTCTGTACATCTTTAAACAACTTCTACTATATTAATCGCACCTACATTGTGAGAATTCAATTAATTTAAGGGTCAACACCTAAAACTAATGGCCGGAAACAAAGCTAGAATAATCACTCACTAGTCATAGCAAAAGTAGCACTCGTTGTCTTTTTGGGCAGCTACTACAAGGCAAAACAATGACACAGAGATGTTTAAGCCTTTGGACATCTGTTGAGCTGTCCAGCCACTAACTTGGGAGTGCTACTAGCTAGATGGCCAACACGACTAGTCAGCACCCCAAAACAAGCAGTAGAACAGGCCAAAAGTACACAAACTAGCACTTTTGACAGGCCAACAGGACAAAGAGTCTTTTTTAGTATTGGCTGGGTAGATTTTTGCTTCTTTTTGCTTACTCAGTCAAATAAATAAAAAAAGTTTGGCTGTCTTTTTTCTTCTTTTTTGGTGTGTGTTTGTGAGAAAAGACTTTTCGGCTTGACTTGTCCTCAGCTTTTTGCCCAAACTGAGAGGTCTGATTTTCGATGTTGTTGTGGTTTTAGAGGAAGCTATGCCAGGAAATGTGTTAACGGATGTTTCTGAAGTTTATTATGTTATGCGCGTTTTTTTAATTTTTCATTTTTTATGTGTCTTTTTATAAATACACTTTTATGTAAAATGCTTTCGTGATTCTCCTAGCACAGGGCTCCCGACTCAAATTTTCAAAAACTCAGCCAAATCTAAAAAATCAGATTTTTGTAAAAATGCTAAAAATAACTTCAGATTTTCACTTTTTATGAGCTAACACTTTCCAAACGAATAAAACAAAGTCAATTTCAATCATACTTTTTTAGCTCCGACTTTTTTCGCGGAGTTCATTATTTTTTATTCGAAAATTGTAGAAGCCATTATAATCAATATTAAAATCGATTAGAGATTTGATCGCTTCCGCTTGAAAAAAGTGTCGGTTGACTGCACTTTGCTAAAAGAGAAGACACGATTACATAAGCATCTCCAACTGAACAGAGAAAGTTTCTGACGAGTCGGTAGATGCACGAAAGTGAGAAATGGTGCACAAGAAAGACTTTATCAAAGATCCACTTTCAACTTCAGCAACTTTTGTCATTTGATTCATACTGCATCCGCGTCGAAGTGACTAGGGCCTGGTAGCTAAAATTTATCCCAGTAATCAAGTTTTTTTTCGGTGATTCAGATTTCTTAAAAAAATTTAGCTACCAAGGGATGACAAAAAAAGTAAAAAGTTAGTTTAAAAAAAAGTATCAAACGTCTTAATTGTGCTAATTTGAGAA
The DNA here is from genome assembly GCA_004194705.1 of Ditylenchus dipsaci. Lineage (NCBI taxonomy): Eukaryota > Metazoa > Nematoda > Chromadorea > Rhabditida > Anguinidae > Ditylenchus > Ditylenchus dipsaci. The sequence goes on along the minus strand of SADC01000900.1, from coordinate 163,491 downwards.
GTTCGGTACTTTGAAAAAATAAAATTGCGGTGCGATAATATTTTTTGACATCTTGCATGCAATAGGCGATAAATTATTAGGTCGTGTCAAAAGTTCGGTCGTTTTATTTCAAAAGCAATATTTGTGGCGTTGTGTTTTTACCATAGATTTTTTATCATTTTTCAAAAGTTTACCACTCATTTTGTAGCTCAGAATCTTGGCTACAAAACGAGTGGTAAACTTTTGAAAATTGTTGAAAAAATCTATGGTAAAAACACAACGCCACAAATATTGCTTTTGAAATAAAACGACCGAACTTTTGACACGACCTAATATTATATAACAGGTTGCTGGAGAGTCTGGGAAAAGGCTAAACTATAATATTGCCGCGCCCTATTATTTTCAACGAAAAAACATTTAAAAATATTTATCTGAAGTCTCCTATGATCTTATTTTAATAAATTGTTTTTGTTCTCTTTTTGGTAACACACTGGCTATTAAAGCTTACAAAAGCATAAAAAACAAAAGAAAAAGACAATACCCTTTTTCTGTAGCACCAACACTTTCCCATATACTACACTCAGCAAATCTCTGGCCTGTGCTCTTTTGTGCATCTCTCTGCCCACCAACAATATTAGTGGTGGTGGTATAGAAACAGAAATAGGGTGTGAGTCAGTAGTAGAGACCATCATCAATAGTTTTGCTGTATTTCTTCTTCCCTTGCGACCACAACAACACAACAGTGAAATTGGTGTGTGTTCAAAGAATTAACAGTCAGCGCACACTACACAAATTGAACATATTTGCTGCTCGCCCTTGTCGAGAATGTGTGAGATTTTAGTTTCTGCTTTTGTGCTGCTCCTATTGCACAGCTGCTTCTAGCTCTGAGTTTGCCCTTTTCGCATTATCTGGTTTTGTTGCTGTGCTTTAAAGAATTATTAGTCATGCTTTAGGAATGTGTGAAACAATCTTTTTGTGGTTTTTTATTGTAATGAAACTTTTTGGTAGTCGACTTTCTGAAGATATAGTGTTTCGGTTTTAGGGTTTTACTTTATCGAATAAAAATAACGGGGTATAGACGTTTCTCGAAAATGAAACTTTTTTTCATTTTCGAGAAACGTTTCTCGAATTTGAAACTCAAAAGAGTAAAATATCTCTAGGTGTATACCTTATTTAGACATATCAAGGGTATTTGGCTGAATGTGATGGCCAAAGTCCAGCATATTCCACATTGCGGGGGTTAGGGGTTAACACATGTATGTACGCTTATCCCTTGCAATGTGGAGTGTGCTGGTCTTTGGCCGCGAAGCGGCCAAATACCCTTGGTATGTCTAAATAAGTATCTTTACAGGTATACATATATACCCCTAGAGATATTTTACTCTTTTGAGTTTCAAATTCGAGAAACGTTTCTCGAAAATGAAAAAAGTTTCATTTTCGAGAAACGTCTATGCACCAAAATAACTAGTCATAACTGAAAAATGACGTTTTTTACGTAAAAAGGCGTGTCTTTTTGAGGGTTCAGATAACTAAACAATTTTTTTAAAGTGGTTACAGCGACAGGTAGCTTTGCTACGCTACTTTCTAACCGGGTATTATTTGTTGAAACATGTCTGCAAAATATACCACAAAAAGTGAAAGTACAAGCAAAACTAGAATCGCAAGCCTGATAGTGTTAAAATTTAAAAAAAAGTTTAGATACCGTATTTCGTCCAATTAACGCCCCCCCCTGGATTTTGAGGGTTTGTATATGGGAGCAGAATTCTTTTCGAACATGTTTTTTTGCATTTTGCTAGTTCCCACGAGCTCTACTGATTCCACTTTTGGATTTTTGTTGAGTACAAAAAAATCCAAAAATGACTTTAATTAACGCCCCTTTGATGCAAGTGAAAAAAATAAACTTCCCAGGGCGTTAATCAAAGAAAATACGGTATTTACTTCTTTGGCTAAATGAAAAAAGACTAAAACACGGCACTTTTCAGTCAAAAGACAGCATTTTTTAGTTTCGCCCAAAAAAGTTTCATAAATTTTGATTTTTCTGCCATAATATTTCAAAATCATCTTAATCTTCAGATAAAAATAACCCTTGATAAACCGGCACTATAAAGTAGTCTATTTGGTTGGACAGAAAAGAATTAGAACAAAATGACCGACCGATAAACCGGCATTTTAAGGTCGGTCCTGAGAGGTGCCTGCTAATTAAGGGTTGACTGTACCAGCAATAAAGAAATTTCACATTTTAACAACTTTCGACTAACCAAATCATTGACGTTTTTAAAACGATAATATGCAAAATCTCATTTGAAGGGTATTTAAAATTTTTACTTTTTCAGGGCACCCGATTTGAGACGTTTTTTTAGAATTAAATTGGTTTTCAGTTTTTCATTCCTTTTCAACCTTTAAAATATTTCCCGCCAGTTAAAGCAAACAAGAAAACACCTTAAAGAAATTCTCTCGGATTTCATGTTGACCAAAAAATTAATTGGGAATCAATTTGACAATGTTCTAATCGTAGCCACGTCAATTCGATACTCATTAAAGAAGTGAGAAGAAAGAGAACTAGGGAAAATATTGATTTTCGCATTAAAGAAAGGAGCATGGTTTCCGATTGTTGTAATTCCGAATGTGATCCCCTTTCTTTTAATGGATTAGAGTGACCACTATCAGTATTGTGGTTACTGGCTCGATGGTCAGCCCCTTCCATCCATTCTTTTCTTATGGTTTCTCTCCAAAGTAATCAAGCTTAGCTTAATCTGTCATTAAAACAGGGCTTCCAAAAGTGACAAAATATTTTAATATCAAAAAGCAGCTACAGTTGAACCTCAGTTATACGAGCCCTCCAGTTATATGCCACCCTAATTAAAATAAATTTGGCTAAGATTGGCTTATTCTCAGTCAACTGACACTCCAATTGTATGGCACGGCAGTCATACGCCACTCTAATTTCAGTCCCTAGGGTGGCGTATAACCGATGACGGCGTATAACTGGGTTCGACTGTCTGAAATGGAGCAGCTCTATGACATAAAATACGGTATCCGGCACTAAAAGGTCAATTTGGTTGTCATAAAAAGTAACTGAGATGTTTTACATCCTGTTATCCGGCATCCTTAGTTATTTGGCACCACCCAGTCAGTCTACACAAATAAACATACCTCGCTTAACCGGCACTTGTCAGCTTTTCTTCATAGAAAACTCAAATCTAAATTGACGCTAACAAATATTTTATTTGTGCCTTGAAAGTAACACTTTGTTTGTTATTTCGTTTTTTCCGTGTCTTTTGAATATGTAAACAGATCCTGAAACTATTATTTTTGTGTTTTATTGAAAAAAAAACGATCAAATTTTGTGTCTGATCCCAAGAGAAAAGTCAAAAATACGTCTAATAGCTAATCTAATTTCTTGACGTTCCCTTAAAAATATTATTTTATTTATTTATTCCTTTTATGTGTTTGCTGATAAACGCAAATATTTCAAAGTCGCCACAAAACATTTACATTTTTTACGAATATGTTTTGATAAACATTATAATGATTGCTTTATTTTGTTTTGCATTGATATTTGCTAAACAGAAATGCATTCGCGCATTCGCGATTATTATTTTAAAAAGCTTTAACAATATATTCTCGTCTTTTTGACACATTTTTTTTTCAAAAAGGTCAGATATGGCAGTATTTAATAATTTTTTTCAAAAAGCTCACAGTTCAAGTCATAAAACGTCATCTCTCCAAGTTTGGTAAAGAATTTTAATTCGAGGGGATTTTCAAGTTTTAAAATGGTTACAAAATAATTGACTTAATAGTTGATTAATTTCTAAATTCACATTTCTTTGCTGCTTTATGATTCACAATTCGCACTACCACTACGCAGCGACTCAATAAAATAAATAAAGGCATATTCACAATTATTTTATGAGTTTCAAAAACTTATAGAGTCTAACCGTAAATAAATACAATTCATTCTTGAAACTCTATAAATTTTTAATAAAAATTTGAGATTTTTAGATACTTAGATCTGTTACAGTCAACTGTCTATTACCTAATATTAGCTAGTTCAATTATCGGTGGATGGTTTACCCAGGCAGTAATAATGCAGATGTGGTCGGCAACAACAATCTAAACATCCACAACAACCACTCCAGGCATCCAGTTGCATCTACTAGCCAGCACGTCTCATTCTCTAATTGCACCCCTTCCAACAACACTGCCAAGAACCACAGGAATCCGGCAAAGACTAACACTAGCAACCACCAGAACAACAACAACCATAACAGTGCTCACATAGCGCCTAAAAAGTCACAGACACACCAGCAAGCTCCTTTGCTCAAATTGGTGGTACTGGGCTCTGGAGGAGTCGGCAATCGGCTATCACAATCCAGTTTGTACAGGTAAAATTTGCTTGCGGCTTTTTTAAAAAATCCAGCTAAAACATTTCACCCAGACTAATTGTACATTAAAGAACCATGATTTTTGTGCGCAGGAGCGTGTGAAGAATTTGAATGGGTGGGGGACACTTCATCTTCCGTCTCTCACTATGCTCTTTCCAGTTATATAGAAAGACTCGAAAGAATATAGTTTGAGGCGAAAGAGAACTGTCCCCCGCCCATTCAAATTTTAGATGCGCGGTTTCGCGCAAAAAACCATGGTACCCACCAGAATTTCTATTCGAATCTGGTCATAAGACGTTTGTGAATGTTGATCGTCATCACCGTATTTTCTCTGCTCAACTCACCCTCTCCGATAAAGCCTCCCCCTCCGGGCTAAAGAGGGGCTCTTTGAGGGCTGAAAAACGCCCTGCAGGGCAGCCCAGGGTAGGCCCTGCAGGCTTGTCAAATAGAGAAAATAAATAACCCACTGAATAATTTGACTCCGAGATTTGGTAATTTGGTAATAACGGCCAGGCTGAGAAACATTTGCAATATATGCAGTGAGAACCAGGGATGAGAAATTATAACTATTTGCGGGAAATAGTTACAAATTTTTGAATTTGTAACAATGGTCAAAAATAGTCACAAGGTGTAACTATTTTGACCTTTGTAACTAGGGTTGTCGAGTTTCGAGTCATTTCGAGGCCTCGAGAGGACTCGAAATTTTTTAAGGCTGTTTTTCGTCGGAAAAATGCAAATCTGATATTGATGACCCATATCTACTTTTTAATTCTAGGTATGGGTCATCAATATCAGATTTGCATTTTTCCGACGAAAAACAGCCGTAAAAAATTTCGAGTCTTCTCGAGGCCTCGAAAAGACTCGAAACTCGACAACCCTATTTGTAACTATTCTTGTAACTATTTCTCGACACGAAATCAACTATTTTTAAATTTTTTCAAGTAATTTGGTCATTTTTGTGTAAAATTCAGGCATGGGATAAGACCAGATAGCTGGCCCATGCTGGCACATACGCCAGCATACCCTGCATTTTAGGTTTTGCTTATGAGTGCTCAAAAAGAAAATAAAAAATTCACCCATTACTAGAGGTATTTAGCATTGTAATTTTCACCGGGAACCTTTTAAAAGCAAACAAATACAGGGCATGACGTAAAAAATGAATTTACCTATAACTAATTTTTTAATATTAAAAAAAACTTTCATTGAGATACTCAGCATTTATTCAACACTTTTTTATTAGTTTCTCTGCCTCTCAATAAAAAATGACATCACAGATGTTTGTTTTATTAATATTCACAGAATCTAATCGCAAAAAAATGTTGAACCCCGAAAATCTCTTCGGGCGATTTTTTTTTGGATTGGACCCAATTGGGGAACGAACTTGAAGTGATGTTTGTTCATCAAAATATACTTTCTAGAAAACCTAATTTAGCAATACTTCATCCACGACTATGACCCGACTATAGCCGACAGCTACACCAAACAGTGTTTTGTAGATGATACGCTCTATAAATTGGAAGGTGAACCCAATTAAATCACTAAAACTGCTATAATATCTCAATTTAGTGCTAGACACAGCCGGCCAAGATGAGTTTTCCACGATGCGAGAACAATATCTCAGGGCAGGCGAGGGGTTTTTACTAGTTTTCTCGTTGACAAGCAGAGAAAGGTAGACTTTTTGATTTTTTACGCTGAAAAATGAAAACTTTAGCCTAGAGTATGTGAGAAAACTACAGAGACACATTGACAGGCTCAAAGACAGAGACAACTTTCCTATGATCCTTGTTGGCAATAAGTGCGATCTAGAAGAAGAAAGACAAGTAGGTTTGAGACGACAGTGTCACAACAAAAATGTGTTCCGAAATAATCGTAGTAAATAGGGGCAAACTATAATGGCGGCGCTTGACTAGGTTCACTTTGGGTCCAAGATATTACCGTATTTCCTCTAAAAAGGCGGCCCGCTCTAATAAGGCAGTTTAAAACAGTTTTTGTAATGGGAGCAACAAACTTTTGTTTTTGGCTGAAAATGTCGGTGTAAAATTTACTGCAAAGTCGATTTTTATTGCAATTTCAGAAGGCGATTTTGGCTAGAGTCGCACCATATCGAAATTTTTTCAAAACAGTAAGCTTTATCGTGTTCTTCCATCGGTGAACCAGATCATATTCACAATCACACTATACAGAGACTTGACTGCAATTTCAAAGATACGATTTTTGCTTGGCCAAAACCTCCCCCCCTATATTTTGAGCATTTATCTGTGGGTGGCCTCTGGACCGGCAAGCCACAGAAGGGACCAAGCAAAAATACTGTCGTCGAGAAAAAACGATTTGCAAAACCAGAGTTTTGGAATTCGATCTACAAAAAAGTTATAGCCGTTTCGAAACCAGCGAATTTCTTGAAGCAATCTGTGTATCTTTTTTATTTTGTAGCTCAGTCATCTTTGAATAATCGAGATTACCATTTGTGTAACGGAATTTAATATATGGGAACGAACTGTTGGATGCGCCGAATCACTGCTGGCAGCCCACTGTAATTTTATCTAAGCCGACAAATTTCCTAATTGTCATGCACCGAAAAAGCCCATTTCCTCATCGCATTTGATTATAGATTTCTTTGCTTATATACTTTACTTCAAATAAATTATAAGGTTTTTAGCGTCTATAAATTTTTAAGAAAAAAATGGGATTTGTTTTTGTAGCTCGGTACCTCTGCTACAAAATCAGACGAGCACTTGAACCTGAGCCTTATTGAGTCGAAAATCAACTCTAGCAATTATTTCGCCAAATAAAATGACAAATCTAGGACACTTAAATATATCGTATTTATTCTAATTAAACAACAGGGTTGAGGCTAAAGCTAGGGGGCAGTGTTGTGCATTTGGCTCGTTGGCGAGTGAGCAGCTCGCTCGCCAAATAGCTAACCTGGCGAGCCGTATATTTCGCTAGCCATATGGCTCCCAAGTTAAAGAACAAAGTGACAAGAGCTTCTTAGCTCGCTAGCTATTTGGCTCGCATCTAAAATAAGCGTATGGTTCGGCTCGTAAAAAACAACTACGCGAGCCAATCCGCTAGCATATATAAATAGCTCGAAGCCATATGGCTTGCTAGGACATGCGATTTTAGGTCTTGCGTTTGGCTAGCGCGAGCCAAATGGACAACACCGCTAGGGGGTAAACCACTTTTTATTGCATTTTTTACATAAAGTAAAAAAATTTTGGATATTGAAAAATAGATCGAAATGTCGTTCTATTAGAATAAACACGGTATATAGCATTACGGATTAAATATCCGGTTGCAAACTTTTGTTACAAAGAAGGCTAATTTTGTAAGCCAACAAAAAAAAATCAAATATTTTAGCAAATAATTTCTGGTTTCGGCCCGATAAAGCCTAATAATGCATAAAAAATGTATTCGAATTTTTAGATTACACAAGCTGAAGCAGAACAAGTGGCTCATTTGCTTAAAATGCCTTACATCGAGTGTTCAGCAAAACTTCGTCTTAATGTTGACCAGTGTTTTCATGATTTGGTCCGCCTTGTTAGGTACAATTGAAAATAGTTACAGTCAGACTTCTGTATAGGCTACACCTCTATAAGCTACACGTGGGCCCAGTATCAACGGCAGGGGAGGGCGTATGTTCCGTATAAAATACCCCTTCTATAATCTATACCTCTCTATAAGGTATAAGCTAGGATCTGTCCCTAGGGTGTAGCTTATAGATAAGATTGAATGTAGTTGAATAAAAATATGAATTTACATCCTTTAGACAATTCCAACTGAATGAGAGACTAATTATCGCAGAATCTCAAGATCAAGAAGACAGCAGAACATCTGGGAGCAAAAGAAAAGCAAAAAATGTAGAATTCAATAGCCTATGGCAAACAATAATTATTGCCTTTGTGTGTGAGCCAGATTTCGGGGGTGTTAGCTAGCCCAATATCTATTAATGATAAAAGAATGCAATTAAAATTTAGCTTTTTTATATTTTATGTCTTCTAACTTTCTATTTTTTAAACACGAAAAAAGAAACAATTATAATTTCTTCAAGTCAAATTCTTATTGAAAAAATTGACCAGTTGAACTTTTATAGCACATTTCTAGTAAAAGCTCTAAAAATTTGGCTCACATGTGTCAGACATGTTTGATTTATGTAAATGTTACACCACAGAGAAAATTTATTATAAAAATAACATGACTATTAGAGTGAAAATTTTTTGAAAGGCGAGCAAAAATACAAAAATATATTCTAATCTGTAACTTATAAAGTCATTTATTGGATGTAGGGGGGAAACATTAATACACCAAAAATATTCGAATTTTCTTTAAACCACTTTTCATAAACAACTATTTGTATTTTTTAACTTTAAAAGCAAGGTTGCCAGACGTCCTTATTTATAAAATTTGTCCTTATTTTGGGATTCCAAATCTTAGTATTTTTTGAAGTTTTTAGTCAAAATCTTATTTCTTAGCATCAAAAGAGCAATAAGCGATAGATAAAATTGCATATTTTCGGCAAAATACCCTGAAATGTCTTTATTTTGAGCAAATATCCTTATTAAAAAAAATCTGGCAGCGCTGTTTAAAAGCAATTTTTGTTAAAGTGAACCACTTCATATAAACTTTTGTTCCCTCAATTTTTTCAAAATTTTTAGTTTTGGTCTCATTCAAAAGAAGAGAAAATTTTGAATAAGTTTAACTTTTACAGATTTTCTACTTCAAATTCGGATCTCGAGTTATGGCCTATTCAAATTTGATGTCGGATGTCTGAAATGTGGTCATTGTCTTTCTTTTTCATTCAGCTTTTAATTTTTATGGTAGGGCCCCACACATTTTATACAATTCTGCGCCGATTTTTGGAAAATTTGTCTGCATGGAAAAACCAATAGCTAAACTGCACTATTACACACTGGCTCTAAATGGGCCCAAATCATGTTTTTACGATCTTTTAGCATCTAAAACGTGTAGAAAACATGTTTTTAGGGCGCGTTCGACCATTTTTGAAAAGAAAATTTTTGACCAAACCCTTTTGGGGGTTTAGACACAGATCACTCGCAAGTGACTCTGGATGCATAAAAATGTATGCATACCAGAGTTTATTTATGCGGTAGGCCCCAGTTAACGAAACTATGTTCAAATTCCATCATTTTGGGGTGTATGGGTACCCTCTCCAAGTGGATTAACTTTGGTCCCCAAGGTGAAAAGTCAAACTTTCGTCAACATTTTTCCTTTCAAAAATGGTCGGCCGCGCCCTAAAAACATGTTTTTACTCGTTTTAGATGCTAAAACGTTAAAAACACATGAGTTGGGCCCATTTAGAGCCAGTGCGCAACTGCGCATTCCAGCCAAACCAATAGCGCTATAAGAAAGCCCACATAATTCTGCGTCGAAAATAAAAAGATTTTAATTCAAGTTTTCAACAAGTTTTTTTTTAATTCGTGAAAGCAAGAAAAAACAAAAAAAATTGAAAACTTAGTGCGAACGATTTTTTGTCCCAAAGTGAAACTTTTTATCTCCCGTCTTTTTTAGAATTTGTTTTTGATTCTCCGCTCTGTCAGAATATGTAATATAAAAAACTATGGGTGGCCACTTTAACCATAAAAATAGGCTTTGATCTAAAAAGTGCTGTTTGGAAAGGCTCGACTTAGTGTTAAACCCAATTTTTTCACGAAAATATACAACTAAGCAAAAATTATTATGACCATAAAAAGCCATCTTGATTCTGCTAAAAAAAATTGTGTATAAATAAATATATGCCAAAAGTCTCTAAAATTTCAGTGTGGGTATTTAACACGAGAAAGACTGAACGGAACAACCGTTGTTTCTGGTGCAGAATTTCACGTAGATCATTTTAAAAACATGAGTATGGGTGTTTGGATGTGATAAAGTGACCCAATAACCAGTTTGAAATGGTCGGCCGTTTCAAGGAAAGTGACTAATCTCCCGAGAGGCGGACACCACTTTACTTCAGACCACATATATGACTGTGATATGTCAAAAGGACCGCCAGAATCTGCTCTTTTGAACGAGTATATGTTAGATGAAAGCTGTGCGCAAAAAGTGGGAGAACTAGCGACCACCTCACAGAACCACCATTTTCTGATCTGTCAAGTTTCCACTTAAAGTCGTCAGGAGCACGTCACAGGTGTCTATAACTACTCAATGGTTAATGCTTGGTTAATTTTTGAATGAATTTTGTTTAATTTTTGTGCTGATTTCCCGGTCATCTTGTAACTACTGAATTTCTCTACGAGTATTGACCAAGCATGAAGCACTTATAGACACCTGTGACGTGCTCCTGAACGACTTTAAGTGGAAACTTGACAGATCAGAAAATGGTGGTTCTGTGAGGTGGACGCTAGTTCTCCCACTTTTTGCGCACAGCTTTCATCTAACATATACTCATTCAAAAGAGCAGATTCTGGCGGTATTTTTGACATATCACAGTCATATATGTGGTCTGAAGTAAAGTGGTGTCCGCCTCTCGGGAGATTAGTCACTTTCCTTGAAACGGCCGACCATTTCAAACTGGTTATTGGGTCACTTTATCACATCCAAACACCCATACTCATGTTTTTAAAATGATCTACGTGAAATTCTGCACCAGAAACAACGGTTGTTCCGTTCAGTCTTTCTCGTGTTAAAAACTACAAACTCGAAGATATATAAAAGCCATTTTCTCTAAACTGGGCCACTTTTAAATTTTTTCAATATTTTCAAAATGTTCAGTTCTGGTCTCATTCGAAAGAAAAGACAATTTTGAGTTAGTTTAGAGTAACAGATTTTGCGACTTTAAAATTGGATCTCAAGATATGGCTAATTTAAAGCTGAACCTATGTAAAATGTCTGAAATATAGTAAATTTTATATTTTTGTGGATACATTTTATAGTTGTATTGCATATTATATACCATTATACGCAGAATTAAGCCAGCTTACTTACTAAAATAGTAATTTTTGTCAGAATAGATATTCTCGTTTTTAGTTTTAGTAAAAAAAATCGAATTTTGACAAACAATCCATAATTCTGAAAGTTTAGATTCTGGGATTACAGGCTTTTCAGAAAAGTAATTATTTGCAATTTTCCTGCGGGCCAAAGTTTTCAATTGCTTTCTTTAGGAATTTCGGTAAGAGTTTTTTAAAAGTAATTGTTTGTAAATCTAATTGTTTGTAACCCGAATCTAAAAATAGTCTTTGCGCGATTTTTCAAATTTGACGCGCCGTGGGACTAAATGACTGGAAATATAATAATAGAGTCGAAATAATCATCTGTTGCGTGTTTTGGGAAATACGAGGGTATCTGCCTATATTGCTACCGCATGAAAAAACAATCACTGGACGCGTTTTTCGGTCACTTTTCAGTCCGCTTTAAGTTGCTTGAATAAGCAGGTACTGCTATTTATGCAGGTCATTCTAATTATGCTGCACTTTAAATGAAAGTTGTTATTATGTGGATTTGGACCTTGGCCCTGGTTTGTGTCTGGTATTTGGGTACGCCGGACTGAGACTGAACACGATGCTGTGGTTGGTTTTCCTACTTCTGTGTTTCGTTTTTGAAATGCAAGCCTCGAAGTTACGTACTCTAGGACGTTTGAATTTTTGAGTAGATAATTATGTTTTCAATGAAGCTGGATGAGTATTAACATGTCTTTATTATTTTCATAATATTATCTTTCTACTAGTTGGTGGTAATAAAAAACAATGGCTATTTTTTCCTGATTAACCAGAAGATGGTTTCTTGGCGTTAGTAGTGCTGTTGCACCGCAAATAAGTAATTATTGCATTTCTACCAATTCCCACCTCTCCCAACTTGGGCTCCAAGTAAGCAAAAGCGCCTTGAGAAAGGTCAATGTGTTTGATGCTGCATTCAGGGCACTTGTTGTTGATAGGCACAATTATACTTAAACCATTCAAATGTGTTATTAGGCAAGAAAAAATAGTTCTCTTAACGTAATTTCACATACACTCGAAACTCGATATAGTTTACAGCTGAAGCTGGTCTCCAGGGTGTACACTATATCGAGTTTCGACTGTAGACTGAAATTTCACTTTTTGAAATAAGTTAGAGCGGATATATTTCTCAGATATATTTCTTATTTGAATTGGCGCTACCGAAGCTTATAATATTTTCAAAAATTTTTTAGCATTTTTCAATTGTTTTAAATTTGAAAGGCAATGACTGTTTTAGGCTGTATATGAAGTGTCCCGACAAATCTGTAAATCCTTTATTCTTGCTCGATCTCTCTTCAATTTTAATTTTTTTTGTGACTAACTTGTATTCCATAATCTCAGCTTTTTTACAAGCTATCAAATGACCAAATCAGGTTTCCAAACGTTAGAGTAAAAGGTCTTTGAATAAACAGAATTTTTAAGAAGACCTTTTCCTCCAATTTTTTAAAACCTGATTTGGTTAATTGATGGATTGTAAGAAAGCTAAGATCATCGACTACACGCTACACGTCAAAAAAATTTAAATTGAAAAGAGAACCAACAAAAAAATCATTTACAGATTTGCCGGAAAAATTTATTAATTTGCCGGGAAAATTCACAATTTCCGGGAGTTTTCAATTTGGTTCACTGCTTTATATCCGAACACGTCTCAATAGAAACATAAAAATTTAAACATGTACTAAATTTTATTTGTACTAACAAGACTGTAACCTCTCGTAAACCCAAAATTTGGTTTTAACAATTCTAATCAAAAAATTGATGACCACGAGCAGGGGTTTTTCGGAATTGTTTTCGTTTACTAAAACTTCATGACCATTAGGAGTTTTGTTTGAAAAAATATTGAATGCTAGTATCTTCACACTCCTGACTGGCAAACAATAACCAACAGTTCCACTTTATACGAAAAGATCACCTTTTGCCTTTGTACTCTATTTTGGCGCAAATACCTCTGCAAATAGGGTCGTCCAGCACATATCTTTTGTCGGGAAGAGTGGAAGGCACCCATTTTCCACTAGGTGCAAACAGTTGACCTGAAGCAGCCGCACTTATTGCATTTTTGGTGGCATCATAGTCTAGACCACAAGCACCTCTTCCTGTGCCTCCATAGAAGGTGAATTGACTATTGGTTTGCGGCACATTCAAGATGGCATTTAATTGGGCACTGGTTAGGGAGCTCAAAACAGTGGTCAACAAGGCTATTACAGGCAAAATGCTCATTGTGAGAACTGGGCAATCAGGAAGATTAATATGATATACCCCAACCCATTATGAGCTTATATACCCAAAAGTTGTTTGTGAGCCTGATGAGCACCACTATTTGCTCAGGCGGTTTAAGGCTAATTTTCTTAGAATCAAAATTTTTTGAGTAAATATTTTTAAAAGGTTGGAAAGCATGCTTACTTTGGTTTGTTTAGCTTATGTCTGTGCGTTAAATCGCAAATTAAGATGGGTGACCAGCGAATCTTTTTGAATCATTGCATTTTTTATTCGTTTTATGTAAAATCTGATATTTATGATCTTATACAGGCTTACGTAATTTTTAATTATTACTTTATAAATTATTGAAAGTATATTTTATCACAGTCGAGTCTCGACGACCCTCCGGACCGGACAAGGTCATTATTCAGTGTTCCTTTGGACCATAGTTGGATCGCCGCCGCCGCCACTGCCGCCGCCGGCGGCGCCGCCAAGCGGCGTCGGCAAAACATGAGCTGCCACCGGCGGCGGCGGCGCCGGCGGATGAAAATGAGGTCGGCGACGGTGGTGGCGGTGCGGCGGAGTAATGCGGCGGCGGTGGCGGTAGCAGCGATGCTTTTCTTGGTACCTGCAATCCATGAGACTTCTGGAAGTCCAGAATTGAGGTAAAAAGCACATTGGTTTTGTACATTTTACAGTACAGCTTGACTTTCTAGACATATATTTCGATTTCTTAGATGGCATTCGAGATCTTAGCAACGCCAGCTACAAGTGCAAAAGTGGAAAGACTATTCAGCAACATGGCTATGCTCTCTTCAGGAAGAAAGACTCCAACAGGACCAATTTTACAAAGTACCAAAACAATGCTTGTTTTAAATGGTCATCTCATGAAAATATGATAAATGACATAATTTAGAATTTTACTGTTCTCTTGCAAAATATAATTCTATGACAAACATAAATTGAAGAGAAATTTTTTTTTGACAGTCAAGCGTTAGCTGGCAGCGGCGGTTGCGGCGGCGGCGGCGAAATAAAAAGTGCCGCCGGCGGTGGTGGCGGCGGCGGCGGCGGTGAAATTTAGCAACATTTTTAAGCCGTTTTTTTTTAATTCTTAAAAAAATAAAAAAAGGCGGATCTGATCGGGGCGCTGATCGTTTCTGTCTTTAGTATTTTTTTTCGGATAGGAGATTGTTACAATATTGTCATTTGTTTGAATAACAACATGTTCCGTTGTGGTCTAGTGGTTAGGATTTGTGGCTCTCACCACAAGGCCCGGGTTCGATTCCCGGCAACGGAAGAAACATTTTTGTTTTTCAGGACAATTTCAAATATTTGCATGTGTTTGGAGATCTCTCAACAATCGTGTGTTTATTAGTTCGATTGGACGCGGCCGTAAAAGCCCAAGTGCACACCCCCCCCCCAGTTCGAACTTACTGTTGATGTACTCGCAGAGAATATTTTGACAACGATTCCAAAAGCGTACTTCAACATGTTGTAGTGCTCCTACCATATACATCACTCGTCGAACATCCTTATCATCAGCATAATCACTTGTTAGACCAAGTGTTTGTATCTAAAATATTTTTTAAGAATATAATCTGGAATTGCGAATGTTCACCTTTCGATAACAGGCTTGTTTCACGTGAAAATAGCACATATGCGGGGTCATAGCGCCTCCTTGGGCTAATTTCTTTTGCACACTCTTGAATGTTTTCCACGCCGCTTTCTCACAGTCGAAAAGAGCATATTGAGGAATTCGAGGAATCTCCTTGCATTTCGACAGTCGGTTACATGAGTTAAACACTTGAAAATAGAATTTTTAAATGAACTAGTAGGTTATCAAATCTACCTTCTTCCCACAAGGTTTTGTATATGTCTTTAGTCTTTTTCTTGAGTAATGCAGTGATGGCTGGTACACAAGCATACTTTCCATCCTTATCAAGTTTCATCCCGAAGACACGATAGATTTGATAGCTGTCTATTTAAAGAAAAATTTTCCTAATCAGAAGTACAAAATAATGATGTTACTTGTTGAACTGTACTTAAATGTACCGTCAGAGAGCCAGAAATCACTTTTAAGAAGGTACTCTATTTGAGCGTCAGATCCAAAAATTGCAATCTCTTCATCTAAAAAATAAATTATCGAAATAGAAGAGTAAATTTTCATGCATGTCCTACTTGCAAAGCGGAGAAGGTTTTCGCGAAAGTAGCAATGACCCACTGTTTCACTCGAGCGAAGAGTGTGGATGTAGGTCGAAAATTTTTTTTCCTTCAATTGCTCATAATGCCTGATAGGTGGATAAGACTTAGATTTTGCATAGTTGAAAACTTTTCGGTTGGCACCATTGTTATTCGCATTAGCACTTTTCACCACTTCTTCGAAAACTTCTGAAACTAACCATTAGATTTATGTAAAAGTATTTATGGAAAATACCGTGATCAGATCCATGGAATTTTGCCAACTTCTTTTCCATCTGTATCAAACTCACTTTTGCCGTGCCGTTGACGCCACCTTGGCACACTTATTCCGTAGACGACGCTTGATACTTAAGCCGAGTACCTGTAATCTTGAATTTCAACGTGAAAACAGAAATATTTGCTAAATAATGTACCTCGTTTTTTATTTTTGGAATGCAAATATGTTTACGAGTCAATGAGAAATCTTTATCAGAGACGCGAGCTATCCACTTTTCAGAGTCTTGGACAAGTACGGTAATTGTTGGGAGAGTCGCCAGATGAATTTCGCTCGCTTTGCGCGCAACTGAATAACATCCAGAGCACCGATATACTGTGTACTAAAAGTTATGCTATATGTTATCGTAAAAGTTATTCTAAGAATCACATACTTTGCGATCACTCGATTTTTCTTTAGACTGGCGAATAGCAGACCACGTATAGCATGTACTTGAGCTTGGACCATCAGTAACCGGCATTTTGCTTTGCAGTTTGAACCCGGGACAGAATTTTGCTTTGACTCCACTTGAAATCCATTTGTAGCCTCCTTGGGCATTGCTTTCTTCAGAAGTTTTGCTGTGTTTCTTCATATTGTTAGTTAATTTGACGCTAAAAATACAAGAAATAATTAGAAATTGTCTACCGTGGACTATCGCTAAAGTGCCCTACATAACACTAGCTTTCAAAAGCATCATAATAATGAGAACACTTGAGTGCGAAATTTAGAACCAGAAATACCGCAGTTACAGGAGCTTTTTAAATCAGGGTTAAAACCATATTTAGGTGAAAAATCGTTGGGAACTATTCAGGTGGTCTAGGTACAATCAAGGTAGTTAACGCCATCGAAATAGTTTAGGGCTGTCCGGATGATTTGAGCACTAATCAGACGGTTTGGATACTATCCAGCAGGGATGGACACTACTCCGAAGGATTCCTCCAAAAGAGGATCCTCCGGTTCCAGTAGAGACTGGAACCGGAGGAAAGGAGAAAAAAAATGTTGCCCAGAGACTGGAGCCGGAGGACGGAGACGAAAAATATTTGCCCGGACGATGGAGCCGGAGGAAGAGGGGAAATAATTTTGGCTGGAAACCGGAGCCGGAGGATGGAGACAAAAATCAGGCGATGTCCATCCCTGCTATCCAGCTGGTTTAGATTTTATCCAGATGCTTTGAGCACTATCCAAGTGGTTTGGGTGGTGCAAGAAGTTCAAAATAAGGACTTTCCCTTCAAGACAATAACATAAAAACATTTAAAAAAAATATGTGGGTGTGCACTTGGTATACTGTCGACCCGGCTGTGGCAGAAGTTGAGCACGAGTTTTTTTTTGAAAACTTTTTTTTGCTTAAAACTAAAATCTTATTAGAGGTTTGCCTTCATGGCTCAAAAAAACAATTACGATAACAAACAATATATATTATTTTCAATGCGAGATTGATTAAATTAAATCACAATATGTATCTAGTCGTATGCCATCCAGCGCCCAGACCCATTTTTATGTGAATCCCGTGTGAATCCCACACCCACACTCGTTATTTTTGACATGTTAAAATTTTATTGTAAACACGAGTTTGGGTCTGGTTACGAGATTGTAAGTTATTGTGAATGTAGCTTTACCCTGCGAATAAAGTACTGCAACAAGTGTATATCTTTGTAGATAATACCTGTGTGTTGAAGTAAAGTGCTATTATCATTTTGATACTCGATGCCTGAGCAGAGAAACTACAGCTTTATTTATGAGGTTACTGAGCGGGAGTCGTCGGCCATAACATTTGTGCTCAACTTTATTCAAATAATCTTTTAATGAAAAGTTGATGTTTTGCGATATCAATAGTATCATCTGATGAAACCTATGTAGCATTTACAAGCGTTTATATTTTGGTTTAGACACAATTTCGCTTCCTATGTACGATTTCTCTGTCAGATACACGATGTCGAAGATACGATTGTTGCTGGATTTAGACCAACTAACGGCCGAAATTACAGATATGCCAAGTGAGGAAGCTATTTTCATCATTGTGTAGCTAATGAAAATATTTGACGTGAGAAATTCAAATTCAAACAAGAGATTTCTGAAATCGTGTCAGTTTGAAAAGATATGAACACATATAATTCATAAAATTTATCAGATCGCCCTTCAAAAATTTTAAAGATTGTTTTGGTTAAAATTGATTTGCACAGAGTGAAGTCCTGAGGTATTGTCTATAAAAGTAATACTATTTGATGGCTTAAATAATAATATGATTTTAATTTATGTTTATATGCAACTAATTTTACTGACTGAACAAAATAATCTAACAACCAACAGCTTTTCAAAACTGCTAAAAATAGGCAGTGAGATATTTTACTTAAGACATTTTAGAGAGATATTAGAGATATTTTACTCACTTCAATTTGATAGCGTGGTATATTTCGTTGTAAAAACACTAAAAACGAGACTCTTTTCTTGAAGGCTGTGAGCTCAACACAACCTGTAAATAACTTCAATTTTCAAATTCTTGTGCAAATTTATAATTGTCAGCTCATTGGACGTGAAATTGAAAAGTATGTCATAAATATCAGATTTTTAATTTTTTTCATAGCCTGAAATATACCACGCAAATAATGGAAAGGATGACAATATTTCTTAATGAAGGGACAAATGTCTTTTTTCGGTTATTCGCAAAACTGTTTATTTCTGTTCTCCTTTATATTTCCTAAATAAATAAATAAAATCCTGTCGAAAGACCGAAAAAAGACCAAACACATTTTGCGATAAAAAAAGGAATTTTTTTAACATAAAAAACTTTCCTCCCCGGCCGGGAATCGAACCCGGGTCTCGCACGTGACAGGCGCGGATACTTACCACTATACTACCGAGGACATGAGAGAAATGGATTTATTCAGATAAATAATTTAAGGTTATTTTTATAGATGCTCAGTGATCAATAAATATGCATTTAAGCCTAGAAAGGCACGTTAAAATTGCTGTTTCTGAACCACGTGACCACACTGTGGTCATACTAAAGAAAAATTGACTTTGAAATGATAATAGGTTACAAACTCAAAGATTTTTTATTATTTTTTAATTGTAATTTTTAAGATTGGTCACAATAGAAGTCATATAAACATTTTTTCTAACTCATCGAAAAACAGTTGTATACCTAAAGCTTTGTCCATTTTTCTTTAATGGAATTTTCGCGACATTCTGTATTCACTCTAAATTTTGTGACAAGTTTTTTAAAGTTGACCTTACATTTTGTAGCTGACAATCTTGGCTACGAAATGAGATGTAAACTTTAAAAAATTGTCGAAAAATTCGGATAAAAAACACAATGCCACATTAAAATTTTATTTGAAAAAATCTTATAGAACTTGGTCTCATGCTTGGACTTAGGTGTACTTTCCAAAGTTACTACAAGTATAAAAAGGCCAAAAACGTTTATTTGAGCATTTTACACACATAAACAACTAATAAAATTGATAAATTTTATAATAGAACATAACTAATAACAATTTTTCTTCAGGTAAATACTTTTGGGCAGTTATGGTGAAAAAATTAATAAACGGTTGTAAGAAAAAAGATCTAGTTATAGAAATTTAGATGAACTATATTATTGACATACAAAATATTAAACACAGTTTGCTATCAAAAAATAAAAGCAAGTAGTTGTTACAACCCGTAAACCAGTAAATTAAAAAAATGCCTGAAATCTCTTTTTTGTAATAAAAAGATGTGACATTTGCTGACTGCAAGTTATACTTTTTAAAAGCTTAAATTCTTGAAAATCGAAAATACATTGCAGCGATGTTATAACGTGAACCCACAAATAATTAAAATGTTTTTCTAGTATTTTCTAAAAACTTTACATCTTAAAAAATATTATCTGAGTGCTATCTAGTAGGTTTTGTATGTAGAGTTGAACAATAATTGTCAGAAAACGCAATAAACAGATTTGCAAAATATTCATTCTGGGCTGAGATGTAGGTCATCAAAGTCGGAAGCGGAAGCCTTATTAGAGGGGACCGCTTTATTGAGAAAATACGGTATGAGTTATTGAGAAATTATCACTTTGAGAGACTATTGCGGGAGCGTTATCTCAATATCCTGCCACTCGAACATTTGGGGTAATTTGTAATAGGAGACCAATTTGAACCAAAACAATTTTACGAAAAGTTAGTCAGAAGTTCTTGGACACGTTAACAAACTATCTGAAAAATATTTTGGTTAGCCAGCTTTGCTCGTCTCATAAAAAACTAGGCTCGTTTGCAGTCAACAAATGGAATCATATTGGTTAACAAACTGAAAAAGCTGATAAAATGTCTTATTCCTTCCATTTGGACAAGTCGATGTGAGGTATTTGAGCACATGGCACTATAGATGTAGCTCTTGGCAGAAGGAAACCTTGTGCAGGTACTTCTGTTATATGGTCACCGTTGTCGCACAACACTCTGGATAGGCTGAACTTTTCGATTTCTGCTAGTTGTGCTGCTGTGAATATGCCTTTGTTCTCAAAGTAGAACCTCAAATGCAGGTATTATAATATAAAAAGATAAATTGAATCAAGAAGACTATGTTATACAGGGCTTTCGTCTTTGTTTACGTGAATATTTGTTTTCTAATTGTCACCTTGAATATTGAGCTTGGACGTTAAAATCTTAAAAATTTTGAAAATCTTCACCAATTATTTTTTGAATTTAAAATTTTTGACTAACTGACATTGTAAGTTCTGACGTGCTAGCCGGCTGCACTCACTACACTTTTACTTTCAATTTTATATTTTTCTTGGACGATACACGAAATTTTAATTTTAAATGAATCACGAAATAATTGCTGACGATTTTCGTAGTGAAAAAGTGTCCACCGTCAATTCAGAGAGCCTAAACAGCAAAAGAGTCTAAACATGGAGGCTAAAAGGCAAAATAGTTTTTTAAAAATTACAAACTCCATGTATATTTATCATAACGGGTGGTCCAAAAGTTCTGTTACAAACTTTGAGACCAATTATTTATTGTGTTATCTTATCGTTTTGATAAGATTTTGATACCATCTTGTAGCCCTGAATCTCTTCTTTCAAATGGCATATTGCTTTTAGCTTGACTATTTTGGATAAGTCACCATTTGGCTCCAAACACTTGCCTGGTCATTTTGAGAAGGTTACCAACGTTTTCATCACTTTAACTGGTCAAATGTTTTGTTGAATTTTAAGCGTCACTACAAATTTTGTCACCATGTTGTAGCGCAGCTCAATAGCTACAAAACCCATATTACAGAATGCTTTTTGAAGATCTGAGTGTTGAGATATGGTCTTTTGGAAAAAATCAATTTCTTGAAAAAATGACCAAAATGAAAGTTTTTGCCAATTTTTCGGATTTTGGTTATTTTTAAGAAATTGATTTTTTCCAAAATGCCATATCTCAACACTCAGATCTTCAAAAAGCATTCTGTAATATGGGTTTTGTAGCTATTGAGCTGCGCTACAACATGGTGACAAAATTTTGTAGTGACGCTTAAAATTCAACAAAACATTTGACCAGTTAAAGTGATGAAAACGTTGGTAACCTTCTCAAAATGACCAGGCAAGTGTTTGGAGCCAAATGGTGACTTATCCAAAATAGTGAGGCTAAAAGCAATATGCCATTTGAAAGAAGAGATTCAGAGCTACAAGATGGTATCAAAATCTTATCAAAACGATAAGATAACACAATAAATAATTGGTCTCAAAGTTTGTAACAGAACTTTTGGACCACCCGTTAGATCTATCTATATTCAGAGCTTTGTCAAGAGCCCACTATTTAGAAAAGAAGCAAAAGTGGACATACCTGTCTCCATCTCTTGTCCGTCTAAATTGGTCTCCGATAATGCACGCCAGCGTAGTTCCAACTAGTCACCAACTACAGGATCTTCCACCATCGCCCCAACATACAAATCAACATCATCTAAACATTAAAAAAATATAAAAGATTTTTTTTTAAAAGGTCTAGGTCTCTAGGTTTTTAGGTCTTTCTAGGCCCACGAGTTTGAATAAAATTACGGTGGGGTAGCCTAATGGGGGGGGGCGAAGCTAAAGCCCCTCTCCACCGACAGGACTTTTGACTAAAACTTTGTTTAACAAATCACCTCCGCACCCCCCCCCCCCTACATCGCCAGAAAAATTTTCAAAGTCCTGTGTACGCCTATGGGTAGAAAGATGAACGAAATGCTCGTTTATGAAGTCATCTTGAATCTAACACACTGTTCCGAAAAACACTGAGAAGAAGACTTCAAAAATGATTTCCTACCAAAATATTATTAAAAATTCCAACCTGGAGATGGATAGTTAGCTTCCAATCCACGCCTAACACTATCGTCAAGGATTTGGTCTTTTAGACTCTCAAAAGTGCTAGCGGCAGGTAAGCCACAAAACTGACGCCATTTGTTGTAAGATGGAATGCCATGTTCTCTGCCTCTCATTATGTTAAGGGAACCGAGATCAGTGCTAAATTTATTACATTTTTTTCTAATTACTCTTCATGTCGACTCATTTTTCACTCAACCGAAAATCGGAAAATTTCGAATCTGATTTCGAGATTTTCGGTTGCTCAATCAAGATTAAAAAGTAGAATCGGTAGAGCTCATGGTGTAGTTGAACGGGCGCCGGTTTTTTGTTGTTTTCTTGAAATACACTAAGTATCTACAGTACCAGCAAGTGTTGCCAATAAGTCATTAGCAATCTAAAAGTAAGTCATTGATAACCTCGAAAAAATGTACCAGTCGACACCGCTACTTGAAAATAGTCAAAATTGTCAGGTCGGTGCTCGGCGCCGGCATCCGATTTGACTAGCGGCGACGGCGCCCGTGCAGCTTTGCTCATAGGAGTTAAGGAAATGCGAAAAACAGATTTGCAAAAAAAATCAAAGACTTGTGTGACTTCGAATGCAAAAAATGTGCAAACAGGAATGTGCACGGCTGTAATTAGTCCCGCATCAAGTTTTTACAGTATTTGTGGTAGACTGAATCAAAATGAAAATAACATTTCTGAAACTCTCTATTATCTAAAATATTAAAAAAAAAACTTCATTGATCTAAACCAGCCAGAAATTTCAGAAGAATTATTAAAAATTTTGGCGCTACTCGGTTATACCCCCCCCCCAAAAAGTGCTACTCGGGAATACCCCCCCCCCCCAATCCTAGGAGCTACTCGGTTATACCCCCCCCCCAAAATCAAGATTTTTAGGAGTGGTCAAAACACATTTTTAAGCAATAATTTCGCCATAAAAGGACCAGAAAAGCAATTAGAATAGGGTTCAAGGCTGTATTGGGAGGGGAAGGGACAAAACAGGGCCACTTTTATAGTGCCCTAGTACCAAAGAGTATTAATTCTCTTAGCGTTGAAGTCACTTTCAAACCCAGCCACTTGTGGTGCACGTAAAAGTATAAGCACTCGAAATGATCAGACTGATCAGCCGGGTGGATCCTGATGGTTGTTGTTTAACTTTGGATGGCTGAGCCTCTGGCTCGTAGCCTCGGGCTGGAAAATGGCGAGACCCTTTTCGGTCGCAAAATCAAAGATGTTGAACATGGTTTTGAATATTGGGGCCTACCGCATAAATAACTCTGGTATGCATGTTTTTTCATGCATCCAGAGTCGCTTTCGAGTGATTTGTGTCTAAGGTATGTGGGTGTGCGCATCTCAACTCCAAGCCCCCAAGCCCCCTGCGCCCCGAAGGGGGCGCAGGGGGCTTGAGAGTTAGAGATGCGCGCACGCACTTACCTTAGACATGATTCCGAGAAGTACACTTGGTCATAAAATGCATATAAAGTCTATTTTTGCCACGGCCCGAGTTGAAAAACATGTAAAGCAGCTAAAAAAAAAGTGGCCCCTGTATTATTCCCTTCCCCTCCCAATACAGCCCATAATCCCTTTCAATTGCTTTTCTGGACCTTTTATGGCGAAATTATTGCTTAAAAATGTGTTTTGACCACTCCTAAAAATCTTGATTTTGGGGGGGGGGGGGTATAACCGAGTAGGTCCGATTTTTTGGGGGGGGGGAGTGGTATTCCCGAGTAGCTTTTTTGGGGGGGGGGTATTACCGAGTAGCGTCAAAATTTTCAAAAGATATTTGATGTGTTACGACATTCAATGTGAAGACCAATGAACCCTGTCAATCTTTTATACAGTCGAACCTCGATAAGCCGATCCCCAAGGGACCGAGCTCAGGGTGTCGGCTTATCGGGGTGTCGTTTTCCTTAAAGTGTCGACTACCTGGCCAAATCAAGTGTCGACAGGGGTCGGCTTATCGAGGTTCGACTGTAAGCCCTTTCTTCACCTAATTTTGCCGTATATTGTAATTACTGTATGGTGGAAGTGTCAAATGTCTAAAAGTATTTAAGTTTCAAGCCAGCCTTAAAAAAACTCGACCAACCGCGGACAATCCCAATTATCTCACCTAAGCCCTAAAACACTAAATGAAAATAAAGGACTTGTTGATGGCTCGAGCCAAGAGCGCTCTTAAATATACTACTTTTCTTCGGACGATCCGCACATATTTGAAATTTGTTCTGAAAACAAAAAGATTCTTCCGTTGCCGGGAATCGAACCCGGGCCTTGTGGGTGAGAGCCACAAATCCTAACCACTAGACCACAACGGAACATGTTGTGTTGAGCATAATTGTTTCTTATATTGTGTAATAATTATGGTGTTGACACATGCTAATCGACATTTGATAATTTAGCGCTTGCTTTTCGATAAGTCTTTTCAGAAAAAATAATACAAAGCACGGCTTCAAATCCTGGAAAGGTTTCTCACTAAAAATACCATTTTCAGCTATTTTAATAACTTTTTTCTCACGCAAATATTTTTTTGGCAAAAACCACCTTTTCGGCGCAAATTTTCACTTTGCCTGTTTTTTTTAACTTTGCTAAGTTTTTTCAAAGGAGATAACACTATCAGTTAACCCTGATTTCTAGCTTCTAACAAAGTACCATGTTTTGCATCATCTGTAAAAAACAGCACAAATGGGGAACAGTATGAATCTAATCAGAACAATAATTTGATTGATACTTTTTCGTCTTTGTGCTACATTTTCAGTTGCTGCAACAACTACGAATAGCACAGCTACTTGATGGTGTTGCCACTTTGAAAAAGCTAAGAAACTTAGTGTCTCTTAATCTTCTTCTATCAAAAAAATGCTGGACTTTCTTATCCGGTGCCCTCCCAATAACACCCAAAAATATTTTAGATGTTTTAGCACTTTTTACGTGTAAAAATGTGTTTTCAAGGCGCCGCCGACTGTTTTTAGAATAAAAAAGTTTGGCCGAAAATTGACATTTTGCCTTGGGGGACCATGGTAACGGTTACAAGAGGGTACCTGAATTGCCTATTTCTATTATTTATTCCATGTTTTCTCACTAGGACTATGCAAAAAGAGTTTTCAATGCATTTTTGATCAAAAATCTTGCTCGTATTCATGTCGCATGCAATTCTGTGCGTGCATCTCTAACCCCTCTAACCCATTTGGGTGGACACCGAAGAAGTGAGTTTAGTTGAAAAAATCGGTTTAGCGACGACTCGCTACAACAAATGACTCGCTACAACGACTCGCTGCACATTCAACTCGCTACAACGAAACAACGTAACCTTAGGCGCAGGATAGGCCAGCGCATATTGGGAAGGGCTCAAATGTATGGGCTTTGAAACATAAATTCTGTCCGTTTAGATAAGTAAGAAGGCTCTAAGTAAATTTAGACACTAAAACCGAGTGGCGTTTTAATTTATTTATGGCTAATTAATCCACGGTAAATTTATAAATTGAAAAAATTTACTTAGAGGTTGAACTATTATAATTTTTCTTGTGTGCTTAGTTAATTTCTTTTGTGTGCTCAGTAGTATTTCCAATAAGTTTCCCTATCAACATACTTGGGTGTCCTTGGGTATGCTTTAAATATACTTGGGTACTGACTAATACCACCGCTAACTTACTGGATACTTAGTTACTACTAACTGAATGCTACTTCAGTTTACTGGGTGTCTCAACCTGAGTCCTACAATTTAAGTATACCACTAAGACTCATGCATAATACCAACTGGACGCTGTCGCCCGGTAGGTAACCAGCACAAAAAATACTAAACTATTTTTTTAGATTTGCCGATTTTCAAAACTCAGGCATAGCCTGGGAGGCAGGGTAGGCCAGCGCCTGTTAGGAAGGGCTTTGAAGGGTTAAGTGGTTTGCATAATAAAAAACAAGGTAAGATAAGAAAGCTAAGAATTGCTGTAGCGTGTCGTTGTTTCGAGTTATATGTGTTGCGAGTCGTGCTTTAGTCAAAAGATCCTACCTTCCAAACATTCTCTCTGTAATTGCAGGAGTCATTCTATGAGGCCTCTTGACTGCAGTGTTCCAAAAACCTCTCAAAATAGGGTCTATTCCACCTTCAAACAATATTTTATTGGACTTGAAGACACCATCACCAAAGTTGAAAGATCCTTGAGATATCTCTTGTCCATTGTCCATCAATCTTGGATAATTCTCCTAAAATAGACCCAAATCCTGCTTATAATCTAATTTTAAACGCTAATGTAGTTCAAGCAATCCAAAAAAAACATAACTGTATGCGCCTCTTGATTTTTTTGAAAATTTCAATGATATTTGTCACGAGTTTTTTTTAATGATTTTTCTTCTATACTGTTTTGGTTTTTTCGAGTTTACAAAAAACTAACTAGGAGAACCAAGGCTAAAATTTCAAAAAAAAATAGGGGGTTCTTCCAGGCTTGTTTTTGTCAGATCGCTGGAAAGGTTACTACAATAGCGCCTGATTTTTCTACACCTACCAGCAACATTCCGTGACCAAATCTGTATGCAGAGGTGGTAAACACGTTGGAAATAGTGGATCCACAGCTGAATCATATCCTTTATAAACTCCAAGCAGCTTTCAAAGCTTGAGCCAAGAACTTTGGCAAGAATTCTTTGTAGAGGATGCTTTGGATCTCGGCTCCTACAATCTTCCTAGCCTCTTGGAACACTCTGTCACCTGCAAAGAAAGATTATTGCTCTTTTGACGACCGAAAAAAATCAAATTTAAATAAAATAAGACTTGAAATCCCAAAATAAGGACAAATCTTATAAATAAAAACGTCTGGGAGCTCTGTTTTATACAGTTATTATTATTATTATGGTAGCAAAACTGATCAAAGTTATAAAAAGTTTTTTCTATTGAATGTCGTCGTTTAATATCTTCTGAAAAAAGAGATGAACTATCCTTTCGACCTTTCCCGAGTCATCCAAGCATAATTTGTCAAAGACTTCAAAAATTTAAAAGACATGCGAGAACAAATTAGGGCAGTGTTAGTTATGAAGACCGTCAATTGTATAATTTTAAACTTCAACTACTCACCACTCCAAGCCGCATTTAACCTCTGTAATTCGGCTGCCAATCTATTGTGTTCCCTTGCAAAAAGGATGTGCATGGAAGACAGTCCCAAGAAGAGATTAGCCCTGATGTCTCCAGCTACAAACGAAGCTGTGCACTGACTCTCCCCAGAACATTTGGACTGATCGAAGGGAAGCACCATCTGACTGTTGAACCTGGACATCTTCAGCATCCCAGTCCTGCCCTCTCGGAATTTGTGTAGGTCCTTGGAAGAGGAACCGTAGATTTGAGAGCCATCAACAAATGCTGTATTTTCATTAAGCTGTTGGCGAGGTGAATTGGCCGTGCCTGTGCCGCAAACAGGGCGGAACGCGAGATTTTAAGACACTTCTTCTGTTTAAACCTGAAACTTAGTTTGACACTTCGGCTTTAAAAAAGCAATTTCTGTAAAAGTGGACCACTTCATATATACACTATTGTTCCCTCGAATTTTTCGAAGTTTTCAGTCATGGTTTCATTCAAAAGAGCGACAATTTTGAGTGAATTTACTTTTAATATAACGCTAACTACAAATATGGATCTCGGTGTGCATAGGGTGGGGAAATCAAATGTTCGCGCGAACATTCAATTCATATTCGCAAATCGCCCACCCCATGTGACCCCAACTTTTGTTGCCAACCTTTTTTTTTAATTTTTTCTTTACTGTGTGCAAAATTTATTGCTCTTTCTAAATCCGCAGTAATTAAAAACGTGCAGAAGTACTTTTGAGATAGTGAAAAAAGGTTTCATCTGAGAATTTATGTTTAGGAAAATACGACTTTTGTGATGATTATCAATTTTTTACCCAAAAATTCACTCACATGCGAAATACCGTATTTCCTCTAATAGCTCCCCCTGCTCTAATAACTCCCCCCCCCCCTCTCAACTTTGAGGACCTATATCTCAGCCCAGAGTCAATATTTTATAGAGCCGTTTAATGCATTTTCTTAATTCCCACGAGCTCTACCGATTCCACTTTTTCGATTTTAAAATTTCACTTAAAATTTTTGAGATTGACCTCAAATTTTTCCGATTTTAGACATCCAAAAATAACTCCTTCGGGGGAGCTATTAGAGGAAATACGGTATTCTACTGCTAAAAAAGACCGCTTGAAAAACTGACTAAATTTTTAAAACTAAATTTTCTTTTTTATTTGAAATAATTTTTCAAAAACATTTGTATCATCATGTAGCTTGGATCTTGGCTTTCTAATGGGCTGTAACACTTAACTGTATAATTTTAAAAATTGAGAGATTTACGTATTGAGAGATTTACGTGAGAAAGTAAGTTTTTGGTTCAGGTCTCTCCATTTAAATACGTAAATCTATTTACAGTCAACGCTCGATATAAAAAACCCCCGACACAACGAACTCTCGATATAACGAACCGATTATTTTTTGTTTATTTGGCCAGCTATGAAGTTAAATGACTGAAGTTGGCGCTCGATATAACGAACCCCGAGGCTGGTCTCCAGGAGTTCGTTGTATCGAGCGTCGACTGTACTCAAATTTAATTTGAAATTTCTAGTTCATTAGAAAGCTGAAATCCGCGACTACATGATGATGTAATTTTTTTTTAAGTTTGGCGCTACTCGGCTTCCGCTTTCCAAAACAGCTACTCGTTTTCAGTCTAGTCCAAAAAAGATGGTAAGGATTCTGATTTTGCCGGTCATTTTCCCAAAATCTTTTAAACTGCCATGAAGACCTGCACCTCTCGATTAACCGTCACCTGATTTTTAAAAAAAGTTGATGGTTAATCGAGGACCGCCAGTTTTTTTTGTCAAAATAAAACTATTCTGGAAAAATGACCGGCAAAATCGGACCTTAAGCGTAGATGAAATAGAGGAAATGGCGGTTTACCGCAATTATTGCTGTATATGAAAGCTTCTTCCGCCATAAAAAATCAAGGTTTTATTCATAATTTTGCTATTCAAGCTTTTGAAGTCAACTTACGCTGCATTAGTATCTTTCTCAGAAATATGTACAGGTACGCATTTGCTGGGGACAGGGTCGCAACTGGCACAGTTTGCTGTGGGCTGAAGGGTTGTTTTTGCCATGTCATGTGACATAAATTGTCCTGAATTGTGAATAGTCATACAGGCTAAATTAAAGTATAACCCTCCACTCTATTGAAGTTGACCTGCTCCAGTAAATCAGGGGGGGCAAGGCAATTTTTTTACATTTTCAAATCTCAAAAACAAGTCTTTGGTAACCAGTACATGTATATTAAACCTTATGGCCAACAGAAAAGAAATATATCTTTCTGACAACTGAATATCAAAAAATTGACGTCGAAAATTGAAATATTTGAAAAGCAAATGTTTTTTAATTCAAAACTTGTTAAAAAATCAAAATTTGCAATTCGAAACGCATTACAGAATTTTTATTGTAATTTTTATTAATAATGCCTGGTGCGCCTATACGGTGGGAAGCACGGTATATGAAAAAATATGCGAAAAAAGTTACCAAATTGCATGAGAAGAGAGTTGAAAGAGTCATGAGTGACCACCTGGGAGCTGGACAGAAGCACTCTAGAAGCTTCACGCACACTTGGACGAGTATTTTTAAGGGAAGCTAAATGGTCATTAGTTTTTTCGTTGTTGCTTTTGCCTTTTCTAACTAATCTAGGCTAAAATTATCGATTAGTTTAAAACACATACAAGCAGGCTCACTAAACCCATTGTCATACTCTGGTGGTAGTAACCTGTAATTGAAATGTTTTTGGTATAAAAATTTTTAATTTTTAAACATATGAAGAGTGTATGTAACATGTTTGTCAATAACTCACAAACTGTCAAAATTGCATATTTTAGTTGAATTTTATGTTGTTAGCTTTTTTTGCATTGCATTCGCTTATCCAAAAAAGGAACCATTAAATTTTGCAAGATTTTTTTCATATATTTCAAAAATATTTATAAAAAAATTATTAGCCAAATAGGGGTGATAGGGGACTATTGTTTCGAGCAGTCGATCAGTTCATGGTTGGATGGTTGATGGTTGCACAGCATTTTTGTACAGCTTCTGAAATCTCTATCACAGTCTACATTCGATTTAATGTGGCCCGAAAAATTCGTTCCCTCCTAGGGTCCGACACTATTTTATCCCAGATTTTGAAAGCTTTACGAGTTGTCTTTGGTTAGTGTAATCGAAAAGAGCGCAAGGATTCCGATTTTGCAGATCGATTTAATGAATGAAAACAGTTTTGCCGAAAAGACCCGCTCCTCTTGATTCAGCGTAGCCTTTTTTTAAATAAAGCCACACTAAATCCTGAAACAGGGGTCTTTTGGCAAAATATTGACATTTTTAAAAACGATCAACAAAATCGAAACCCTTGCAATATTTCCGATTGGACTGACGAATCAGATTTAGTAAAAAAATTCAAAAATAGATGTAAAAAAGTGTTGGACCCTTGGAGAAAACTTTTTGAGGCTACACTAAATCGAGAGTGAACTGTACTGATGTTTCTAGACGTTCTTCTCTAACTGTTTTTAAGATGAAAAATCAGCTCTACTTAAAACCGTTTTAGAAACTTCAGAAGGTGTTAAAAACAATGGTAGGTAACCAAGAAGCTGATAGACGCTCTAAATAGTACACCCCACAACCCTTAGTACCTTTTATTTTTGTTGTGATTAAAAAAAATCATAAAATTTTGGAATATTTTCACATTTTATCGAGGGCATTTATTAGAAAATATACGGCGAATATTCTAACGCAAAATCCATAATTGCCTTCCCCTTCTCCAAACTTTTTGTCTTTGCACCAGTATTTTTGTCCCCGCCTGCAGATCTTGATTGGAATGTTTTCTTTAAACGCAATTTTAAGGGAGTGACGCAACAGGAAATTGAGCGTGTACATATTGATTAATGTATAGAAGAAGAAGAAGGAAAAACCTGATGTAAGTCCGAAAAGCAGCTCCCACTAAGGGTCTCTTCAAGTTGTTGCACACACCATCAAATGACCGGTAGGAGAGATGGTAGCACAGTGACTGAGAACACTCTGATGCAGCCAACTAAAAATCAATAAGGAAATTTAAATTTCATGAAGAAGCTTTTTAAGAGTGTACAGGGTTACACAATAAATATTTTGGAAAAATTTTGTCAAGGTAACCACTTGATGCATCGATTTCCCAGTAAAATCGTTGACATTAGTAAGCCAATTAGCAGCTCTTCAATCCATACTTATACTGAAAACTCAGAGGTTATTTAAAGGAAGCAGCTGTCTGGTTGTCCGAAAATTCCTGCAACTACCCGAAAGCATTGTATTCAATGACTGAGAGTAAATATCATGTTTTTAACACGGGAAGGGTGTAATTTCTTTTGTCATTAAACTTTTTGTTCTTTTGGTCACATTTTGTAGCTAAGATTCAGGGCTACCTAATAAAAAAAATTTCCAGCCATAAATTTCTGAAAAAACTTTTATGAAAATGCGTTTACTCCAGGGCTCGGAAACGTCCTTTATTAAAAGATTTGTCCTTTAGTTGAGATCCGAAATCTTTCGAATTTTGGAAATTTTAGGTCAAAATCTTTATTTTTGCTGCTCAAAAATCAATAAGCACTGAATAAAATGGACCTTTTTGAGCAAATGTTCTTTATTTTACCAAAATGTCCTTTATTTGAAAATTTTGATTTCCGAGCCCTGGTTTACTCTCACTCTGCCTTTCAGTCATTAGAGTGAAAGGCAGAGTGAGAGTACCGCATTTCTATCAAAACTTTTTCAGAAATTTGTGGCTGAAAAATATCATCGTGTAGCCCTGAATCCTAGCTACAAAATGCTGTGAGTCATTGGAAACCGGGCTTAATTGGCAGTCACTTTCTGATGAGTTTCAAAATATTTTTATTAATAAAAGTATAATAAACTTTTTTTATTTTCGACTGTAGTGAAATTTCATTTGTGAAACTCAAAAAAAAGTCTATTAATTTTTAATACGTCAAAACATTTTTGGAGCTATTAAAAAGAGATGCCTATCTTAGGGTCGTTGCAAGATTTTCCGATAGCCGGATTTTTGCCAAATAAACACAATCGAAAATGAATAAAGAAACGAAAAATTTAACACTCAAAAGCCGGTTTGTAATAACTGTAGCGTTTTATACAGAATTTCTTGCTGAACAAGATAGGATAAAAAAAACTCTTTGAGTGATTTTTTTCGCAATTTTTCAGGGCATTAATTGTTGGTCACATCGCATTTTAGAGTTAGATCAGTTTTTTTTCGTATATTTTCATTTACATGTAACTTATCTGTACAAAATTGTTTATCTTGTGCTTTTAAAAAAATTCTAATTCACTAGGGTAACTGGCCGTATAACATGCGAAAAATTACGCTTTTTAAAAAATTCTGTGTAACAAATAATACCTGACAAGATACCGAATTTCAAAAGACGGTAGAGTCGCAGTCAACAAATTTGTTGATATCTTGGTCCCTTCCGGGTTATTTCAAAATTCACGTTAACCGGCCTTAGCCTTTTCTAACGTTTAGCTATAAAAGTAAGCCCTTGTGTTATCTTCCCCTCCCTATACATCCCTCATTCCCTTCAAAATTTAAAAGCGTCAATTTAATTTTTTTAATTTTGACTAAAAACTTTTTTTAACTAATCTTTTCCTATTTGTTCTCCACACAACTAGCAACATTGTAACACAACTAAAATAGTCTTTTTTTACCCGACGCCAGCCAAAATTCGATGACTTTGCATTTTGGCACCAAAATGACTGACCTGAGGCACACACCCACTGCTGACCGATCTAGTAATATCATCAATGGAGAGCAGCACTCTGGAAGACAAATCCTCCACAGGGTTAACTAATCCACCTGCTGCTAATTGCTCTGCCGCTTCTTGTGGCTTTTCTGCTATTTGAGAGCAGGATCCACCAGAGCCTGATGATTGCTGTGGTGCAACTGGTGCGGCTGCTGTAGTTTCTGCAGCTGGTCCCTGAGGTTGAGCTTCTGGAGCAGCAGGAGCATTGCAAGTACTGCAAGCTAGCTGACAGTTTGAGATCATCCAGTCTGAGTTGGACTTGCATTCGCCTATACTAGCCCAGAAGCGACACCACTCATGCTGGTCACAACATCCATTTGGCAAACATTTAAAGTTGTTGGTTTTTGGAGGAGAGAGTTGGGCTGTTGCCGCTAAAAACGAATTTTTTTCAATTTGCAAAATCATTGTACCAAACAGTTAAAAATAAAAAAATCAGTGAATGCTGAAATTCTGGCGGGTTTAATTGATTACGAAAAATTTACGGTGCAAAATTTGACGCAAGCTGTAGTTGAGCAACGGGGTGGGCTAGAATAAGCGTTATAATTTTTAACTACTTTTTGATGACTTGCAGTGATAGTATTTTATAAAAAATGTTTCCTGCTCCATGTATAGATGGGCGAATGATACTCCTAACTAATTGGAAATGTTTTTTCGTCAATTATTTTTTGATTATTTGGTATTCAAAAAAGCAATCTGAAATAAGAAGTGTCTAAAGTCAATAAGAAAAATTCCACGCATGCACACCGAAATTGTGATGCAAATAGCTATGAAGGTTCGAAATTGTGCTATTTTTTAGACCACTTTATCATTCAATAACGAACTACATTTGGTTAAAACGAGCAAATTCTGAAAGTGGAAAAATATAAATAGAAACAGAGAGTAAGAGTAAGGAAAAAAGCTCCTCCCCGGCCGGGAATCGAACCCGGGTCTCGCACGTGACAGGCGCGGATACTTACCACTATACTACCGAGGACATGGTAGAGTATAATTTATTTAGATGTATAGCTTTACCGTATTTCCTCTAATAAGTCCCGGATCTCCATTAACTCACGGATTTCCAATAACTTCCGGGTCCAGGGGTCGATCGGAAAATAACTCCCGCGTCCAAAAAGCAATTTCACCTACACAAAGTTTTTTCCTAAGCAATTTTTCCAACTTCACGAATTTTATACATAAATTTGAAGTTACGTTATTTTTGCCACGGATTATTCCTATACAGCTGTAGAAATCAATACTCTTTAACTTTGAAAGAAGCTGAATGGAAGAAGCTAATTTCTTAAATTTTTTGGATGCTAGATGAATGACACGCTGACTACTGTATTCTCTCTAATAGAACGCCACTCTCTATTTGAACGCCACCCCTTAGGGCCAAAACTAGGAATAAACCATGTTTATTGCATTTTTAACACGAAGTCTAAAAACTTTTTGGAGGTTGAAAAATATAACGCCATGGCGTTCTATTAGAGATAATACGGTATCTGCATCGCTCGTTTGGAAGGGATCTGTTAATAAAACGCGTGTTGCTCTGGAATGCAAGCACGGCTATAAATAAACAATTACATCAGTTGACTCTTCATATGGCAATGATTCCGGAGGATGTACGCAATATATTCAGTTTGAATATCGTGACTGTTTTAGATATGTGTTTGTTCAGGCGCCAGACGCTGTATCGACCGAACCTCTACAATAACTGGATCATAAATAAAGATCTAATGGAATGTACAGCAAATCGAGATCGCCGTCCTGCCTCAATTGAGGTTTACTTGGAATAAATCTGCCTAGCATGAGAATTGCTGCCAAAGACGATGATTGCTAAGTCGTTTGAAGGTACATTTTCTTTAATCGTTCGTTATTTTTTTTTCTATATTTTTAGATTGCGGTTTGACTGTTCGCCATGATGGAAGTAAATACCATCTCGTCCATTTCTTGAAAAAAGAAGGTGGCAGAAGTTTGGCAGGATGCTCGAGTTTGGCTAGATGTGGATCGGAATCAAGAAGAAGAGGTGGATGCTGAACAAGAGGAACATAACGGATATTTGAGCAAAAATTCATTAAATTTTGAGGATTGTGTTGCTGAAACGAATTGATCGTTGCTATCTTTTTTGCATCTAATTAAATATCATTCATTGTTTGCTATGTTTTCTACCATTTCCAATATTGTGAAACTGAAAAATAACTCCTGGGTCTCCAATAACTGATAGGTCTCTAATAACTCCCGGGTCCAGGGATCAATCGAAAAATAACTCCCTGCCCTCGGGAGTTATCAGAGGAAATACGGTGTGTTATTTTTGTAGCTAATCAGTGTCTAACACATTTTCGCGGTCATTTAAAATTCTATTTTTAGTATCCAGTCAAACGTCTCACTAAGATAAAGCTCCTATTAACGAACTTCCAGCTATTACGGGTTTGGTTTAGTTTTTCTTCCCCTCCCTTACAATTTCTTGCACTAATGAAATGGTTTCGGTTTACGAACGTCTAGTCCTGGTCCTGTGAGTTTGGACAGGCTACACTGAATCAGAAAAGGGCCAGGAAGTGTTTACATTTATCCTCGATGTTCTTTTAAGATTCATATCAAAAGCATCATTTTATTTGTCAGGTTTCAATTTTTCACATCACACATAATGGTTTAGAATATTTAGTTAACTTTAGAAAGTGACAAATAAGTCATTCGCGTAAACTGATTGGCTTAACTTTTTCATCCAATTACATAACAGCCAACTTTTTTTTACTAAATTCCAGTCAGTAAGATTGTTTTTTGGTTTTTTAGCATTTAGCTGGTTTGTAAAAAAATCATCGTTTTTGTTCAAAGTGCTTTACTTATTTTTGCTTAACAAAGCAGTCAAAACAGCTGAAACAAATTTTTAAGTAAGAATGCGAAAAAACAAGGTTTTTAAGAACTAAGAGTACGCAACAAATGCCTTCCATAGCTTTATTGAATCCGCGTATCATCAAATAAATGATCTGATAGACGTGTAATCAAAGAACTGTTTGATGAAAGGCTTGATTGTATTTTAAAATAATAATAGTCTTTTCAGCCTTGAAGTTTTTGCCTATGGGGTGGTTTTAAAGCGGTTTGGATAGTTAAAGAAATAACTAGCAACTATGTTCCAACTTCTTCTCGGTCATCCGTTCGCTGCAACGTCGTCTCTTGGATAATAGCTATAAACCAAAGAGAAAATCAAGGCCTTTTCGAACAATTCTTTTAGTCCAAGTTTGCTGGCTTAGGCTTTGTCAAATCACAAGTTTTATTTTAACGAATGCATTATTTTAACACAAACTGAGATGTAAGAAAAGGCACAAATACTTTTGCTCAGGCACCAATAGTCGGTCTTTCACTGTAGGAAATATATTTCACCACCACATATTCTTTATTAAAAGCCCGGGGCCTTTATTTTTCAACCCTAAAAAGTCGGAAAAATTCGGGTGGATTTTGAGATTTTTGTTAGCTCAATCAAAATCTGAAAAGTAGAATCATGTAAACTAGGGCTAACTAAGAAACGCAAAAAAACAGATTTGCAACATTATTTTTCTGGGCTGAGATATAGGTCATTGACGGGGGCCTTTATTATAGAGAAATAAATAGAGAATATACGGCATTTTTTGGTAGTGTTTCAAAACAGAAAGGGGTTATTCTATAGTATGGTCAGAATTCTTAACAGCTTGTAAAATCTCTATTACTAACACTTCTAGTTTGCTGAACTGATTTTTTTTAAACAACATAAAAAATTTCGAACAGTTTCTAAATTATTTATCGTAAAAGGTTCTATGTAAGCTAGGGTTGTGGAATTCTCCGAAAATGCGGAGAATTCTCCAGAATTTCCAGAATTTCCTCATGAAATTCGAATTTACTCGAGAGAATTCTCCGATTTTTGGTTTTTCGGAGAATTTCACAACTCTAATGCAACCCATTAACTGGTCAACGACCGAAAAAATCAGTAACCCCAAGAAGACATTTTGGAAGCTGCAGCATTTTTGAAACGAGACGATCCTTGTTTATAAAAAACTGTCGTCAATGCACACCTACACCCACTCAGCCACCAATGTGCTGTGCCACCAAAATCATATTTATAAACAAACTTACTTTCAACAAAAATAGCAATAACAAGAATGTAAGTGAGCCGATTTCTCCTTCTGCATGTAATATCCAGAGTCCAAGAAGCCAGCTTATCACCAGCTGCTCTCGGCTGCAGCATCTAGTTTAAGTAGCAAATTTATCAATAATAATCAGTCTTCTTTCCGTTTTTTTTCGGTCGTCAGCTAGACCAGTGACAGCTGCAGATGAGTGGAACAATGGATTTTAGTGGTGGCTGCAAGCAGTAATAATTACCATTAAAAGTTACATTATTACATTTGCATCAGCAGCGCAACAGCAAAAGCAGAAAAAAGAGTAAAGCTAGGGCAAAACCTCAGGGCTGACGCTTTTCCCCCTCTTTTCCCCCTTCTTTGTGCGGTTTGTGTGTTGAATAATCCAATAAAAAAGCGAAGAGGCTAAACAGAATCTTCTTCTATTTGGTTTGGGCAGGTAAATAAAGGTAACACATAAAGAGGAAAAGGACTCAGTCAACGGAAGAGGAAGTGCAACAGAAATGAGTAGGTATTTGAAAATTAAACTGAGGTTATAAATTTCATGGACTTTTTTTAAAAACGTCAATTAATCTAATTTTCATTACAGTCGACTTCCGATAAATATAAACCCCCTAAAGTTCGTTGCCGCCAGGGTCCGACACTTTTTGAGCTGAACTTCTTTTAAGCTCTGCTTGTTAAACTTGAATGGTCAATGCTAAAAACAAAACTATCTGCGGGGCCATAGTTGGACGCCTCTGAAAACCACCGCCGCCGCCACCGCCGCTGCTTTGCCGCCACCGCCGGCGGCACTTTTTATTTCGCCGCCGCCGCCAGCTAACGCTTGACTGTCAAAAAAAATTTCTCTTCAATTTATGTTTGTCATAGAATTATATTTTGCAAGAGAACAGTAAAATTCTAAATTATGTCATTTTATCATATTTTCATGAGATGACCATTTAAAACAAGCATTGTTTTGGTACTTTGTAAAATTGGTCCTGTTGGAGTCTTTCTTCCTGAAGAGAGCATAGCCATGTTACTGAATAGTCTTTCCACTTTTGCACTTGTAGCTGGCGTTGCTAAGATCTCAATGCCATCTGAGAAATCGAAGTATATGTCTAGCAAGTCAAGTTTACTGTAAAATGTACCAAACCATTTTGCTTTTCACCTCAATTTTGGACTTCCAGAAGTCTCACAGATTACAGGTACCAAGAAAAGCATCGCTGCTACCGCCGCCGCCGCCACCGCCGCCGCCACATCGCCGCCACCGCTGCCGCCACCGCCGTCTTATTACTTCGCCGCACCGCCACCGCCACCGCCGCCGCCACATCGCCGCCACCGCTGCCGCCACCGCCGTCTTATTACTTCGCCGCACCGCCACCGCCGCCGCCGGCGGCGGCGGCGGCGCTTTAAATTTGGAATGTTAAGAAAAAATTAAAAACAGAAGCCTCTCAAACCTTTTTATAACACTTTTTAACCCGAGTTTCAAAATCGAGACTGGTGCTGGTCATGATGCCAGCAATAAAATGTGCTAGTTTTAAGATTTTGGATTTACCAGTGATGTCTCAAAATGTTAACAGTAAGCTTACTCTGTTGTGGCAATACTGTGGTCATTTAAGAAACTGTCAGATGGAATCCCTTATTTTCACAATTTTCGAAACCAGACTGTCGTAAAAAAGCAAACTTGAGGTTGTGACGGCTTTCAAAAGAAGTACTGTAAAATGCCTTTTTATGAATCGAATTTGCTGAGATCTCACGGACATCCAGTGAAACTTTCAGCGGGAAAACATTCATCGGGACCGATCCAACCAGATTGCAATAAAAAGCCCAAGTGAGCTGTTAATAAAAGTTAACTGTATATTTTTTGGCTAAAAATTTCCGAAAGCAGACCAGGTAATCCAGTAATTGGTCATGGGAGAATTTTGAAAAAGACAAAAGATAAGAAAAGATTGAACCTTTTTTGATTGCTATGTTAGTTTCCTTGTTTTGGTAAAGATTGCTTTTGTGTTTCTCTAATCCTTGAAGTTTTTCAACTCTAGCCGGATACCTTTGGAGTTAAATAAATAAGAAGATAGAGAAGAGAGTTTAAAAAATTCAGCAATATTCCTTTTGCATTACCTATTCAATTTTAGCGTTTAGGATAGTTTAGTCAGTTTAGTAATATTTTATGAGACAACAACTATAGTTGCATAAATTTTGGAATGTATTTTTGAAATTTAAAATTTCGGCACATATGAACAGTCCTGAGCAATCTCTCTGGAACCTTTCCGCTGCTTATTTTACCATCCATTTCACTTACCTACCAAACACGGCTCCTAACTACCTCTAACCTATCACCGTCGCCAAAAGAGTATTTTAAAAGAGAAAAACGGTCTTATTTCAGGGCTTGCAACTCCAGTTTTTCAAAAAAATCAGATTTTAGGACTTAAAGTCCGTGCCTGAGAACCACCAATAATGATTAATACCTCAGTGCTTATGTCTGGGTGTCGACACCTGATCCGAGAAGGAAATAAATTTAACGTGTCGTTTTAACTACACTCGAGCCCCAATTAACCGCCACCCCCACCAAGTCACCATCTTGGGCGGAATTTGGTTGATCAGCAGAGAAACAAGGGAATCTGTACCCCTAATAAACTACCACCCCCAATAAGCCGCCAACAAACCGGAGTCTCCAGGGTGATGGTTAAACGAAGTTTATTGCGTGCCTATTGCTGCCCCACTTGCTAATTATATCAACTCCTCCCAAAAATTGGTTTGAACTACTATTTTAGGACATGAAGCGTGTAAAAAAGATGTTTTTAGATGTAGAACGGAATCGGGTGTCAACCACTATGCCAGTGACGAATGAAAGTTATCTCTTTAAATTATATTTCCCCACTAGAAGACATCCAAAAAATTTAGCGGCTGCCCGCATAATTATAGGTAACACGGTATAACAAACATTGACTTTACTTTTTAGTAAAAGGTAATACTCGATAATCTTTTAACAGGAAAAAATTTAGAACAGTACAATATTTCTTAGAAAACATAAAAAATAATTTCAACAAACAAAAAAATTTTTAAGAAAAAAGAAAATGTTGTTGGAATCTTTTTATAGCCAACATGTCAAAAATGCAATAAAAAGAGTGGATTCTTAGGGTTCAGTGTTCTGGAAAAAAGACTCATCTTTATGGATCATTTCCAAGATACTAAAAGCAGTAAGAGTAGCTAGAACAAAACGAGGCAATACAATTGCCTATGCTTATTAATTGCTAATTTATGGAACAGCTATAATTTTCCACACTTAAAAAAGCTCTGATTATTTATCGAGGTCTGGAACCATGTTTTAATAGGCAGATAAAATGTAGAATAAAAACCGTTTTTTTTATTAAGAAAGATGGATTTTTATACTGAACTTTTGTTGATACTGCAATGACCGAAGACGGTTGTTGTTTACAACAATAAAAGCAAAAAAACTTCCTTGATATGTGTGGCAAACGTAAAAACAATTTAGAAACTGATTTGTGAAAATAAATTGATATCAAGAGTAAATAGATAAATTGAAAAATAGGGTGTTTTGTTTTAACCATTAAAGGACCATGCTCACGTTGGTCTGGTGGTCCCTTGCCAATTCGAAATTTTTTCCCAATCTTTGAACTTCTGGACGGGTCTTTTAACTTGGTTTCTAAAAAAAACTACAACTAAAATTGAATTTAAAGGGGCATGCCCGTGCGTTAAGGCGCGAACCAGCAGTTTTTTTCGAATTTTTTCGAATCGTCCTCTTTTTCACTCTTAATGCGTCAAATCTGATATAGATGACCTTATACTGCTTTTAAAAGTTAGACAGAAAACTTAAAAAATCTAGACGAGAAAGAATGTAAAAATTTATCGAGAAAGAAAAGAACTGCTGGTTCGCGCCTTTTCTCCCCATCGGCACGATCATGCCCCTTTAAGGCCTTGTTTTGTTAGAAGGCAGACAAGTTTTAACATGTAATTTTTCTTGACAAATGATCCATTTCTTATACTTTTTCACCAAGTTGTATACAAGGGATCAAATTTGTTAGTTACAGAAAAATAACAACACATTATGTAAAATTCTCAAAACGCTTTCGGGTCCAATAAGGTCACGATTTCTATTTCAAAAGAAAAAAACTAGCGTCTAGCCTATTTTCCTATTATTTTCAAAAAGCTTAGCGACGATGTCTCTATTTTTGACTATTCTTTATTTCTTTTAGCTACTCAAGTCCCAAAATTAGATTTTACCAGTCATTTTTTTAAAATCATATAATTTTTTATCAGATCCATAGGTCTTGACAAACGAGCACCCTATTTTTCAAAATATCGCGGGTCTGAACAAGAAAATTGCAGTATTTTTGAAAACCGACTCGCAAAGTCTGAATCGTTGCGATTTTTTGAGCTAGATTAACCAAAAACTACTGGCAATAATTTTAAACAATATATTTAAAACAATATAGGTCAAAAGTTGTAAAACCCTAGGGAGAGCGACTTTGTCT
Organism: Ditylenchus dipsaci; assembly: GCA_004194705.1. Lineage (NCBI taxonomy): Eukaryota > Metazoa > Nematoda > Chromadorea > Rhabditida > Anguinidae > Ditylenchus > Ditylenchus dipsaci. Next base: position 121,863 of record SADC01000900.1, on the reverse strand, counting down.
CATATATGGTAAATAAATTTGGCGCACTGTCACATATACAGGACACCCAATACGTCACTTTCATGTCAAATTTTGGTGTTTTTGGAACTTTTTTTAGGTTGGTGCTTTTTTAATTGCCGCGATATTCTTGAATAGCACATTTGTGACTATTCCTATTCGACTTGTAATCAAATATGTAATTTGTCTACGAGCGGCATCATAGAGGGCGCATTTAAGGGTTAACTGTACAAAAGCTACCCACAAGATTAATAATTTTTTTATTTGTTCAATTAATTTCGTTCTTATTTCTTATGAAAAATTCTTGACTTTTTCAAAAGATTTTGTCGTAGATAGTTTTGTCCCTTTTTCGGAAAATTTTGGAATACGCTGATTTTTGAATACAATTTATTTCTGACTCTTCGATGCACCTTTTTTAACTAAGGCGAAGCCTTAGGCGCAGGTTAAACCAGTGCATGTTAAGCACAACTAAAAAATGTATTACGAACTGCAAAAAAACGAATTCTAAAAGCGCCAATTCAAAAGAGTGGAAAAATGGGATCAAAAGCTAAAGCTAAAGTTTATTATTATATTTTTCGGAGCTTGATGAAGACCTACTCTTGCAGTTTAAAAAAATTAACGAATGACCTACTGTCATAAGGATGAGTTAAAAAAAATTACATATTTTCATGAGAATTTTCGGCGCTACTAGCGAATAGCAACCACCTACCCCTTTAGCCAAAAATTAAGAAAAATTGTTTTTTTTTAATACGAGGCAGTTTAATTTTGAAAACAGCGCCGGAGCCATAATCGTTAAAAAAGCGCCGGGGCCAACGCCGGGTCAAAATTTTTCAGCGCCTCCGCCAGCGCTGGCGCGGACCGAAATTTTTTATTGGTCCCAGCGTCGGCGACGAGTGCCGGCCCGGCGCTGTTTTTTCACGGGGCAGCGCCGGCGCCAAAACAAAACACTGCTCAGAACTTATGCTCAGGATAGGGTGCAATGGCATTTCGTCCAAAAGTCAGTTCGTGTAAAGCACAAAGACAATGTCCCGCATGTTATAATAAATACGGTATCTTGTTTTCAGCTTTATCTTAATTTTTAAACCGAACTTTAAAGACATAATTTTGATCACAAATTAGGTTTACAAAGACACTTTTCAGCCTAAAAGGTAAAATAGCTTTAATCAAAACAGGCATTTTTGTCTCAAGATACATAATAATTTGAATAAAAAACTGGCCTGTAACTCATTTGAGCCAAAACTGCCACTCCACAAATTTCACACAACAGAATTGGCAAAGAAAATGGACTGAAAATTTGCAAAGATGGTGCTCTTGAGTAGGAGTAGCAACAAAGGGTTAGCCACAAGTCATCAATTTTAATAATAGTAACAAGAACCGAGCACCCTGAGGAAGGCGAGAAAGTGAAATAATACAGGCGTAACCAGCCTGGGCATCTATTCGAGTCTATTGTCACAAGCAATAAAAATGTTTGATTGTTAGTGAATTGGTGCTGGGCTAGTCATTTATTCTTGAGAGGACACAAAGAAGGCTTTTTAGGGAGAAGACCTTGATGGCTCCCTTCCTCATATTTTCCCCTTTTTATTTTACCTTTTAACCCTTTTCCAAATTCCTTAGTAGCAAACAAAGAAAGCCCACACAATCACACCTTTTTGTTAATAGCAGGACGAAACAAGGCCAATGAAAATAGGCGAAAAATAGGTAGAATTTCGTCAGAACAAATAAATCTATTTTTTACTTTCTTTTTTTAGAAATGTTTGTGGAATTTTTTTGACAAAAGAAATTAGGTAATGGAATTTTTGCCGCTATTCCATTGTACCCCCCCCCAAAAACCAACTTTTTTATATGCCCTCAAAAACCATTTTTATGTAATAATTTTGCCATAAAAAGGCCAGAACAGCCATTTAAATAGGGTTCAAGGGCTGTATTGGGAGGGGAAGGGAATAACACAGGGGCCACTTTTTTTGGCTGCTTTACCATGTTTTTCAACTCGGGCCGTGGCAAAAATAGACTCTATATGCATTTTATGATCAAGTGTACTTCTCGGAATCATGTCTAAGGTAAGTGCGTGCGCGCATCTCTAACTCTCAAGCCCCCTGCGCCCCCTTCGGGGGCGCAGGGGCTTGGGGGCTTGGAGTTGAGATGCGCACACCCACATACCTTAGACACAAATCACTCGAAAGTGACTCTGGATGCATGAAAAAGCATGCATACAGAGTTATTTATGCGGTAGCCCCCGTATTCAAAACCATGTTCAACATCTTCAATTTTTCAGCCGAAAAGGGTCTCCCCCCTTCTCCGGCTTTTGGCTTCGAGCCAGAGGCTCAGCCATCCAAAATTTCTGCCTTCACCTCCACAGGGTCCTGGTTTAGGCATAACCACCTCGGGACCCACCCGGCTGGCCCTTGAGAGGCTTTTGAGTACTTATCTATTTGGGTCCTCCACAAGTTGCTGGGTTTGACGTGCCTTCAAACGTATATATTAAGTGGTGGACCCCAAGTTGCTGGTTTGAGAATGCCTTAAATCCTTATTTATTAGTGGCCCCTGTTTTGTCCCTTCCCCTCCCAATACAGCCCTTGAACCCTATTTAAATGGCTTTTCTGGTCCTTTATGGCGAAATTATTACATAAAAATGGTTTTTGAGGGCATATAAAAAAGTTGGTTTTTGGGGGGGGGTACAATGGAATAGGTCATTATTTTGGGGGGGGTACACTGGAATAGCTTTTTTGGGGGGGGGTACAATGGAATAGTGCCGAATTTTTTGTGTAATGCAGATTTTTTTGATTTTGTCAAAGAAAAAACATCAAAAAGGAATATGGTCCACCTGAACAATTTTTTGAATCTATCTTCAGGATCCAAGAAGGCACAACACTAAATTTAATGCTAAGAAAGCTAACTGACGATCAGTCATCAAAAATACCCTTTTATACGGTGGCCACAATGGAGGTGGGAGGTGCGAAGTTGAGGTCTTTGAGGTGATGTAGCTCAGCAAGATTTTGTCATTTTGGTGATCTGAAAACTTTTTTGACCTTTTTTAAGGTCCGCTACTGAATAAAATAAACTTTCCCACTGTCAGTTATAAAAAATAAAATTTTAGAAACGGACCTCGAACCTCGCATCTCACACCTCCATTGTGGCCAAGGCATTGAATTTTTTTAAACGTCTGGCAATTTTGGTCACTTCGCTCCCATACTTTTTTTCTTTGATGTGTGTATGGCAATAACCGAGAGTGACCAAAACTATATTGCAAGGCGCTTGAAAAATTGATGTGTTCCAATTTCCATAAAAATTGAATCTATTTTGAAACTCACCAACTTCAAAAATAAATATTTATACATAAATTGCACAAAATGCTTTGACATTTTTAACCTTACTGTTCTAATTAATCAAACACCTCAGACAATTGTTTGCATTATGTGCGAGATCCCTGGCATCGTCTGTTATTCATTCCCTTTATCTTCTTTCGTAAGCTTTCAGGGCAATTATAGAAGTTATATATTTGATTGGATTTTGTCTGCATTTAATTTATCAGCCGTAGTTCCTACGGAATTTTTTTAGCTTGATGTGTGCTTTTGTAATTTCTTGATTTATATATAAATATATACAGTCCACTCTCGATACAGTGTAGCTTGCGGGGATCGGAAAAATATACACTATATCGAGGGTTACACTATATCGAGGGTACACTGTATCGAGAGTTGACTGTATATAGTTTTTATAGGAATTTCCGACTCTTCTATTATCTTCAGGGCGTCCTAGCAAATTTAATAAAGCCTTTCGACTGTTGCGTCCATGATATTTTTGCAAGCGGCTTTTTGCCTTCTTTTCTTGGCTTTTTTTGCAGATTTTAACAGCATTTTAAATAGCTACATTTTTTACCCTTTCGTGATTGAAATCATAGAAAATTTAAACGCTTACTTTCCAAACAAAACATTTTTCAGGCTTTGTTTCTAAAAATTTGCATTTATCAAAAAAACTCTTTTTAGTTTCAATTATCTGACTATGAAAACACATTTCATAAGAAACTTATTTTGCTCTTCTCGAGTCTATTGCGTCTTCTTCACTTTCAACCCAGTTTCCCTGCGGCAATTCCACATAAATCACACCCCTCTTCACTAGCTGACAAAATAAGCAAAGGTTATTAAGAGATGATGGTTGAATAATATATGCAGGAGATCTAATTCAAGACAAAAATAATATCGTGAAGTTCAAAACAAAGGCGAGATTCTGACGTTAATACAAGTTGACACATTTTTCAAAATCACTTGGCAAGGACATATACACACAAATTGTTTAGAACCGAAGAATTTTTTTTTTAAATAAAATTAGGACGATATATTATTTAAGTTGTTCAGTGTGTAACAATATCAACGTTTTTTTAGTAAAAAACAAAACAAGAATAAAGATTAAATAGACATGTCGGTTGCAGTTCAGAATCCCCCCCCCCACGGGGACTGATCAGGTGGAGGAGATAACTTCATATTCGTGTTTCTCGACCCCGATTTCATGAGAAAGCCGGCTGTTTTTTTGGTTCTGAAAAAAAAATTTTTTCGAACCACAGGGGGGTATCATGGTTTTTTAGTCAAAATTTGAAAATTTAAATTGGCGCCTTTTGAATTTAAAAGGGAATAAGGGCTGTATTGGGAGAGGAAGGGAATAAAAGGGGCCACTTTTATGGCAGAACATTATAAATTTGAATATCTATATTCTTCGACTGCCTCACCATGTTTTTCAACTGGGCCGTGGCAAAAAAAGACTCTATATGCATTTTATGGTCAAGAGTACTTCTCGGAATCATGTCTAAGGTAAGTGTGTGCGCGCATCTCTAACTCTCCCCTTCGGGGGCTTGAGAGCTAGAGATGCGCACACCCACATACCTTAGACACAAATCACTCGAAAGGGACTCTGGATGCATGAAAAAGCATGCATACCAGAGTTTATTTATGCGGTAGGCCCCAGTATTCAAAACTATGTTCAACATCTTCTTGTTAGTGGGCCCTGTGTGATCAGTGGCCCCCTTTTATTCCCTTCCCCTTCCCAATACAGCCCTTATTCCCTTTTAAATTCAAAAGGCGCCAATTTAAATTTTCAAATTTTGACTAAAAAACCATGATACCCCCCCTGTGGTTCGAAAAAAAGTTTTTTTCTCAGAACCAAAAAAACAGCCGGCTTTCTCATGAAATCGGGGTCGAGAAACACGAATATGAAGTTATCTCCTCCACCTGATCAGTCCCCGTGGGGGGGGGGATTCTGAACTGCAACCGACATGTCCATCACCTGATTTATTCCAAAAAATTTATTTTTAAATTAAAAATTAAGGAGGGTAGACAGGTGAGGGTATGTTATCGATTAATATTCATGTAATTTTTAAAATACGAAAGTGCGCCGATAGGCGCTTTTTGCCCCTAGTAAGTTGTAAGACGACTATGTATCATAAATTTGTTAGTGAGTATAGGCTGTTTTAAGAAATGTATTACTTTTTCTGAGTAATAAAGCGCTTTCTAGAAAAGTGGACTAAATTCGATGCTCTCCCACTTAGCAAATCGTAAGCTTTCTTTTAAGCTCAAACAGTCAATTTACAATTTTCTGAGTTGTCCGACTAAACTACAGATTTACTTAAGTTCTCTTTCAAACATGCCTGGTTGAATCTCATTGCTGCTGAAGATTTATTTCCTGAGAGGTTCGACGCCAAACATGTAAGTCGTATACTGCTTCTCTGCCTTTTTTAGTGTTCAGTTGTCTGAGTTGATACTTTACTGAAGCAGATCGGATATGATATCACGGATACCGTATTTTCTCTAATAAGCGCCCCCGCTCTAATACCCCGCCACTCGACTTTGAGGGTCTGGATCTCAGTGTAGAAGCAATATTTTGCAAAGCTGTTTGATACGTTTTTTTTAACTCCAACGAGCTTTACCGATTCCACTTTTTAGATTTTCGTTGAGCACCCAAAAATCTCGAAATCGAATTCCAAATTTTCCGATTTTTAAGGTTTGAAAAATAAGCGCCCGGGGCGCTTATTAGAGGAAATACGGTAATTGCAGAAGATTCTTTTGTTTACTCAACAAACCTTTGAGCTATGTTATTTTTCAACATACTCACACCTGTTAATCTACCTATTGTGAGCATTCAGATCTGTTAGTCGTATTCATGAGAAACCTGGGCGTGCTCTGAAAAAACAATGAAAAGTCTACAAAATTATACCAGGTCAAAGTCAGGCTCCTTCTCTTGCCTTATAAGAGCTACTTTTAGACACAAATTTGTTTAATATGTTTGAGAGAAATTAATCTACAGTCAAACCTCGATATAGTGATAATCCTCAGAACCGGCCTTGCAATGTCACTATATTGCAGGTGTCACTATATTGAGGTTTGACTATATACCCATGCCCCACCACCTAAACGAGACTGCTAAGTGAGCGATTGACAGCACATAATATTTGTCAGAACTAAAACACAGCCCTAAAAAGTTTATTTCGAAAAAATTTATTTATTTGAAGTTTATTTCGACTGGTGGGAGTAGGGTTCAATTAGCAGATGAAAGCATAGCTAAATCAGTCCATGCTTGCTGAAAGTCTATATTATTTGCTGTTCATCGGAAACATTGGCTAATTTTCTAAAAAATGTGCTCTTGTTTTATTTGCCGCGCTATGCCGAGAAACTTTATTTTGCGGGCGTTTTTCAAATAAAAAAAAATTACAGCTCCTAGGGTCTCAATTTGCTATTCATAGAAACTACTGCGAAAATATAAAAAAAGAAAACACACACATTTGAGCAAAATTTTTTTAAAAGTTCATGAAACATTTTTTGCCATACCAACAGAGCAATAAAGCGTTCAAGGTTAAAAATCAAGAAATTTCTTTTCTTGTTGACGCCATAGATTACTCAATTAGCAAAGTGTGTTGACCAAATCGTCACTTCAATGATTACACTCCACAAGGCTACATTCTTTTACTGCACCAACCCATAAAGATTGCGTGAAAAGTGGTGTGTGAAAAAAGGTAGCCAAGCTAAATTTTGACCCACAGTCTTTTGAAACTACAACTTAAATTGAATAACCTCGATAAACGAACACCCTTTGGGAACTCCCTTAGGTGTCCATTTAACGGAGTGTCCGTTTATCGACGATACCGAGTTTTTGATTCGACTGTCTCCGCTTGTGTTTTACGCTTAAACCTCTGTAATATAAAAAAAAACAAAAACACAAAAAGCAAAAATGACAACAAATTTGAAGCTTTTAGAAAATCACTGAAAGTTATGAAAAATGTTGCAAAATATGTAAGGTGTCTATTTACCGAGTGTAATTTTATCGCACGAGACCACGCTTAGGATGTCCATTTATTGGGTGTGTCCATTTATCGAAGTATCGAGGTTCAACTGTATTCAAAGTAGGATTTTAGATAAGGAGCTGCCGCAGGTCGGTCAACTCAAAAACTGTGAAAGATACTTTGGGGACTGAAAAAACAATTTTAAACAAACAAAAAATCTTTTCAAAACAGTTAAGTTGGCTATCTAAGGGTGCCGTTCTATTCCTGGAAAATACGGTATGTGGGAAAAGGTAAGAAAATGAAGCGCAATCTATTACAAAAAAATGGGTACCGAATTTTTTATTATTTGACGCAAACATACATATGTTTTCAATCCAAAATAATTTATCCAATTTAGTTGTTGACAATCAGTAAATTATGTATTGTGCGTCTGAAAGTCGTTGTTAGGGGTCTTAAAAAAAACAAATTCCACAATTGAGAAAGTGTTCCACGCCCAATTTTAGATGGACATAAATTGCCTCTCGAACATTGGAGAAGAAAGTAAATACCCTTAGGCGCATTAATTAAAAAAACTTTGTTACGTTGTGTTGTCCTATTATAGACTGAGTGGAGAAATAATTTCAAAGTTCATGTAAGATATAAAGGAACGAAGGGACCAAGGTTGGAAATGTAGTATGGTGGCGGAAAAATCTGGCTATTCTGAAGCCAACCTTGCGAGTTTGTTTATGTCAGTATGCGACCTTCAATCAGACTCACTGGACCATAGTCAAAGATTTTTTGGATACAAATAACACCAAAGATACAATAGAAAAAACATCAAATTTTCTAAAATTTCCAACTAGGGCAGTACAGTCGCCTCTCGCTATAACAGCACCCCAAAAAATCGTTCCCACCTAGGGTCCGACACTTTTTAACCCAATTTTTGAAAATTTTTGCCAGTTCTGTTTTTACAGTCTGGTCGGAAAAATCGTAAGGATTCCGATTTTTCAGATCGTTTTTTAAAAATCCCGCAATTTCATCATTAAAAAAGCAAACATTCGGTATAACGGCACCCCTTTTCAAAAAGGGGTGCCGTTATATCGAATGTTTGCTTTTTTAACCCAAAATTTTTTTTTCTTAGAAAAAAAAATCGGCAAAATGGAAATCCTTACGATATTTCCGACCAGACTGTAAAACAGACCTGGCAAAATTTTTCAAAAATCGGGTTAAAAAAGTGTCGGACCCTAGGTGGAACGAACTTGAAGGGGTGGCGTTATATCGAGAGGCGACTGTATGTGGATAAGTGTAACCTGTTCATATATGATCCAACTTTTTAAGAAAATTATTTGGACCATATTGCCCCTTGAGCAAATTGTGGTCATTATGGATGAATGCGATTTCAAAAAGGTTATGGGTTACACTGTTCAATCTTTCATTGTCTTTTTTTTATTTATTTTTATTTTATCCATGGGTTTCATCAAATCTACAATTATGAAGCATATTCTACTGCGCCCGAATCTCGATTTTAATGAATCAACTCCCGCCATTTTACTGATGATGATGGCCATGAACGTATCAGGGTGGGGCTAACCGGGCCGCAGACACCTGAAACCCTGCCCCTGAGTGCAGCCGGACCCCCCATCTCCCCTTGGATTGAAATTTTTTGCAGATTAACAACAGTTTAAATGTTTAAAAAATGTAGGGAAAATGACCTCTAGCAAAGCTGCCCCTCCTGAAAAAAATTTCTGGCTACAACTCTGATGAAGATTGTAGCAACATTTTAGTGTTGCGTATCAATTAATCTGCTGATAAAGTCCATTTTACAAAAGAAGTTTACAGTGTACGAGTGATCAGAAATGCCATTATACATAGAAAAGATTTCTTTTAAATTATAATGAAATTTATTTTTTCGGTGGGCTTTCAAGCTTACTAGCTGCAAATCTTATATCCTTATCTAAATCCTTATCTCAGTAGAATTGCTCGGGCCACCCTGTAATATTTTGAAATAAAGCAAAAGACATCAATTAATTTATGAAATTCAGCTTATGGTTCTCTTATTGCTTATTTAGCGTCATGCTGATAAAACGATACGAGTGTAGTATTGCAAAAATGATTTGTCGGTGTTTTTTATCCTTTTACACCTTGCTATGCTTTTTTGTATTTGCATTGAAAATGATTGCTGAGGTGCTCGATGTCAGTAATTTGTTGCTGAAATTGAAAAACAGACTAATAGTTTTCTTATTTGAAAAATCGTGTTCAAAATTTATCCAGTCCCGCAACATTACTTTTTGCCATTTATTTTAACATTTAATAAAAAGAACTAAGGAAGGAGAGATATTGCTTTGGCCGTTTAGCTATTTTGTTTAAACTGTAGTTTTTGGCCACAAAGGCACTTTGTATATTTGGTTAGCATGAATGTATCGATTGATCAGACACACTTTCTTCTCTTTTTTGTAACTTTCTGTAGTTTAGGGCCATTACATTGTTGCATTGTTAGGTTGCCTTGTTCCGAATTTTAAGCTTTCAAGTAGGCTAAAAACCATGTCCAGTGATATTCAGTACATCGAACCCTCTGAACTGTAAGTATTCTGTACCTCATATTTGTACACTTGTTTTATAATTCATTTCTTGCAGAGCTGGAAAAGTTCTGCAGGCAAGCCGAAATGACTAGCACTTTCTGATGGCTTGTCAAAAATTAAAAACAAAATTTTTTTCAGATCAAGATTTTCAATAGGATTCAATGTTCTTTTTAACACGGGAATTCCCGACTGGAATAACGGTTTTCTTATAAGTGTTTAAGAAGTGATAATTTTTGAATATAGGCAAGCGACATACCATTAGAAAGCTCAGGCAAAAGGGCTTTCTTTGGAGTATAATAAAAAATGCTGCACTAAATAAATTCACTGATCACCAGCCTAAAGAAAAAAGCATACCTGACCTTGATGAGTCGTCACGAAAATTGGGCTTTTGAAGGCATTGCACTCATCATGTTCGGAGGTCGGATTTTGGATATTCGTGCTCAGCACGTTCTTAAACACTTATAAGAACCGTTATTCCAGTCGGAAATTCCCGCGTTAATAAATAATTGAAAATTTGAAACCTAATAAAGAATTTCATGTTATTTTATTGGATAGAATATTCCTATCTTAGAATCCATCGGAACATTTTTCCCTAATATTTATAAATTGAAATGATCAGGAAATGTGAGGAAGTGTTACTCACTGTGACGTCCTTGCACAATTTTTTCGACAGCCTAATAGTTATCATTTTTTGGCGCTACTGTAATATAACCACCCCCCCCCCCCCCCCGAAAATATACCCCCCCCCAATAATTTTTAGGCTTATGAATTAGGCTTAGACCTTAGGCTTTGGCCTTAGGCATAAGGCTCAGGGACAACACGTAATATTTTCATCACTTTTTCAAAAAAAAAGTATAGTTTTTGGGGTATTTGAAAAATTATTGGGGAGGGGGGGTATATTACAGTAGCTTTTTTTTGGGGGGGGGGGTATATGACAGTAGCGTCATTTTTTTATTTAGTAATTTTCATTTTTGTAGGAAACCCCTGAGTGGCGGTATGAGCGGGCCTTTCTGGCTAACTCTATCCCTTCATCCAGCGAGAACTCTCCCACTGACAATTTGAACAACAATGCAGGGAGGGCACTGCTAATTTGATGATTAATTACTTGCCTCAATCTATGTCTCAAGAAGAGTTGCGTCAATTGTTTGGGATTATGGGAGCGCTGAAGTCTTGCAAATTGGTCATGGATAAAACTACCGGTTTGTTTTTTTAAATGCAAGACCGGGTTTTGAAAAATAAAAGATTTTTCAAAATTCTCAAATTTTTTTATTTGATTTACAAAGTGAAAATGATAAGGCCTAGGAAAAATCAAGGGTATGCACCTGCATTCGTTTGATACGGCCTTTTGTGACTGGAATCATCGGAAACTTTTACTCCTGAAAAAATTTAAATTGGATTTGTTGAGTTTAGGCAAAAGTCTAGGGTATGCGTTCGTAAACTACGCTAGTGCTGAAGATGCAAACAGGGCAGTTCTCAGTCTCAATGGCTACAAGATTCAAGACAAATGTATCAAGGTATGATGTTTTATGCGTTAGAAATATTTTATTTAAAAAAAACCATATTTTTAAGGTTGCATATGCTTGTGCTCCTGGTGGCCAGTCCAATCTCTACGTCACTGGATTCCCGGACACTCTCACAGCGCAGGAGTTTGAACAATTGTTTGAGCCGTATGGCAAGATCTCTACTTCCAGGTTGTTGACTGATAAGGTCACAGGTAAAAGTAACGCTGTGGTTGTATTAAAAATAGACATTTTAAAGAAATGATACGTTACGTGCGCAGAGGGTTGCACGACCTTTTTGGTGACCACAATGTGGTCACGTCGTCCATGACCTGGTTATACTTCGGACGGTTATTGTCTAATTAGCCCTTAAAATATGCCATTTTGAAACTGAGATTATTATCTTCCTGGAATATCTTACCGTTTTTTGAAACACGCTTTTTGGGAATCAAAAACGAGGCCCACAAATGTGACATGAACACTTCATGGTCAACCTGCCCTTTATAGGACTTGCTTTTATGTTGGATTCTTAATTACTTAAAACTACTATTGACTTTTGTTGTATGTCTGAAATGAAATTCATTCTAATTTTCTGATTCCTGCCTTTGACTTTTTATCCTATAACGGACTGGTATGCCCCCTCAAAATATTTTTCATCACAGCAGTGAGATTTTTTCAATATTATCATTGACTAAAACAAAATTTTATAGGTGTTTCACTGTGCTCCGGCTTTATTCGCTACCAAAAAAGAGAAGAAGCAGAATTAGCTATCACTGCTCTGAACGGGTCTTCTCCATTCCGCAGCCATGGTCCACTGCAAGTCAAATATGCAAATGTCCACCAGAAGGTATGCTAAAACCCCTTTTAGTTTCAGCCCTAAATAAACGCGACTTTTTAAATTTAAACTTAATATATAGTTTTCAGAACAGCCCCTCTACGCCACAATTTGTGCCACAAATAGCTTCCCTTCCTACGCAGTACGTCATTCCGCCTAATGGGTTTCAGACAGCTCATGGAGTGGTGCCTAATTTTAACCTACCGCCACCGGCTCAGTTAGCTCCAGCTACAGGACCGGTACATCGAGTGGCCGTTAATCAAAACCATCGTTTCTCACCTATAACTCCAAATGGTAATATTAAAATTAAAATAAGGCTGTCCAGCATGGAAACCATCTCAATGCTGATAAAATAAAATTTTTACGATGATGAATAATTTTAAATTTAATTCCATAAAACAGCTTGGCTGCTTTTTATTAATTAAAACTATTTTAACCTATCAATAAGTAACTTTGAAAACAGTTTTTACTCTTACTCTCTTTCCATTGATCTTTCCCAATTTTATTGACAATCAACAAGATTTAGGTGAAATTTTTAAACTAAAATAGAAAAGGCTCATAGATCCAGGCAAATCGAGTTCAAATAGCAATGTGCACAATAATGGGTTTTAGAAAATTTAAACAAGTTACAAACAAATTTTACTTGAGTTTTATATTAATTTTTTTTTTCTGAAACCCATCAAATTTATCTAACTGTCACGAGTTGGATGGGTCTTTGCAGTGAAGAAGTTTTCCAATGTTTGTAATGTAGCGATACAAGACAATGTGATACTAGTCGTCTTTCTTTCGGCCCGTTAATATGCTAGTTCACCATACAAAAGTTGCATTCGAAAAAAAAACGCTGGGCTTGACGACTGAAAAATACAGAATATGTAAAATATAACTTGTTATCCATTAACGAAAAATACTTTAGGTGTGGCCCGGACCGGAGGTTTTGGTGCAGCGCTGAGGCAGAATCTAGGATCTTCGAATGCATCCACAACTAATGGCAGTGTGGTGGTCAATTCTACCTACAGTCCACCCGCGTTCACTAACAATTCCACTAGTGATGTTCATATGCAGGCTTTCAATGGCCAAGGCAATACTTTTTAATCAAATCAATGTCTATTGTTTTATAATTTTTTTCAGGTGCTCCAGCTATGCCGGTTGTTGAAGTTGCTGCCCAAACAGTGTTTCCGATCCAGCCTGCTGTGTCCGTTATCAACAATGATGCAGCTACAAAAACAGTGGTGCCCATCTATAGCCTCTATGTGGGCCATATTGATCCGGAAGTGGACCAGATTGAATTGAGTTTATGGAAATTGTTTGTAAGCTTTTTTATTCACTTATTTTATTATAAAGTATGACAAAGTTTTTGTTTCAGGGACCGCTGGGCACTGTGCATTCTATTAAGGTATGTGTTTAATTATATTAAGTGTGCTTCAAGAGGTAAATCAGGGCTCTACTCTCAAAATCGCCTAGAGCCACCTAATAAAATTTTGAAAACTCACAAATAATGAAGACACCTTAAGGGTGTATTTTCTAATCCTAGAACGTATAGTATTTCTTTATTTTAAAAATAATTTTCGACCTTCTCTCCCTTTATTGTTCTCTATTGTTATTAATAACAATTAAATGATCTTTAAAAATGTGCGTTTTTATAAAAGGGTTGTTTTAGCACCTTGTTCAGAAAACTATGTGCCGGACTGGCCCGGTCCTGTTAGGCCTAGATTTTTCTCATAGATCACCAAATGGGTTCCTTTGCTAATCAGAAAATAAGAGGTTACGTTGAAAAAGTGAAAAAAACTATAAAATATACAATGCGTCACATTATTTTTTTTTGGAAAAATGCACATATTTATATTTATTAATAGTGATCGAATATATATACTCTTAAAAACGAGAAATGTGCGCATATAAAATACCTTAAAAACAGCAAAATACGCTCTGGAAATTGCAAAATATGCCTGAAAAATAGCAAAATATGCACGTGCCGGCTCGTCTTTCCTATTCAACCAATGTTATATAGTCAACGAAATTTACATACTCAACAACATATTTCACATAGTTACCAAAAAAATTTCATAGTTAACGAATTTCACATGCCGTAAATGTTTTCAATAGAGCCGCACTCTCGAATTTGATGGTCTACCTCTGAAAACAGAGTCAAAATTTTCCAAAGCTCTTTTTTACATTTTTCAAACTTAACTTAACAGGCTCTATTGATTTCGTCAGGCAATTTTTAAGCACAAATAGTCGAAATATGACCAAAATATGGCCCAAAAAGCTAAAATACGCAGTCAATATTCAAATATGCTCTAAAAACGGAAATGAAGCAAAAGTATGCTGCGTAATATGCGAAAACATATAAATCTGGTCCCAATTTATTAGTTATTTTAAAATGCTAAATTTGTAGGTGATGAACGACTTCACTACTAACAAATGCAAAGGCTATGCATTTGTCAACATGCTGACTTGCGAAGGTGCTCTGGCTGCTATCGGCACCCTCCACGGTCAGCCGTTTGGAAGTAAGGTATTGCAGGCAAGTTTTTTATTTATTATAAATTATGTAATCGATAAAAATTAGTACTTTATAAAATCTTAATGAAACTATATGAAAAATATTAATAAAAATCAGCTATGACTAATAATTACTAACACCAGTTTATATTATTCTAACAGGTGTCCCTAAAGTCACAAAAGATGTCTGATCACTGAGCTCTTGAATTCTGTCGACTGATCTGGGCTAACAATCTGGTGTTGGAAAACTATAGTCAACCATTTCTATATATTTTGAAAAATCTTTTTTGTATTTGCAATTTGACAACAAGCAGTTATTCGGTTACTTACTTTTTACTATATATAAACCATATTAGTTATTAAATATTTTTTAATAATAATATATATATTTTTCACATTTTGTAAGTTACATTTTTATAGATTACATTAAATTTAACTTAGACTTTAATTGTTTTTTACAGTGTGCAAACCTAGATCTTCAAATTTCGCTGATTTATCACTGGACTTAATATTATGCAAAGATAGTAGAATTTTATTGTAATAGAGCGATTTTTGATTTCTTTATTAAAATAAATAGTTTCTAAAATTCCCCAAAAAGACATATTTTATGGACTGATCGATAATATTAGTGAAGGGTGTATCGAAAATATAGATAGCCTTTAACTAAATTTTAACTAAAAATTTTATACTCTGACAAAGTTTAAGGGGGGGGTAGACTTTTACGGCAACTTTTTAACATCTACTGCTACTTCAGTTCACATGCCCTTTTTCGCATATTTTGTTTTCTTATCTCAGATGTTCTTACACCATCTTGTAGCTGAGTTTTTTCTGTATCGATCGAATGGTCAAACACTATAGTTAAAAAAATGTTTGAAAAAGAAATCACACCAGGCGTGAGGTAAGAAACCATGTTTTTACCTCATTACTTTTTTACCACTTTTTTACCTCACTCTTGATGTCCTTGAAAATTAGCTTTAATTAGTCTGTTTGACCACTAAATCGATAGAAAAAAATCTCAGCTACAAAACGGTGTAAAAACAGCTGAGATAAGAAAAAAAATTATTTGAAAAAAAGGATGTGAAGTGAAGTAGCAGTTGATATCAAAAAGTACCCGTAAAAGTTCCCCCTCTTAATTAATAGTATGCGGTGACCAACTGTGCCTTTTAAAACATTTATTAGCACAGCACATTCAACAAAGGAGTTTAATTAAACTTGTTTAGTCAGCTTTACTATATCATTGAAATTTGTGCCGTTTCGCTTGAAGTGAAATAATTTTCTTGTTAATTTTGGCCATTTTCTTAAATTCAGTGATTTTGGGATGGTAACTTTTCGGGGGGGGGGGTATTCTTTACTAGTGCCTTCAAGTCTAAAAATTATAAAAACAATAATTAAAATATATATTAAAAATTTTATGTGGAACTTGGCTGAATTTAACAAAGTTAATAAAATTAAAAATCAGCCATACTCTAAGATTTTTGAAGTATCCAAAGCAAAAAGTTTTCAAAATAATTTTATAGAATTTTTTTGTAAAATTATGTTTCATACAGGCTAGTATTTGTGAATACCTAATACATTCAACTCCCTCCATAGTGCACACCCAAGGGACCAAAGCCAGGTGCGTACTATGGTGGGGGGTTACTATGGAGGGAGTTGACTGTGTGGTGGCCAACCACATCAGAACCGGTTGTGCACTATGGCGGGGTGTACATTATGGAGGGAGTTGACTGTACTTCCAATTTAAAACATTCAAGCTTAACGAAGAACGGGTTTTAAATATATATTTTGCAAAAAAAATTACGAATTTTTTTTATTTTTCGCCACCATTTGAGCATCTTTCTATGTAGTATGAAAGCGTGATTTAAATAGCATACTTCCTAAAAATGCAAAATTTATTAAATAGTTTTTTAAAGGCGCTATCTTTAACAGCTTTGAAACTAACGACATAATTTACAGTGTTTGAATTTTCATCAGGCTAAAAAACGGTACTTATTCAGATCGTGGCCGATCTGCGAATTTTCACTTTTTTAACTTCTCATCTTTGTTGTTAGACACAGTTGTGCCCTTGGTTTTTAGTTTCTTTCTCTCGATTGTGTATAAGTGTGATATGTAATATGTAATCCTAGATGCTTAAACCAACCATCAAACTCATCATTAGACCAAAAAAGTATTTCGTGAAGACGATTCAGCTTGAAATCTTCAATTCTTCCATTTTATCAGCTCTGCGAAAAATTCATACAACGAAGATTACACTTAAGTACGATCAGGTACGGTCACAAAAGACATAGCTGTGGCTAACAAAATATAACCAAAACTTTAAAAAGGTGAAAAATATGAGGTTGGCCACGATCCGAATCAGCACCTAATCAGCACCTGTCAAATACTTTGCTTAAATCTTTTTTTAATTCTTTATTCAAGAAATAAAGTTAAATTTTATGACACGTATTTTTATAATGACAATAAAAAAATAAGTAATACAAAATAAATATATCACAGTTTTTTGCTTTTTTTCAACTAATGGCATATTATTATTTGCAAAAAAACATTTTTTTTATATTTCGGGCAGTGTTTTGCAATTAAACAAGAAAGTTTTGGTAGAGTGTTTAAAAGGTCGTTCGGAAAAAGTATTTGCATACACTCGACTCTCCCAATAACGAACCCCCTGGGGACCGGCTCTAGGTGTTCGTTATTGAGAGAGTTCGTTATTCAGGGGTTCGTTATTGGGAAAGTCGACTGTATGTTGTTTCCAATAGCTTAAGACGCGAATCAATAAGAAGATAATAAATGAAGACAAAATCCATGAAACTTTGATAAAGCCGACGTATCATCAGCTTTTGGCTTCTCTGCAGAATGTACTTGAAGGCAAAGAAACTCAAAACTTTTTGCATGTTTTTATAGATCTTTTTTAAAACCGAAAAACTGTTTTTCGCAAGTAATATTAAGCTATTATCTACCATAAGTAACTTCAAAAAGCAATTGATTGATTTTAAGCTTAGCCAGCTCATATCTTATTTTAGACAAATTAGTCAGCTTATTGCTAACATCTTTCATCCAAATGGTGTGTTCCACAGGGTCTTCATCGTTTAATTCGACCACCACCGGTTTCCTGACCCTGCGAGGTACAGCAAAATTACATGTACTTGTCGTAGGGTGGGTTTGATGCACTACAGGGGCAGGGTTGTCTGAACTCTCGTCTTCATCGCTGACTGTAATTACTTCTAGATTTTTAGCACATGTTTTTTTCCTGGCTGAAGATGAAGATGGTCTGCAAAACGTCGTATATTTAGTATTAAAGGTAAACATTGTACTTAAATGGCTAAAATATAGATGCACAAGGGGCAAAGGCGCCTATCATCGCCTTCATTGTGTTTTACGGGAGAATTTATGATATTTCCTCAAAAAGCTCCCAATTTTCAACTCCAACTATGAAAATTTCAAATGTTTTAACACAAAAACCCAAATCTTTTACTAAAAGGTCTTGCGCCGTCGAAAGAGTACCCAATGATACCAAACTTGTCCATTGCGGGCTGCTTTCAAGTGAGAGGCAAAATGACGCTATTATGTCGCTAGCCCCTGAACTTAGGGCACTATCTAACAAAGGATATTTTTTCGACTTGGCACCCCTTGTTGAATTTTTTTTGTTATCAAGGCAAAAAAACCCCTTTTTTCTTGGATAGAGCTGACGGTCGCTAAAGGGGAATGTTTGTCGCAAGTAGCAATATTTTGAAAGGCAAGGCGCTGCTTTCGATAAAGGAAGTGTTTTCATTTCCAATTTGAATTTCAAAGAAGTTCGAATTCACCTAGTATTCGCTTTTAAAAATATATCACCGTCTGCGAGCATGCGCTTTTACATGGCTAGCGACATAAAAACTCGAAAGTTTTTAGAAAGTTGTGAATTCCAAGAATTATTATTGCGCTTTCGGCAAATGATTTTAATAATTTACTTAAAACAGGCTCTTATTAATAAAATTTCATCCTTATTTTGGGACACCAAATCTAACGAAATACAATGTCTTTATTTATAAGAAGTGTCCTTATTTTGGCTTAGTATCGTTATTCTTTAAAATAACGCCAAAAATAAAGAAAAATTATTCAAAATCGACAGAATTTTCGCCTGCAGTGTCACGGAAGCTGCAAAGGCTCCGTGAATCTTAATTTCAAATGTTCAAACATTATTTACTTTCTCTAAAAATACAGAGAGAGCGTATCATGTTTTTACATTAACACTATTTGTGTTGGACTTTGGGTGCAATACAACCCAAAGTCCATTCGATCAACAAAGGGTTTAATAACCCTTCCCATATTGTGGACTAGCCTGATTTTGTTGTAATATAATAATGGCCATAAGGCAATCCCAAATGTTAGGGCACTTTAATGTTTAGTAACTCCCCCTTTTCAGGATCTTTATAAGCAGGCCTCACAGAAGAGGACGACACAACTTTCCCCATTCTTCAACTTCACAGTGAAATATCTTTCCTGTCTGTATTACTTTTTAATTATCTGTGTGTGTTGATTTTATAAACCAAAGAAAATCAAAAGTTGTCCCACACACAAAACAAAAATTATCACACACCTTGTCCACTAATCACACGGACAAGGTAACCGCGAAGGAATACGAATTTAGTACTTCTTTCGTGACATGCAGTGTTTTTTTATGCAAAGTTTCTTTTCATTCTGTTTCATTTTCTTTGCTTTTTCTATCTTTAATTTTCATTTTCAGTTCTGAAAAACACGAAACATAAGAGCCGGTTAAGTTTCAAGAGCTTATTCAGTAAAGCAACTCGGTTCCCCATCTCTGCTGTCTCATAGGTGATAATTTATCAATTTAACTGGCCAACGCATTCACGGAGCGGTATGGAGTGGAAGTATGAGTAGAAGAACCTCCACGTTTTTGCCCTTCAAAGGATGCCATCCCTTTTCCCTATACCTGCGGGACACTTTTAAAAATAAGCCCATGGGTATTGAAGTTTGTTAGGTTCCGCACCTTTTTCGCCCATATTATGGTGGCACGGTTCCTACTACCAACAAAATATACAGATTTTTAATTAGTCTACAAGATTCGAATGATAAATAAAAACTCCGGAAAAAACTGAATGATTTTGGCGAATGTTTTATTTTCAGGGCCAAAATCTTATTTTTTTAATGTCCTTATTTTTTAAATTTTGAGTTGAGAGCATGGTTCGCAAAAACAGCAAATTTGGTGAAATGCAGCAAAAATATTTGGCGTTTTGTGTTTATTAAAAACAGCAAAATTGCAGCAAAAATTTTGCTGCATTTCAGTAAAATTTTGCTGCATTTTTTTGTTTCCTACATATTACGCGTCATTCATTTTTGTAACTAAATTTTTTGCCTTTTTTCTACCTGAAGTCAGAAAATGTATGAACTACCCGTATAAAAGAACCATTTCGGCTACATGCAGCCGTCACGACCCGTATAAAAGAACCATTAAAAGAACCATCGGCTACATGCAGCCCGTCAAAGTCACTCGAAAAGGGAAAGCGGCTTTCGTATACGCATTGCCCAGGTCACAGGTTCAAATCCCCTGAGTGCATACATTTTTTTAACCTCATTCTTCATATTTTATTTTCAAGTTTGGTATGAAAATGATGCTCATGCTCAAAGTGCTCATGCTCTCGGAAACGGAACTTCGGGCATTTAAAAAATTTACGTAGGTAGCTCTTTGCCTCATCGATTTTTCTAGGAAAATCATTGACAGTATTTAAGCTATCTCGGAGTTCTGTGCTTGTGCTCTTCATCATACCTCAACTTTTGTAGTTGTTAAATCTGAGATGATGCCTTTCCTAGATACCTGTGAGAATTAGCATCATTTTCACACCAAACTTGAAAATAAAATATGAAGAATGAGGTTACAAAAATGTATGCACTCAGGGGATTTGAACCTGTGACCTGGGCAATGCGTATACGAAAGCCGCTTTCCCTTTTCGAGTGACTTTGACGGGCTGCATGTAGCCGAAATGGTTCTTTTATACGGATCGTTCATACATTTTCTGACTTCAGGTAGAAAAAAGGCAAAAAGTTTAGTTCCAAAAATGAATGACGCGTAATATGTAGGAAACAAAAAATGCAGCAAAATTTTGCTGAAATGCAGCAAAATTTTTTTTGCTGTTTTTGCGAACCATGGTTGAGAGGCCTGCTTAAAAACCACGAGAATACATCTCACAAATTAATTTCTAATGAAAATCTAGAAATGTTCGATTTGTTACTACTCCCCTAAATTTTTTAAATACAAACCTCGGTGAAGAAGACTGTTTAATAACCATTTGTGGAGGGTTAACTTCTAAAAGTGGCGGAGCATCATTTGTAGTAGCCGCAACTCGGTCATTATTGACTATATACTCTGCATTAAAGGCTGTGTTGTCGTTGTTGTTAACATCGTAGGATGGCTTTTTGTTTGTAGTTGTAGGATCACTGGCACAAGATAACATATTTGGCACTGATAAGGTTATGCTAGGAATGCTTTCATCTGGTAATGCAGGCAGTCTACTATTATTTTCAGCTCTTCGCCTGTTTTCTTCCAGTTCTTGCAGAAATTCTTCTCGTGAGTAGCCAACCTAGAAAATTTTTGAAGTAGCACATACTTTAATTAAATTACTTTTGACTTATAGTAGGTTTCAATAAAAAAATAAAATTTTGCCTAAGTTTGGTATCATGAAATCTTAATTGGAAATTTACGTGCTTTACTTCCAAAAATTTTTGATTTTTTGTGAATGGCCCTAAAGTGAATGGCCCTTTGTGAATGGCCACTAAAATCAAATTATTCCATTTTTTCGTCAAACCGTCAAAAAATTGAGGGACAGTTTTTTTACCGATAATCGACTTCAATGTTCAAATTTTATGCTGTGAATATTTCGGCTCTATACGCATGAAAAAGAACATGCCTTAGTCCCCTGTTGTTTTCGTTTTCTGGGTACAGCAATCCATTGAATTTGAAAGTGAATTCTGTTTTTATGCTGATAACATATTTTCACACAACAAAATACTGCATCACTGTAGGACATTTAGAAGATAAAAATTGTCCATAAAAAAGATGCAAAAATTTATGAATGATTAAAATGTGAAAACCGACTTTTTAAATTTGGGTAAATTTTTTTTTTTGAAAAACAACAGGCATAGAGCCGAAATTTATGCCCTTTGATGCGATATAGCTGCTTTGTCAAACTTTATTCGTCAATCTAATCCTAAAAATTGCAAGTAATATGAATTTACTAGTCGTTTTTCACCAATAATTAAGTTAACCATTTGGTTTAAATTGTAAAACTATAGTAGGAAAACACACCCCTGCAGATGATCCAAAAGGCGCTGGTAATTCCATTGCTTGTTCCCCGATTTCGCTCATTGGCTCTTTAACCAGTGGAGTGTTTTTAACTTTCTTCTTCACTGCTCCAGAAGTAGATGGCCGACAACCTGGAATAGCAAACTCTTCTGACCAGGAACTGTCTGAGTCTTCACATAGGGTTCCAGCTGCAGGGCGTTTTCTCTGCAAGCAAAATTATTATTTTCTCTTTAATTTCAAGAGTAAGGTCAAGTTTATTCACTTCCACACGTTCATCTTACTTTTCATTTTTATTTTTGACAATAATTTGGCAATTTAAAAATTGAAAAAAAGTATTTCTTTTTTGACTCAAATATTTAATTTGTTTGTTCGACTCTTTTCGAATATGGAATACTGATTGCGCTTGGATATTCAAACATTTCAAATATTCGACAAACCTAAATATTCGACAATCCATTCTGAGAAAAAATTGTTCGAACCACAGGGGGCACCAATTGTTTTAAGTCAAAATTTGAAAAATTTGAATTTAAAAGGGAATAAGGGCTGTATTGGGAGGGGAAGGGGATAAAAGAGGGCCGCTAATTACACAGGGTCCACTAACAAGAAGATATTGAACATAGTTTCGAATATTGGGGCCTACCGCATAAATAAACTCTGGTATGGATGCTTTTTCATGCATCCATCTTAACTTCAAACCCTGAAGCCGCCTGCGCTCCTTTTATTCAGTTTCCCTCCCTAAACCGTCTCTATTCCCTTTAAAATTCAAAACACACCTATTTAAAATTTTCAAATTTTGACTAGAAAATCCAAGATGATCACTTTGATTCGAACAATTTTTTGCGAGAATTAAAAAAACACGCAGCTTTCTCATGAAGTTGGGGTAGTGAAATACGAATATGAAGTAATTTCTTCCATCCGAGCACTCTGCGTGGGGAAGCGATTCTGAACTCAAGCCGGAAAAGCGATTTGAGGGGGGGGAGTGGTAATTCGTCACTGCAACCGCTTGTCGTTTCAAAACTTTAAATTGGGACATTTTTTCACCGAATAAGGCCATTCATAAATTTTACAAAATAGTGAATATCTTACTACTGGTAAATTAAAAAGGGCATGAGAATTAGTTGCAACTGGTTGCCTTGGAATGACCATTTTAATAGGTTTATGTTGCATGGAACACCCTGGAGAGTCATTTCTTTTAGTAGAGTTCGCCCTTATGGCTTTGGCTTGATTTGCTGGTATGCTGCCACAGGATTTGGCCTTAAATTATTTTGTCATTTTAGCTTTTAATTAAGTTTTGTGTGCTATAATTTTCATAAAAAAAATATTGATTAGTAAAATAAAAAACTTACAGCAGTATTTCTAGGTCGTCCACGTTTTCCTGCCATAATGAAAATTGAAAAGTGAGTAGAAAAAGGTTTTACGTATGAATACATAGAGTAAGAGATTTTATCTTTTGACTAGTGTTTACAAGAGCATATATGCAGGTGGGCAGACAAAAGAAGAGACAATACAAATTTATATTAGCTATATTCGTAACACAGAGTAACAATACCTGGGAACAAAAAAATACCCTACTCGGATAAAATCTCAACCCCCCCCCCCTCCCCGCTTAAATCAATTTTTTTAAAAGTTTTCCCAAACACCATATCTACTCTAAATCACCATAGAAACTCGAAAAAGGGCTAAAGTATACAATCCTTCGCCCGAAAATGCCCAAAATGGTGTCCTAATGGCATTTTAGCTAATTTAAATGTAAATTTAAACGTGGTGTGGTCCGTGGGTCACACCTTTTTACAGCCACTGGGAGTGGCCCAAATCTTTTCCTGAGAACACTTTCTAATGTAAATCGATGTGCCTAAACACGAATCCGGTGTCAGAATTGGGGTTGACAAAGAAATTTCGAGTTTTGACTTGAAAGGCTAAAAATGAGGTCAAAAATGAAAAGAATTTTTTGTTGCAGATTTTATCGGATTCCCCAGCGTGTCAGCTTTTTTTTTAAAAATAAACGTCAAAAATGGTGCATTTTAAATAGGGGATCTCCTACTTTGAAGTTTGGCGTCAGATCTAAAAATGACCTATGGTCTTATGTTTGTTGTGACAGAATGCCACAAATTTGAAATTTTCTGTATCGAGAGGGATTTAAAAAGTTTGAGTTTGAATTTTAAAACCTTTTGAAAGCAAATCGAGTATGCTAAGCACGAATTTACTGTCAGCAGTTAGGTAATGTCTGTTGCAAAAATGTCTGTATAGGCGCCGATAGGTGCCTGCCGACCCTTGTATTTAATAATAGCTACAATTAGAGAAATGCCGACTCTTTAGGAAATTGAGGAAGTCTGTTTGAAATGTGACATCTGAGTCTTTGCTCTTCTTTCCTTTAGAGGAAAGAGTGTTATTATTGTATTGTAATTATTTAAAAGGCAGGAGGAAGCATCCCATTCAAAGTTCATTCATATTTTAATAAAGGGAAGATTTGCGAAAAGTCACTTTCCTTGACCAAAGAAGACTTCTCACAATAAAATCTAAATTTTAAAAATCATATTTAAAATACTTGTTCACTAAGTTGTATTGGATGGATCTGGAGTTTTTATGGCGTACACTTAAATGACCGTTGAAAAGGTAGGTTGTTTTCATTTGTATTTTGATGTTTCAATACTGTAAATAAATAATAAAACTTGAGTTTCTAGAAAGAAAATATTAAAAAGTGTAAAGAATTGTTGTTGTTCTTCAAATAACGCGAAGAATCAAAATAAAATTTAAAGGCGGGGCTAAAGTGCCGAATCCTGGGAATGCCCGAAATCGGGGTTTGACTGCTTTTTTCGACGTTTTGGGTCCTGAAACGCAGGAAAAACATGTTTTTGGGCGCGGAAAGACATTTTTGCAAAAAAAATTTTTTTCGAACCACAGGGGGTATCATGGTTTTTTAGTCAAAATTTGAAAAATTTAAATTGGCGCCTTTTGAATTTAAAAGGGATTAAGGGCTGTATAGGGAGGGGAAGGGAATAAAAGGGGGCCACTAATCACACAGGGCCCACTAACAAGAAGATGTTGAACATAGTTTTGAATACTGGGGCCTACCGCATAAATAAACTCTGGTATGCATGCTTTTTCATGCATCCAGAGTCACTTTCGAGTGATTTGTGTCTAAGGTATGTGGGTGTGCGCATCTCAACTCCAAGCCCCAAGCCCCCTGCGCCCCGAAGGGGGCGCAGGGGGCTTGAGAGTTAGAGATGCGCGCACACACTTACCTTAGACATGATTCGAGAAGTACTCTTGACCATAAAATGCATATAGAGTCTTTTTTTGCCACGGCCCAGTTGAAAAACATGGTGAGGCAGTCGAAGAATATAGATAATCAAATTTATAATGTTCTGCCATAAAAGTGGCCCCCTTTTATTCCCTTCCCTCCCAATACAGCCCTTATTCCCTTTTAAATTCAAAAGGCGCCAATTTAAATTTTTCAAATTTTGACTAAAAAACCATGATACCCCCCTGTGGTTCGAAAAAAATTTTTTTGCAAAAATGTCTTTCCGCGCCCTAAAAACATGTTTTCCTGCGTTTCAGGACCTAAAACGTCGAAAAAAGCAGTCAAACCCCGATTTCGGGCATTCCAGGATTCGGCATTCTGCCAAGGCGGGTTTTAATGATGACTTTTTTATATATTTATGCATCGATTAAATAATTTCTTTTAAAAAAACCAATCTGATATAGGAGTGAGAAAAAGGTGAACGAAGGAAAAAATGTTCCTCCCCGGCCGGGAATCGAACCCGGGTCTCGCACGTGACAGGCGCGGATACTTACCACTATACTACCGAGGACATGTAAGAAAAAGATTGCTTTTGCTATATAGTCACTTTAAATAAATAATGGCTGTAACTAAAAACACGCACCAAAATACTGATTTCCCGCAGTAAAATACTGATTTCCAGCAGTAAATACATAAATAAGAGTATTTCTCAGTGTTTTCCGAATTGTAAAATTTATTTTTTGAAAAACATGTAGCCCTGAATCTCTTGTTTCTAATGAGCTATCAACTGGCTCATTGTGATCTGTGATAGTGAGAGCACCAATGGTTTCGAGCGCGCCTTCAAAGAGCTTAGATGTTTGTTGGTGGACTTCACAAGGAATCGAATGGGTCTAGAAAGAATCGCGGCTTTAGTTCATTTGAGAGGCATCTTCATGAATGAATTTGTGTAAACTCTTTTTTGTGTTGTGAAGTCGTTTTGTTTGCAATAAAGTTGGAGGTTCATGAAGACAATATTGGTTTTCTTATGTGAATAGTTAGGGCTATATTAAAGGGGGAGAAAACTTTATATACGCATCTCCTAGGGTCGCAGGTTCAAATCTTCTGAGTGAACACTTTTTTTTCAAGTTCACTGACTTCTAGAGTCAAAAGCTATCAAGCCCTCGAATGAAATTATTTCTAGCACTGCTTTACTGTCATTTTATATCCTAATTTTGATATTCAATGCAGATGACAGCCTGTGTAGGGTATCATGGAATCGGACATCGTAGAAGGTTTTTCACATTCTAGCTCTAACTTTATATTATTTTTTCCTCTGCGTGATAGCTTAAATGAAAGCCTAGAGTCTTGTCTACATTTTAGTGTATGGAAAATGTGATTTGTAGAACACAATTAGAAAATATTAACCAAACTATTCAGGAAAACACTAAAACCCATGGATTTTCAGAAGTTTAGCCTATTTTACCCTAAAAATTAACTCAGTAGGTGTAAAACTCTGCGCTAATGATCTTGTTAGATAGCTAAGAGTGTGATCATTTTAAAACTAAATTTGTAATAAAGAGGTGGAAAAATAAGGTTGGAATCGACGAAAATCGAAAACCGATAAAACACGATAAAATCGAAAACCCGATAAAACACCGATAAAAATACAGTCATCAAAATAATTCTTGTTTGAATTTTATCGGTATTTGCTCATTTTATCGGTTTTGCCCACCATGCAATTCACCGCCGAATTTCACTTCTCTAGCCAAGGGTAATGATCTACCTTCAACGGTCTTAATCTACTTTTTCATGGTCTTGCTGCTACTGCAGTTCGGTTCACCTTAAAACTAGCCAACCTTACCTTTTTTGTGTTTTCCGCTATATTTTTCGAAAGCGTTGTTATAGTTTATTTGATAATTTTCAGAGAATGCCAGCTGCGAAGTCTTCGAAAAAAGTCGATTTGAAGGGCGGAAAGGCTCCAGTAAAGAAGAAGGTTGGATTTTTCGGATGAAAAACATTAAGCTAGGTTTTTTTAGAATGCCAGAGGTGGAAAGGCTAAGAAGAAGTAGTCAAAGGGAAAGGTTCGACAAGCTCTGCAATTCCGTTCTATTCGACGAGGTCGTGCATGACAGATTCTACGAGGAGGTAGGTCTTTTTTTCTTTGTTTCGCTGTTCTTGCTCAAAGTCATGTGTAAACTTCAGATCCCTCTCATCAAGCTGAATACTCTGTCTGTGGTTTCGGAGCGCCTCAGGGTTCTAGCTTCTTTGGCCAAGGCCGGTCTGCATGAAGTTGGATTTATTTGTAATTCAGTGTTCCAATTTTTCCCGTGCTTTTAGCTCCTTGTCAAGAGTTTGATCAGATGCGTCGTCAAACATCGAAGTCAGTTGGTTTGCACAAGAGCCATCAGCAAAGCCACTGAAGCCGCGGTTGTGGAGGGTTACGGTGAAGAGAAACCTCATTTTGATTTATTGGTGTTACGTAGACTGTTGATGAAAAATAAAATTAGACTCTTGCTCACCGTGTTAATTGTTTTGTAGACTTCAATAAGTCGGGCATCCTGGCTAGTGACTTTAAAATACTGATTAGAATGCCACTTAGGCTAGAAGATCTACCTATAACTGGATTTGGATTTTCAATTGTTTTTTAAAGGGGCATAGCAACGCGCTACATTGTAAATTGGGTTCACCAATTTTTTAAAAAATTCTTGTTTTTGCCATGTTCAGCTTTAATGTAATATTTATGACCTTATCCACTTTAAAAAAAGTAGGCTAAAAACTTTCGTCGCATCAGATAGAACGCTAATAAATAATAGTCAAGAGAGAAATAAATTAGTGATCCCCGCCTTAATTGCAGTGAACAGGAGGCTAATGTTTTGTCTTTATTTTACTCATAAAGTTCTCTGTACTGGTCTGATCCGAGTCGAAAAAAAAACGGATGACCATTTGGATCATTTAGGTGACCACCTAGTCAAAAAAAGTCTGTCACCATAAATACCAAATCTTACGTATGTTACGTAAATGCTAGAAGTAATTAACATATCTAAAATTTAGATTAATTTGATGATGAAAAAAAATTCACCAGCTGGACCACCTATATGATCCAAGTGGACATCCATTTGGATCTGATGTATTTTACTAATTGTCTCAAAAATCATCAAAATGTACTTTTCGTGTTAGAAATACATATTTACGATATTACCTAAAAGTAATTCGACTGTTATGTCGGCCATGTGTTGGCTGCAGCCTGCAGCACGACCAAGAAGAGCACTTTTTTGTTGTAAAGGACCGGTATAACTATAAGATACAGTCAATTACCTCTATAACAAACACCCGGGGACCGGTCTTAGGTAATCGTTATGGAGGGAGCTCGTTATAGAGGGAGTCCGTTGTAGAGTACTTATTTAGAGCAAATACAACCAACCAAAAAAAAATTGTTCGTTATAGAGGGAGCTCGTTATAGAGGGAGTCGACTGTAATAGAAAAAACTGTTAAATTTATTCTCGCGAGCTAAAATGTCTTCAAACAAATGTTTTTTGAAACTATTAGAAGAAAAAAATCCCAAAAAAATCAATATGGGGAACCAAGGCATATTTTTTTCGGCGTCGGCATGAACACAAATATAGCCATAGAGGTTATCGTATTTCCATTAATAAGGCGCTACCCCGACATTTTTTTGACTAAGATTTCAGAGTTGAGGCCATTTTCCATTTCTAATTTTCAGTATTTTTCAAGAGTTTGAAAAAAAGGCGGTATGCCGCCTTTTTACGGGAAACATGGTAAACAGTATTTTATTTTAATCAATTACATGTTGGAAATTTTTTTGCTGCAATTTATTCATCCTTTTCTATCTATCTTCAAGTTTTAGACAAACACATCCACTAAAAATCAATTTTTGTAATGCTCTAGTCAGCATAAAAACAACTGAATCCTAAAAACGTGATAGTAGTGTCCAAGGCAGCGATTGTGCAACAGATAGGCCTGTTCATAGCCATCTCTTTCTTCCGGATTAAGGTTCACTTCTAGATTCGCATTCTGCATTCGCCAGCCAGCGGCAAAGTGGAATGTTGTGTGCAAAAAAATACAGTCAGACACATTGACTGGGACAAAAGAGATTATATTATCTTTTGCAAGCTCACAAGGAAAAGTGGTCGTCCTAAAGCCTGTGCTTTGGTTTTTTACACAAAATATGGATGTGTCAACATTTGTGTGTTGAAATCTGTAAATAGGGTAAATATTCTCATAGCAGGATTTTTTCACTAGAAGAGATTTTTGATGAGATTATTGTAATTTTGAAATCAATTTGATTAGCTAAAATCAAAGTCTGTATATTTGATTGCTTTGTAATTTACGGTTTTTCAATTGGCACATTAAAGGTTAAATTTATTTTGATGTATTGAAAAGTCGAAAATGCTCAAAGTGTCATTATTGGAATGTTTTAGTGTTTTAACAACAGTTTTTTACTTGGGGTTTGACTTTCGTATGGCCATCTAGTTTCAACCATGTTTGTGACATTATGTTTTGGACCCAGTTTTAAATGACTTATCTCAAATAAATTAAATCTAAAATTGTAGCTAATGAGATGGCTGAGAAAACTTTTCTAAGAGCAGTCCTCAAAAAGTAGCCCAAACGTGATTCTGATATAGAGAGTGAGTAATATTAGAGCATATGAGGTTCAGTCAAGTCTCAGAATAAGCATACCCCTCAAGTTCATTTCCGCTCAGGGCCCGAAAT
Source organism: Ditylenchus dipsaci (assembly GCA_004194705.1). Classification (NCBI taxonomy): domain Eukaryota; kingdom Metazoa; phylum Nematoda; class Chromadorea; order Rhabditida; family Anguinidae; genus Ditylenchus; species Ditylenchus dipsaci. The sequence continues at coordinate 91,969 of SADC01000900.1, read as the reverse complement.
TTTTTTCTATTTTTGATGCATTTTGCAGAATGTGATTTGCTAGTCTTGTCCTAAAGATCTACATGAATTTCGATCTTTTCGGTCGTTTCTGGAAAATGAAAATTTCCGTCATCAAGGCTTATGATACTCGACAAGAGGAACGCATTTCTCTTAACAGAAAAAATTTTCAAAAAGCAAAAAACTAGTAAAATCAAAATCCTTACAATTTTTTGAATAAGACTAGCCAATCACATTCGTTGAAAAACGTGCCAGACCGTAGAAACATCTTTCTGGATGGTTTAAAATAAATTCTTGTATGCCACAACTAACTAATTGAAAGCCTATTCTCAGGCTTTGCATCTGGATACTGAAGGCAGCTAGAATCCACAGAAAGCAGCCCCTCGCAATCTCCACTCAAGATGGGCAGCTGGAAGAGCAGTCAGTGGCTTTTGTTCCACATAATTGTGTTCGGCACCCAGTTGGCTGATGTCAATCATCAAGTGCTCTCTCAGTTCACCCAACAGCCTACCGCCTGTTTCGACGAGCATATGAACTGTGGATTCTGGTCTTCAGTCAACGAGTGTGGCAACAATCCACAGTGGATGTTGCAGCATTGCCAACTGTCCTGCAGGAGCTGCAATCCTACTCCTACTCCTAATCCAGGTAGGATTTGGTCAAATATTAACACGAAAATAGCCGACTTCGAATTGTTTTGATTCTGATGCAGTTCTGATGCAAATTTTTCATTTACTTTTTAAATTTAAAGGCTTAACAAATTGACCAAATTTACTAGCGGGAAAAGAGGTTTACGTCACATTGTAGCATATTTCGTCAAATATTTAAAGCATTTAAAAAACCACGATTTCTTTTTTTTCTAAAAAACTGAATTTACAGAATTTTTCAGCGTGAATTTTTTTTGTTAGAATCAACACATTTAACAGTTGGCTTCGCATGTTTGAAGTGTTTTTTTAACTTTTGAAGTTTTAGCTCCAGTGCCATCCATGCCTGTACAATCTAATGCCCCTACCCGCCCATTCCAGATTCCTCCAGCTGTCAAGGAATTGTGCAAACCATTGAAAGTAATCTAATTAGCTAATAACTGAATTTACAAATGATTGTTTTCAGCACAGACTAGGATTGTGCCAACAGGAGAGGAGTATCGTAACACAGCCTTCAGAATGGGTTGTGCCATTCCAAACAGCCTAACATTTGCTCCCAGAACACCTGCTTCCACGAGCGCTATCGTGCACAGGACGGCTCTTGCAACAATCTACAGCATTCAATTAAGGTATCCCTTTAAGAATTTTGTAGGGCGGTAAGGTTGTGTAGCAGTTTTGGGTAATTAGACTCTTAATCTCTTTACTCTTCGTCTGTGACTAAATAGAAAATTTTGATTTTTTAACTCTAGATTTGGGCATTTGACTTAAATTTTTGGGTTTCAAAGTATAGCTCAAGGTGCCTAACTAAAAAACTTCTGTTTCCACCCGAAATTTAGATACCTGATTTTATTTTTTGACTGCTCGACAATTTTAGTTTTTTTTTTCAAATTAATGAGCCCTCATAATACCGCTTTAAATCTTGGCTAAATGTTAAGTGGTAAAGTGTGTGCATGAAAAAGGGTTTAGGGAGCAGCCTACAGTGCCTATGCCCGACTTTTGCCTGCAGCTTATGAGGACGGTATTGACCGAGCTATTGGTAAAGGTTACAATTGTTATTTTTTTACAATGTTGACCATCGATCTGTAGGAACATCGCCACAGACCAGACCCAACCCTCGAGATGTAACCCATTTGTTGCTGTCCACCAAAGTAGCCATACCGACCAATAGGAACACAATGTTTATGCTGTTTGCCCAGTTCATGAGCCATGACCTTTCCCGAATCACCATCATTAACACCTGCACTTGTGCCACTAATGCTGATCAATGTCTCAACATTCCTATTCCAAGACATGACACACGGTATGCGCTCTAATTTACGAATTTTTCAGCCATTTTTGAATTCACGCCTTTTGAGTTTGAGTTTTTTCGTTGTCTGGGGCACACATTGAAGCCCGTCCTAACATACGCTGGTCTACAGATGATATTTAAAAATGCCCCTCAATGTCTGATAAATGCCACCTAGTTTGGGGAAAAATGCTCCTTGATATGAAATTTGCATATTTCTTTATTTTTGTGCTACAGTCGAAGCTCTCTATAACGACTCTCAAGGACCGGCTAACCAAGTCGTTATAAAGAGCGTCGTTTTGACTTGAATAACTTAGCTCAGGACCAAATAGTTCTTTTTTCCGGATCGTTATAAAGAGCGAGTCGTTATAAAGAGCGTCGTTATAGAGAGCGTCGACTGTAATTTTGAAATTTTCTTGCATTATCGTGTAGTTCAGCGAGATATAATTTTAACGAGATATCAAAATTAGCTGAATGATTTCAAAAAAGCAGATATTTAGGGGTTTAAAAAAATTAATCTTTTTAAAAAAGCATCCTAATCTCTAAATTGAATTTGAATCTAAAATCATGCAATAGAGTTAGATGGCTTGATAAAAAACTTGAATTCTGGGCTATACGGTCATGCATAAAAAGTCAAAGACAAATGCAAATTTTAAATTTTGAAGAAACTAGGGGGTCTTTTTTAAATTAGTGTGCAAAGTGAAATACTACCCCGGCCTGCCCCTGCAAAAACAATAAACGTAGAGAAGCGCTAAAAAAGGGAACTTATTGGGCTCACTAAAAAATTCACAATTGACAAGGCTGGGGGAAACTTGCCAAATACGAAATTTGCCAAATGTATGTTTTGCCAAAACGAAATTTGCCGAAACGAAATTTGCCAAAACGAAATTTGCCGAAACGAAACTTGCCAAAACGAAATTTGCCAAATCGAAATGCGCCAAAACGAAATATGCCAATACGAAATTTGCCGAAACGAAATTTGGCCAACGAACCAACAGGGGGGACCAAGGCAGTTTTTACGTTTTTTTCAAAATTTTCGAAATTGTGTCCTAACTGTCCTAACCACCTAAAACCACCCCAAACCAGCGAAAACTATTCAAAACCACCCAAAACCACCCAAAATTACACCAAACCACCCAGAACACCAAAATCACCAGAAACCATTCAAAACTTCACCAAACAAAAATTTAAATTATAAATTTAATTTAAATTTTCAGTCTGAACCAACCAAACCAAGTGGTCGTCCACTTGGATCGAAAATTTTTTTTACGTTTTTGGTTTCCAAAACCTATTTTCTGGACTAATTCGTGCACGCTGAACATGGTTTGACAGTGGTAAAATCACGTTTTATGAAGAAATTTTTGAGTTTTGGCGAATAATTGATTTTGGTAAAATCAATTATTTGCCAAAACTCAAAAAATAACTGAGAAAACGGCATTTTGCCACTGTCAAACCATGTTAAGCGTGCACGAATTAGTCTAGAAAACTGGTTTTAGAAGCCAAAAACGTAAAAAAAAATTCGATCCAAGTGGACGACCACTTGGTTTGGTTGGTTCAGACTAAAAATTTAAATTCCCGCAAAATTTTTGTTTAGTGTAGTTTTGGATGGTTTCGGTGGTTTGGGGTGTTTTGAGTTGTTTAGTGTGATTTTGGGTGGTTTTTGCTGTTTTAGGAGGTTTTGGTTGTTTGGGGTGGTTTTAGGTGGTTAGGACACAGTTTCGAAAATTTCGAAAAAAACGTAAAAACGGCCTTGGTCCCCCTGTTGGTTCGTTGGCCAAATTTCGTTTCGGCAAATTTCGTTTTGGCATATTTCGTTTGGGCGCATTTCGATTTGGCAAATTTCGTTTTTGGCAAGTTTCCCGCAGCCATTGACAACAGAAAAACTTTTTCAGGCAAGGCACATGCATTCCATTTACCCGGTCCATCCCTCTGTGTGGAACTGGCCCCACTGGTCGAGTGCCCAGAACCCCAATGAACGAGAACACAGCCTTTATTGATGCCTCTCAAGTTTGTTTCTATTATAATTTTGTTATCTCTAATACTAAGCTTACTTGTAGATCTACGGAAGTGACCTGCGCACAGCCCGACAGCTTAGAGCCGGAGCCTTGCTGAAGACTTTGCCCAACCGCCGTTTTCTGCTTCCACCCCGCCAGGGTGCCGACAACATTATGACTGGAGACAGCAGGTCCAACCTGTTCTTAGGATTGGCCGCTATTCACATTCTTTTTGTTCGTCTGCACAACAAGTAGGTTTAGTAGGAGCAGCAAGTGATTTGGTGTGCGAATCGTGCGGCGCAAAATATGTCTTTTGCAAATCATCTGTTGCAGATCTTATTATTGAAGTCTTGCCACGCCTTAAAAAGTACCCAAATATATGTCCCAGAACCCAGAAAAGGCGTAAGACATTTTCCATTCCCAGCTAACATACGCTGCCCTACCCTAACCTTAAGTAGTTAGATCAATCGGTAGATTCCAGATTCGGGAGTGAATTTACTCTTATCGATTATAAACTTACCCTGTCTCCAATCTTTTTTACTTTCATCAAGTGACCACTTGGTGAATCTGGATGTCTACTTGGTGCAAATAGCAGGTGGCAGATAAGTAGCAGGAATACTCAGCAGAATTTATAGAAAAGCATTTGAAATAATGAGGATATTTTTCAGGAGAAAAGTATGCCAACTTTATAAGTTAAAAAAAAGTGTTGCGAATTGACCGTGACGAGCTGAACTTTTGAAAAGTGTGGCAAATATTTATTGACCTCATTTCGATAATAAACCCAACTATTTTTCCTCTAAATATCAAAATTTCATCTTGCAAAAATCCTAATTTTTGATCGAAAATTTATTCCGTCAAAAAATGGTTAATAAAGAAAATAAAATATGAAAACTTTCAATTAAAAATTTTTCAGCATCGCCAACCGCCTTGTATTGATCAACCCACATTGGGATGAGGAGCGTGTATACCAAGAAACCAGGAAAATTGTCGGCGCCACCCTTCAAGTGATCACCTACCAGGAGTTCTTGCCCGCTCTTTTGGGACAACAAAATTTAAAGGAGTTGATACCGGCTTACACTGGATACAAACCCGAAGTGGAGCCTGCCATATCTGTTGAGTTCTCGGCCGCCGGCTACCGATTACATGGACTCATTAGGGTTAGCTTTCAGTGAGAAAATTTATAAGAGAGAATAAAATAAACACCAATTTTAGGAATTCTACCGACTAGTCGACAAAAATTGGGTGGCTGTGGGCGACATTCGCTTTGTAGATGCTACAGGCAAAGTGGACAAGTTGATGGAGCAAGGCACTGACTTTTTCATTCGTGGATGCTTCACTGTAGCTTGCAAAAAGCCCAATCGACTTACCACTCAGGTAGGATTTAAGAGATCGTAATTTCATGTATACTGTAGCAAGACGCCGTTTTGACAAGTCACTTACCGTATTTTTATACTCCTGTAATAGTGCAGCCGTCTATGATTGGCAACCCTCTAAGGGGCTTTCTCAAGTGACTCCCTTCAATGTAGCCCGGGTCATTCTAAACAGTAAATGGTGGTTTTAATATTAGGGATGATATTACATTAATGCCTCTTACACAATGACGAGAAATCCTCAATCCTCAATCTTCAATCGCCAATCTTCAATCTCAACCTTCAATCCTCAACTTCGACCGTTCACAATGGAAGTTGAGGATTGAAGTTGCAAATGAGGTTGAAGATTGGCGATTGAGGATTTACTGTCATTGTGAATGTTCAAAGTTGAGAATTGAGGTTGAAAAGTTCCGGTCAAGCCGAATGTACGGCTAGCAGACAAATTCTAATATTTTTAGAATTTGTCGCGCGACAATTTCTAATATTTTTAGAATTTGTCTGGTAGCCGTACATTCTTCACATTTCTTCACCTAATAAAATTCTATACGTTTATCTCGTGACTCTGTCTTCCGAGAATTATGCCAAATGGAAGATAACTCTTATAACGGCCGAAAACTTGACATTGAGCCTATAGCAACTTTGCCGATTTTCTTACAATCTCGTCTCTGAGTAAATCTCAATTTATTATTTCTTACTATCTTGCAGCCTGCTATCTTCGCCAATTGAGTTACTGGACAGATAATGGTCGTCAAGTTCGAAAAAAAAACAGTGTTTTCAGTAAATTACGAGAAGGTGCACAATGCTTAACTTATCGAATCCGTTCGTCAACATCTGAAGCTTTATAACAAGGCCAACAAGACTACGTGAATCAGATGGAAAGTCAGATGTCTGGGATGAAATCTGTGTGCAAGTCAATGCTCCTTCCTTCCTCAGAACTCGTGGGATTAATTACGTTTTTGTGTTTGGTTAAGTCGCAGCTTATTTTAATTCATTCAGAATTGTTTTTGACCCACGTCCATCTCGTTTCAAAGAAGTGCTCTTCTCAGTTCATGGCACTCAAGTGATGGGCGCAAGCAATGATGGAGATTATAAAGTGGCAAAGAAGACGAGGATGATCACGAAGGTATTTAGAAATACAATCGACGCTCAATTTAAAGGAAAATGATTATGCGAGCAAGAGCATATCTAAAATTTAAATTGGCTGGGATACTTCTCATTCGTCTCAGACTATACTCTTCGGAGTTGTTCGAAATGACTCCACAGAGTATAGTTTGAGTCATAAGAGAAGTGTCCTCCGCCAATTTAAATATTGCGCATGCCAATGCGCGCAAAAACCATGGCCTTTAAGGACAGAAGAAAAAAAGAAAAGAAGAAAAAGCCTTTCATAAACGAGGTTTTGCTTTTTTATAGGATGGTTTTTCGAAAAACGATCGGCAAAATTGGAATCCTTGCAATATTTGGGACCAGACTGTCAAAACAGAATTGCTGGAAATTTTAAAAAATCGGACTAAAAAAGTGTCAGAACCTAGGTGGGGACTAACTTTTCTCCGGTCCCTCGAGTGTCCTTAAATCGAGCGTCGACTGTACATTTCTCAATATTTTCCACAGTTTTTTTTTCTATTGTTTAAGTTTCTCTGACAGCAGTCTGAGTCAGAGCTAAGTCCTGCGACAAGGAAGATCGTCCAGCAACTGACCTCTGTGCTCCTCAGCAAAGCCAAGAAACAAGAAAGCCAAGCCTAGAAGTCCAGTGAAGAAAAGTAATCCTTCCCATGGATGTTAGTGTATCAGTTTTGTCGAATTTCGTGGATACAGTTTTCGTTAAATAAATTACTGGACTCGAGTTTTTGTAATTTTGTGATGACCTGAAAGTAGATTAACATTTAGTTTAGTTAGTTTGTGACTGAGCACAAATTGTGTTGACGTTCACTATCCTAAGGATATATTTTCTTTTTCATTCAAGTGTCCACATCAGGAATTTTAAATATGTCATGTAGCTCACGGAGTCATTTAACGTATTCAGATATTTAGTTTATATATTCACGTCATTATGATAAGGGAGCTTTATTCACGCAGTATAAACCTAAATGAACCAGAATGACACAAGAAAAAATTTCCTGACCACTGTGTGTAGACATAGACCACTGAGGTTGGATTAGAAAAATTGAAGGTTGGTCATGACCAAAGAGGGTAAATCAAGAACACTGAGGGTGAATCAGGAGCATTGAAAGTGAATTACGACCCTCGAGGGTATGTCATGAACATTGTGGGTGAATCAGGACCATAAGGATGGGTCAAGACACTGGAGACTGGGTCACGACCATTGAGGGCTAATCAAGAAAAAACTATGCGAAATAAAATATATCCTATGAAAGGAAGAGGATTTGCGTTGATTTGCTTCGAAAAAAAACAAAAAGTGTGTCTAAAAAATCAGAAGATGCTGAAACCAGGTAAACCTTACTTAACCGGAAACCGAGTGAGGCAAAAAAAGCCGACATTATCACCTCTGACAGAATAATGACAAACAAATCCTAACCTTGATCTCCAATAATTAAAAAAAATTGCCTTACTCCCCTACGGGTTGAGGATTGAAGATCATGTTCAGCTTGAGGAGATACATTGTACATGTATTGCGAAAATGTTGTCAACGAACATTTCTTCAAGCTAAAGCTGAAACTCAATCTTCAAAAAAAGCGTTCATTAGGTTGCGGATTGGAATTGAAGATTGAGGATTCAAGTTGACGATTAATATTGAGGGTTGAGGAATTTTCAATGAAAGGTCTCATGAAAATCTTCAATCCTCAACTTCAACTTCAACCTCAATCCTCCATTGTGTATGAGGCATAAAAGAGGGGAACGTTTTCTAGCCCGAATGGTTCGAATCCCACTATGAGCACACTATTTTTTGACTGTTTCTTATTGGGGTTTTTCCTATCAATACTCTTTTCACATTTTCATACCGTATTTCCTCTAATATAACCACCCCCCTAAATTCAAAAAACGTGTTTGTGGCGTTGTGTTTTTGACCCACTTTTCGATCACTTCTCCCAAGCAAGTTACCACTCCTTCTGTAGCTCATCTCATTGGCTACAAAATGGGTCATAACTTGCCTGAGAGAAGTGACGAAAAAGTGGGTCGAAAACGCAATGCCAAGAACACGATTTTGAATCAAAGGGGGTGGTTATATTAGAGGAAATACGGTATTTATAGTTTTGGAAAAAATTATGTTATTGTTTGAGTATTCTTGATGCTTTGTCTATGAAATTTGTTTTGGGCTGCCATTTAAGTAAGGTGCCCAAATGTGAGGCGGCTTCCTTTATCCAGAAGCGTAGACAGAAATTTCTGACGGAGGGAGCACCACGCCATTTTAAGTCATTTTACCTACGCCGTTTTAAAAAAGTCTGGGGGGAGGAGAACGTGCTTTCCCCTGCATACGCCACTGCCTATATCTAATTAAGCAGCCCCCCAAGATGTTTGTAAAATACGGCGGCTCGGCGCCTAATTACAAGAACTAGGGTATACAGATATTGAAAAAGTTTAAAGACGAGCAAAAAACCAAGCGAATTACAATTCAATTTGCTTTATTCATTACTAAAACTTTTTTTCAGGTGACCGAAGAGCTTTTTCGGCTAGCTGACATGGGCTCTCTGAACATTCAAAGAGGAAGAGATGAGGGTCTAGCCAACTACAATGCCTACCGCCAACTGTGCAAACTGCCTGCTTTGACCTCTTTCCAAGACTGGCCAGAAGTACCCAATGCTGAGGTGCGTAAGAGAGTGGCTGACCTGTACGGCAATGACCCCAACCGATTGGACTTATACCCAGGTGGTCTGTTAGAAGAGGCTATTCCTGGCTCCTTACTTGGTCCCACCTTCACCTGCATCCTGTCTGAGCAGTTCCGTCGTCTCAGGGATGCTGACAGAATGTTCTTCATGAATACTGGAGTGTTCACTACCCAGCAACAGCAAGCTTTAAGTAAGTTAATATGTGAATTTAAAAAATTTTAAGTTTTTTAAAATTTATTTATTTTGAAAGTTATCTGAAAATTATTTTTTAGCAACAATTTTTTTTCAAATCACACGTCTAAAAATTTGATTTTTAAATTTTTTGACAAAAACAAAAAAGGAAAATTGATAGCTTTATCTGAAATAAAAATTTGAAACTAATCATTTTTACATAAACTCTGTACAGTCGACGTTCGATATGCAGTAGATATTGTATATAGGTATATGGTATTTGAAATTTATGGAGAAACCCAGGGTTTTCAAAAACCCAAGATTCCCGATTTTAAACATTATTTTGAATTTTTTTGACAAAACTAATTAGTCAGTATAGTCGGAAATATTATTCAGATTACCGTATTCTCTTTAATAGACAAGCCGGCCCTCTATTTTTCATATCTATTTTTTCTACTCTCTCTGAGGAATGGGGGGGGGCGTCTATTAGAGAGGGCTTGTTTATTTTTCATTGCATAAAAATTTTATCCCCGAAAAAATTTAGCCATTAGAATAGGGCAAAGCTTTTTTGCAGTTGGTTCACGTCTCTTTGCAGCTGATTTGGTCTGGCAGCTGATTCACGTATTTTTGCAGCTGATTCAAGTATTTTTGCAACTGCTTCACGTATTTTTGCAGCCGATTCACGTTTTTTGCAGCTGATTTGCATTTTGCAGCTGATCAAAAGGACGGACCAAGCTCTTTTAAATTTTTTTATCTAAAAATAGTGTGAAACTTTTTCTGCGTGGTTTTTTTCATCACGATTTAAGCATTTTCGTACAATTTTTTTTGAAAAAAAATTACCTTGGGGAACCAAGGTAGCCCAGAAATAGTTGGCACCTAAAATGAGATCTTGGTCCCGCAAGGCAATTTTTTATTCGAAAAATTTTTTTACGTGAAGATGCTCAAATTGTGATAAAAACTACGTAAAAAAATTATTAGACTATTTTTCAAAAGGAGTAGGTGCTGGCACCCCCGCCGACCTCGGCGCCGGATTAATACTGCTTATTACTCGAAAACGAATTTGCAAATTTAAACGCTTTTTCTTAAGCCCCCTCTACTTTGAGGGTCTGTAGCTTAAGATAGAGTGAATATTTTGCCGAGCTGTTTTCTGCATTTCCTTAACTCCCACGAGCTTTTCTGATTCCGCTTCTCGGATTTCTGTTGAGCACCCGAAAATTTTTCCGATTCACGGAAGGTTGAAAAGATATTTCATTAACCAAATGTATTACAGGTCGAGTAACAATGGCGCGTGTGGTGTGTGACACGGGCGAGGACTTCCCCACAGTGCCTACATCAGCTTTCCTGGTAGATGACGGCAGGAATGCTGTGCCCTGCACCCAAATCCCTACTCTTGACTTGAATGCCTGGAGAGAGCAGTAGAGGATCAAAGCAACAAAAATTATCCATCGAGAAAACCATATTCAGACTTCTATTTATAGATTTTGACTAGTTTTGTGTGTGTATGTGTGAAAATGAGCCATTATTTAATTTAGCTTAATAAGTCCGAATAAATAATATATGTTATTTTTTAACGACAAAACATTTAAAAAACTTTTGGTAAAGATATTTTAACTCAATCAGTAGTAGCGCAATCCAAAATGGCGCAATTTGAAATGGAGCTCTTTTTTATTGCGCAAGTTTCTAAAATCATCCTGTCTTCACCTTCTTCACCAGCTTTCATTTGTTTTTGGTATGCAAGGTGTCCGGACGTAATCCATCGATAAATTTCGTGTTTTGCTCTTTGATTTTTTGCGGCAAGAAAAAGTAAATTTGCGGCAAAATGAAGGAAAAAGTTGCGGCAAAAAAAAGTCTTTTTACGGCAAAAAAAATTTGCCGCAAAAAAGTCTTTTTACGGCAAAAAAAAGTAAATTGGCGAAACGCACATTCGCTGCAGGAAAAAGTGAATTAGCGGCAAAAAAAGTATTTTTACGGCAAGAAAAAGGTTTGCCCTAAAAACTTATCTAAAATGTGTTTTTTAAATATTCATTTCTTTTGTTTGTTTGTCATTTATTTTGTTCTACAGTTTTTCATGTTTTTTTCTGCAAAATAAAGCGAAAACCTCCAGCTTTCGAATAGTAAAGTATTTATTTGTATTGTCACCGGACGGGGGAAATGTGACAGCGTTAATATTTTCCGTAACCAAAACCAGGCCCAAAGACAACATTAGACGAGATAGACAAACGCTTGAATTCTCTAATAAGATTCTCGACTTCTTCTTCTGGTTTCTTGAGGCCGGTCGGTTCGCTGCTAGTCTTCCCACCATCCAGGTCCAGGCTGTGCGCAGTTTTCTTTGGGAGCGTGCTGCTGGGCCATCCATCTTGCTAGGTCGGCGGTCCTACTTTATGAGGTGCGTGCATTCAAGAATCGAGATGTTGCTGCTGATACCCGACGTCGGAACGGTTGTTTGCTTGAAGCCCAGGCTGAACACTCCATCACATAAACCACTTACGCCCACAAACTGGTCTGCCCCTCAGATTCCCTCACAATCTCTTCACTATCGGTGCGGATGACACTGTCTCAACCCTTATCCAAAAATCCAATATCAACAATATGGGACTCGGTCCCTTTCAACGGTTCAATTTGATATTTGGTAACAAAAACAGCGAGTGCGCTTCGATCGAGAATCCCTTGGATTTTCCGCGACCGGTAAGCAACTTCTTCGGTAGCGGTCGCTCCCGGCGACGGTAAATTCATCTGCGGTGAATTTATCTGCGGTGAATTCATCTGCGGTGAATTCATCTGCGGTAAATTCATTCATCTAACGCAAATTCAGAATACTCAATTTTTTCCATCTCCTTCTTCTTTACAGAAAAAGATGGAATTTGAACATAGTTTTGTTAACTGGGGCCTAGCGCATAAAGAAAATCTGGTATGCATACTGCTTTTATGCATCCAGAGTCACTTTCGAGTGATTTGTGTCTAAGGTATGTGGGTGTGCGCATCTCAACCCCAAGCAACCAAGCCCCCTGCGCCCCCGAAGGGGCCCTCGAAGGGGGCGCATTGGGCTTAGTTGGTTAGAGATGCGTGCACTCACTTACCTTAGACATAATTCCGAGCAAGACTCTTGATCAAAAATACATGTAGTGACTTTTTTTGCCTAGCTCCAGTGACCAAAATGATAATAAAATAAAAGTGATGTCCGCCACAGGGATACGAACTTTGCAGATGAATTTACCTGCAGATCAAATTACTGCAGATGAATTTACCTAGAGCCGTCCCTCCCATCAAGGGTAGCTGCTTGACTTATTGACCCACCATAACTAAGGTATATCCTTCAAAAGCTTTCCAAAGATTGTACTCATCACCAATAAATTTGAGAGCTTTAAAGTTTGAATCACAATTTAGATTCACCGAGGAACGGATAAATAATGATTTCCAACCTTAGGGACTATAAAATTAATGCTCTATATTGCGGCGCAGATAAAGAGCTACAAAATTCATTTTACAGGATTTTTGAAAATTTGAATGTTGGTATATGGCCTCATGAATACAGCAACTTTATTGAAAAGGGAAATACTTTTTCTTGTCGCCGAAAAAACTTGTCGCCGAAAATTTTTTATTGTCGCCGAAAATCTTTTTCTTGTCGCCGAAAGTTGTTCTCGACACGAAATCAGCAATTTTGAATTTTTTGTGTAAAATTCAGGGATGGGGAAAGACCAGATGGCTCAGGAGTCTTAAGTCAGGACCCACTCCGGAATGGCCAAAAGGCCAAAATTATTGCTTTTTGGGGGTTCACTAAAGGGGGGGGGGTGAACTTTTTGAGAAAAATCGATTTAGCGGATCAGATTTCGGGTCCGATGGGCTTAATCGCCCAAGAAAATAATTTTCGGCGACAAGAAAAAGTATTTTGGCGACAGAAAAAAGTCATGAGGCGACAATAAAAAGTTTTGCCCTATTAAAAATGACTGAAACTAAAAAAATATAAAAAAGGGTTTTTGGCCATTTTCGGTTGTGGTTTCCGAAGGCCTTATCTCAAAATTTACATCATCGAAAATTGTTCTGGGAAATGGGTTTTGTAGCTCTTGATCTGCGTTACAAGATATGGCAACAATATTATTACAACATATAAAAGTTTATCCAAATTTTTCGCCACGAGTCATTTTGACAAGAGCAGAAGTTCCGGGATTGAAAATCCTGTTTTTTCTCTGTTCTGTCAATATATATTTTATCTCTAACGAGGGAGGGAACCTGACTGTGACCTTGTGTTTTTTCGATAATTTTTTTTGCGTGTATTCTTGTAGAGCGTGCCCAAGTCCCATGTGAATTCTGTTACCCACCTCTGAAGGCTAATAAAATTTTAGCAATGACCCATAACCCAAGGGTCAGTTAAGAAAAACCATGATAGGGGTATCGTGGTGTTTTTGAACTTTGAGTGACCCTTGTACCACATTTTGTGCACCTTCAGAGCTGAGGAGCCACATTTGTCAGGAACTTGGGCAGGCTCTACAAGAATACGCAGAAAACAATATGTCATCGAAGTTCCCCCAGGTCACAGTCACGGTCCCTCCCTTGTAAGTCACTTTTATAATGTAAATACAGTCGACGCTCTCTATAACGACTCGCAAGGGACCGACTAAACCGAGTCGTTATAGAGAGCGTCGTTATAAAGAGCGTCGTTATAGAGAGCGTCGACTGTATACCATTTGCTAGGGAATCACCAGGGATAAAATATGACATATCGTTTAAAAACATTAGGAATAAAAATCAGTCCTGTGGTGCTCTCATATTGTAGTGGTTTTTTTTCTAGGACACCCTGTACTTTATCCGGATAAGTAAATCTCTTATTTTTGAAGTTATACAGTTAAGGGTTATAGCTTATTAGAGAGCTGAGATCCAGGCCAACATTTAGATATAAACGTTTTTTAAAAATTGTGTAAAAATAAGGAAGAAAATTTAGTTTTAAAAATTAAGCGAGGGATCGAGGACAAAAAGGCGCTATATTTAAGATAATGGGAGTGCGGCATCAAAACGCTGCTGAACCTTGTAGTCTAAAAACTATATAAAGATGTTCCGCCTGTATTAATTTGCGTTTGATGATTTTCATACTTGTAAATCTGCTTTGATTACCACTTTCCCTTACAACAAAGTCTAGTAATATCTTCTTAATGCTGCCTTAAGTTAAATATCAAAGAATGTTGGCATGTCAAAAAAGCTTTTAGATAATGGAAGAATCAAATAAAATGGCAAATTAAAAGCTAGTTTCCTTGACGACGCTAAAACAGTCATAATTTCTGGCTTAAGTTAAATTCATTTCTAGTCTATTTTAAAATACAGCCAATCAAGACTTAATTTACATGCAGAGCACGACGACAAGCTAATATGAAAGCAGGTCTCTTACTAAATTCCAATCTTTAAGCTCTGTGGCTGAATAAAATTGTATGCGACTAATATTTGCTTTTTGTTTGTTTTTGACGCTAAAAAATATCAAAGTCTTCACATCGAAGCCTGCCAAAAAATGATCGAAAGTAATTGTCTTTCTTTTGCACTTTTTTTTGATAAAATACGAGTAGTTGATGGCTTAAAACAGTATGTTCTTATGTTTCGCTGCTAATTAGAAATCGAAAAATTTCCACTTTTTGCAAAAAATCTGAGGTTTTTCTTAAGCTTGTTAAAAATTTTGAAGAAGTTGAAAAATAGCTAAAAATGTGTGAAGTCCGGACTAATTTTTTTGGAGCCTTCCAAAAGCACCTTAAAATATGTTTTTTTCAGATCTTTTAGTACCTTTAACGTGTAGGAAATGTGTTTTTAAGCGCGGCCGACCATTTGTAGATTTTTTTTGATAAAAAGTTGATTTTTCGCCTTATAAGACCAAGGCGAAAAGTAAGGAAGATACGTAAAAATGCCTCCTGTTGGCAAAAAGTGCCTTCCTTTCGTGAAAATATGCCTCCTTTTGTGAAAAAGTGCCTCCTTTTTGCGAAAATATGCCTCTTTTTGTAAGAATTTGTGTTGCTTTATATCCACATGAATTTTATTACCAAGAACACAAATTGACATGAATAAGCAGTTACAAGTCATCTAAACCATAAACGTTAACAGAAACAGGACAAACCCTTACAAAAGAGGCACTTTCTCACAAAAAGGAGGCATTTTTCCGTTTTATTCAAAAAGTAAATGAGGGTACCTGAATTGTCTTTTTTATATTTATTTCAGGGCTGCCCACTCAAAATTTTGAAATGAAGTAAAGTTGGCCAAATAAAGTACAATTTGATCATTTTCGTCAAAAAGTTCCATTTTATTCAGTGCTTATTGAGTTTGGAACACAAAAAATAAAGTTTTCAACGTAAAATCTCAAAATTTCTAAAGTTTTATGGTCCCAAATCAAGTACAAATCTTTAAGTAAAGCACAGTTGGCCGACCTCATTTATTTCTTTTTTCTTACTGGAACTGGCAAAGAAGTTTCTGAATGCCTTTTTAATCGAAAAGCTTGCTCGGAATGATCATGTCACAGGTGACTCCGTGATCGCGGGGCTAATTTATTTTATGGGTTAGAGATATGCACACATAGATAACTGGAGCACAAATCACAAACTCGGTTAAAGAACTATGTTGAAAATTCATTTTTTAGGAAGTCTAGTTACATTCCGGAACCCTTCAACTTGCTCCGCTTTAGATTGGGAAAGGCTTGGATCAGTTTGGGTGGTGAAAAGTGCTTTAGGGTGTTCTATGATGGTTTACAGTACTTAGGGGTGGTTCGGGGACAATCTAAAAATTCTAGTGAAAAGAAATAACTTATAAAGAAATAATTTATGTAAAAAATTGCAAAAAAACGGTTTGAGTTCAGAACTCCTCCCATGCAGAGTGCTCGGATGGAGAAGATAACCTCATATTAGTGTTTCTGGGCCACGATTTCATCAGAAAATCGCGTGTTCTATTTTGATTCTGAAGAAAAAATTCGAACCACATCGGGTATCATGGTTTTTAGTCAAAATTTGAAAATTTCTAATTGGTGCATTTTTAATTTTTAAGAGAATAAGGGCTGTATAGGGAGGGAAAAGGAATAAAAGGGGTCACTTATCACACAGGGCCCACTAACAAAAAGATATTGAATATAGTTTTGAATACTGCGGCCTACCGCATAAATAAACTCTGGTATGCATGCTTTTTCATGCATCCAGAGTCACTTTCAAGTGATTTGTGTCTAAGGTATGTGGGTGTGCGCATCTCAACTTCAAGCCCCAAGCCCCCTGCGCCCCTCAAGGGTGCGCAAGGGCTTGAGAGTTAAAGATGCGCGCACTCACTTACCCTATCCATGATTCCGAGAAGTACTCTTGATCAAAAAATGCATATAAAGTCTATTTTTGCCACAGCCCATTTAAAAAAGATGGTAAGACAGCCGAAGAATACATATATTTACTTTTTTAGTGTTCTGCCATAAAAGTGGCCCCTTCTTATTGCCCCCCTTCCCTATGCAGCCCTTATTCCCTTCAGAAATTCATAAGGCGCCAATTCGAATTTTTGAAAGCTTGACAAAAAAACCATAATATCTCTCCTGTGGTTCGAAATTTTTTTCTCAGAAACGAAACAACTTGCTGCTTCATCATGAAAAAGGGGTTGCAAAACACGAATATGATGTTATCTCCTGAATCCTAGAAATCTGCGTGTGGGGAGATTGTACAGTGCAGCCATATTATCTCTACGAATCATGTTTCTTTAACACGAGAACGGTTGGTTGTGATTTCTGTCGATTCTGACTCAGAATTTCACGCTAAACACGATGGTGCAATTTGTTTTTTCACTTCTAACCGAAATTTTCGAGATCCGAGCAATTTAAAATTGTCGAAAATGTGACCTTCCAGATTATTGAATTTTCAGCTTCTTTCAGGTGCTTCTCTCCTATATTCCTATTCTAACAACTCAAATAACATCTTAAAATGGTGAGCCAGATCAGAGCTATCTTTTGCGCCCAAACTTGCCACAGAGTGATTATAAGTTCACGGAGAATTTTTTATTTTCCCTCAAATATACATTTTCTGGATATTCTTGTTTTTGACACTAAAATTGCCATAACTCTGCGTACAAATCTCTTCTAGCTAAATGGTCAAATAAAAATGAAAGAACGAAATCTCGCGATTATTTTGACATTAAATAAAGAAATAGTTTATCATAAAATTAGGACAAATTATGTAAAATCAGTATATAAGTTGTAACGCAACTTTACTACAGCTTCATACTCTCTAGTAAAAACCTCAATTATAACACCGGATTCGAGTTCATCGTGGTCGATTTGCATATGAAAATGCTCTTAAAATTGGAAAGTCCTTGTCAAATTTAGTTCTCCGCTCAAGACAATAAACATTTGAATTTCAAATTTGAATATTTTTTGTCTTGAGGGGAATTCAAAATTTCACTCTTAGTTTTTATTTCAAAAATGGTTTTTCATGCAAATCGACCACGATGAACTCGAATCCGGTGTTATAATTGAGGTTTTTACTAGAGAGTATGAAGCTGTAGTAAAGTTGCGTGAACTTATAATCACTCTGTGGCAAGTTTGGGCGCAAAAGATAGCTCTGATCTGGCTCACCATTTTAAGATGTTATTTGATTTGTTGGAATAGGAATATAGGAGAGAAGCACCTGAAAGAAGCTGAAAATTCAATAATCTGGAAGGTCACATTTTCGACAATTTTAAATTGCTCGGATCTCAAAAATTTCAATTAGAAGTGAAAAAACACTTTGCACCATCGTGTTCAGCGTGAAATTCTGAGTCAGAATCGACAGAAATCACAACCAACCGTTCTCGTGTTAAATATTTAAATTAAATTCAAAGGCTCTGTAGGTGTTCGAGGGATTCCCGAAAAAAATATGCCTTGGTCCTCCTGTCGTTTATTTTTGTGATTTTTAGGCTAAGGTTTAGGCAAGACTTAGCCCGCAAATGTTTTGACGGACTCAAACATGGGTTTTTGCTCGTAAGTCTATAGCAAGATTAATTTGTAGACTCGAGAAAAATACACATTTCCCTATTCCCTATTTCCCTATACGCGGAAGCTCTTGACAAAAAATTCAAAAATGGTGCAGTTTTTATTGGACACCCTGTAATAAACTGAATATTGTGTGTTTTGAATGTGATTTTTAAAACTCAAAAATAATCGCTTCTCAGAATATTTTATTTAAGACATTAGTAAATTTGACAACAGCAGTAGTAGCATGTAATATATAGTATATATTTGTGATAATATGTATGTATATATGTAACAAAGCTTAAACTTTATATAAAAAACTGTTACACTATGACCATAAATGCTATGCTACAACACAAACAGTTCAACCGGAAGTTAGTGGAGAAAATTTAAAAAAATTGATTATACATCTACACACGCTTACTACACGTCTTTGCAAATGATTTTAATTGTTTAAAAACTTCAAAAATTATCTTTTTTCTATAATACTATTTTAAAAATATGTCAAACAAAATTTATGGACTAAACATCAGAGTAAATTTGAAATTTGTGATAAAAAGTTGCTTTTCAAAATTTATTAAAAATTTTTTTTAGTAGAAACCACACTATTGAGGAGCATCGGGAAATGCATTTTCAGCACTTAGACCAGTAGAAACAAAAAAAAACATCAAGAGAGACAGGTAAAAAACAAAAAAAAGGTTAAAATTGCAAACACCCGTCCAAATGTGTAAATCTATCGTCAAAATATGTAAATCCCCCATCAAATTTTTAAAACTTCTTGTTCTCGGTGTTTACTATTCAACATTTCAATATATTTGCTCCAGCATGTAGCCCTGAACCTCTGGTTTCTAATGAAGTATCGACTGGCTGAATACAATATTGAAGACTGGGAGAACAATCCATTAAAAAAATAGGTATATTTTAAAAAAAATATAATTGTTCTTCCGCTTTCCAATATTGTAGTCAGTCAGTTGATATTAGCTCATTAGAAACTAGAGATTCAGGGCTACATGCTGGTGCAAAAAACTAAAAAAATGAAAATTTAACACATAGAACAAGAAGTTTTAAAAACTTGACGGGAGATTTAATTATTTTGACGGGTGTTTTCACCTAGAACCCCAAAAATATGTTAAAATATTTTTGTTTCTTTTTCTCCATTTTTAACTGACAATTTGAAAATTTTCAGGGGCTCGAAAAAAAACGTTCGGGGCATCTTTTAAACAAACTGTTATTTCAGTATGCTCATAATAGTTTAGTTCTACGAAAAATTTATGAAAATAGACTAGCAAAAATTGGCCACTATCTTTTTAATGTTTTTTTAAAGCAACTTTGTTTCACAAACCAAACAAGGATACAAGAATTGTATGGCTATCTGTTATATAACATGATTTAAAGAAGTTTGACTATAGCTAAAAGTTGTCAGAGGCTACTTTTTTTTTCTAATTCAAGCAAGATTTTCCCAGCAAAATATTTGATGGACAAACAGAGAAGCAAAATTATATTTGATTTACTTGAAAAAATAAAGAATAAAGTTGCTATCGGATTTATCATTCGTACTATATTTTCCCTCTTTATAATTTCGACTGCTCCACTGAGGTCCAACTATTTTAAACCTTAATACCCCTGCGCAAAAATAGCAAAATGTGCCCAAAATAACTCTATTTTTGATTTCCCCTTCATCCAGCGTTTAATTTAATTTTAGCGTCGTCCCCACAAAAAGTTTTGTTTTCTTTTAGATCGATGTCTTTCCAAACTCTTCCAACTTTTTGATGTTTCTATAGTCTACAGTTTTCGTAAGAATTCCGTTTGTTCACTTATCTTCTTAATGTCTCGCCTGATTCCATAGAGATCTTCAACCCTTGTTTGCTTGATCCTCTTCAAAGATCTTCGGGGTCTTAAACTTTCGCGATCTGCTTTCTTTTTTACTTGTATTTTGCACTTTGCGTAGGTTTTTTTACAAAGTCAATTTTGTTACTTTTGAGAAAGACGATGATCGTTAATTTTGGCATTCAAAAAAAATGCAGAAAAATTTGTAAACGAGCATAAAACTTGGACGAAAAGTAATTAGACTAGTAGAAAACCGAAATTAAGAGGGTTTACACTAAATGGAGATTTTCTTGTAGTCTTAAAATACTCAAAAAATTTTGAACCTTAAACTTTTTTGTGGTCTACCTGTGTTGCTTATCTTCTAAAACAAAAATATCTAACAGAAACATGGTGAGTCAATCGAATCAAAAACAAATATATGAACGAAGGTTTGAACATATTGAAATCAAAGCATACTATAATGTGATGGTAATACAAATAATCAGCTAGTTAAGAGGCCGTTTTAAGGATTCTAGTCAACTAAAGTTCTGACTTTTCCTTTCTGCAGTACAGCTCTTTTAGTGTTTTCAGCTCTGAAATCATGTTTTTCAAAAAAATTTCAAATTCCAATTTGAAACGAAAAATATAAAAAGTGTCAATGTAATTTTAAATAAAATGTGTTATATCAAGAGTAAACCAACAAAGAAACCTCACATAGTGTTCGTGCGATACCGAAAAACGGTACATACCATTCGGTAGCTCTTCAACTAAGGCATCCATTTTTGCCCACGGCTCGATTTTTTGAAGCGACTAACCGTTTGAAAGTTGAATATAAATGTTGAGCATCATATATTGAAAGATGTTGTAGTCTTACATGTACTTGTATGTACCTCACGTCTAACCTTACATATACCTCAGATTTTTTACTTCAATTAATTATATTTGCACACAATAATGTTATGAGATTGAGTCCCAAGTATGCGGAAAGTTAAATGAAAATGTACAGAGGATCGGTTCATTAAATTAAAAATGTGATTACTGTGAGCTGTTATCGTGCTTTACTGGGTCTTTAACGATGATTATCATACCAACTGAATATTTTTTTTTGAATTCTCAACCGAAATATCCTCAAATAAATTTAAATTTAAAGAAAAATTGATTAAATTTGAAATTTGTATTTGAAAGCACTGAACAGCAAACAAATATTACAAACAAAAAGCACGGTGGGGGATCGAACTGCAGAGTGTTACCACACAAACCTACTACCCACTAAGCCATACAAGTACATGCAAGACTACAGTATCTTTCAGTATATTATTTTCAACGTTTATATTTAACTTTCGAACGGTTAGATACCTTTAAAAATCGAGCCGTGCACAAAAAAAGAACGTTTAAGCCAAATAAAGATTTTCAAAGAGCTACTGAATGGTATATACAGTTTCTCGATATCGCACATACATTATGTGAGGTTCCCTTGTAAGGCCAAATCTTAAATTTAAAAGAAAAGCCGCTGACGAAATCGACCTCCACCATCATATCAAACCCTACTTTTACCAGTCAAAAGAAACTGGAAAGTGGAAAAATATTCGGCCCAATACTAGAAAAGGTTGACTACTAGAATAGATTCTCGCCTTGGTTCCCATGTGGTGTTTCTTGGTAATATTTTTTTTAGTCATATTCTGAAAAAAGTGTTAGAAAAACAACAGGGGACCAAGACCAAAAATGTTAAGCTATTCTGTCAAATTTTCCTAGCACTTTTAAACCGCGATAACTTTATTTCTAGTCCGTTTTCTATAAATCAGTTTTTTAAGGTCGACTCAGTTTGCTCGAAGAAATTTTGGTGTATAATTTGAAAAAGCCGATTCTTGCTTAGTCCCTTGCAGTTGTGGTCCTGGTCTGTGGATGGCCTCTGGATTGATAAGGACCAAACCATAGGGACAAAGCGTAAATCGTGTTTCATCAAAATTCGTTCGACCAAGCTTAGTTGACCTTTCAAAAACAATGAAAAATAGACTAGGAAAAAAGTTATCGTGGTTTAAAAGTGTTAGGACAATTTAATACACCCTGTATCAGGCCAAATATTATCTATCGTAAATCGCTCACTTAAAGGTATTGGTGGGGAAGCTTGATTGCTCCAAACCATTTTTAGTGAAAAAAACAGAAAATTCTTTAAAAATTTTTAATTTTTCTTGAATTTAACTGTTCCTACCTTCAATGAGAGCCTTGTTCTGGTTCTCCAGCACGGCTACCCGATTTTCCAAGCACTTGACGTATTCCTTCTTTTTTCGACGACACTCTTTGGCTGCTTCTCTGAGAATTCATAAAATTATTGACTGATATTTACATTGTTTTTAAATAAATACCTGTTTTTAAGAAGCCGAACTTGTCTTTTGCGATTGCCATCGTTGTCATTGTCCGACAGAGAGGTCAAAGAGGCCGAGCCTTGGCGGTTTCCCAAGCCCATAGGTGGACCTGACAATGAGTTGTTTTGATTGTTATTTTGGTAGGAAGACAGCAGACTGTTCTGCCATTCAGCAACTAAAAAAGGACAATGAAACAATCTTTAAATTGCAGTTTTTATTTAAAAAAAACTTCGATGAGCCAGTCTTATTTGTTTTCACTGTATGAGTTTTCCTGGTGACTGTTACATGACCACTTAATTCTAGCTAAGATTTAGAGCTGCATTTTAACACGGGAAGTCCTGCCGGTGAGACCGGCAGCTTCTGGTGCAGAATTTCATGGGGAATCCGAATCTGCAAACTGTTTTTCAAAAAAGCCTGTTTGGCACAAGATTTCAACCAATTTCTTAATGTTGTCAAATGTGACTTGGGTATGTTCAAAAAATCAGATGGTACTCAAACATTTCCTATACATATGCAAAATTTTTTTGGCTCGTTAGAAAGGGCAGCGAACAAGCTTTCCAATGACATATCGTTCACTTGTTTATGATAACTATATGTGGAATTTTTTGCCTAAAGAAAAATTGTGTTATTTTTTCAAAAAGTTTTTTCACTTAAATGTGGAAAATTAGATGTGATAGAGCCGTTTGTTCAGCAAAACCCACATATCATTTGGAAGAGAAATTTAAAGTGCACCAAAAAATGGTTTGAAGTTAAACAAAATAAAGTCTTTAGAGTGTTATGCGACAGTTTAAAAAACTAATAAGTATTCAAAACGTGAAACTTGTTCGTCACTAGACCAACACGCAATTTGGACGCCGGATTCGTGTTCAGCATGGTCGATTTGCTCATAAAACTGCTCTTAAAATTGGAAATTCATCGTCAAAATTCAAATTCCTCTCAAGACAATAATTATTCAAATATTTAATTCCTCGCACGTTTGAACGTTTGAACACTCTAAAGACTTTATTTTGTTTAACTTCAAACCATTTTTTGGTGCACTTTAAATTTCTCTTCCAAATGATATGTGGGTTTTGCTGAACAAACGGCTCTATCACATCTAATTTTCCACATTTAAGTGAAAAAACTTTTTGAAAAAATAACACAATTTTTTCTTTAGGCAAAAAATTCCACATATAGTTATCATAAACAAGTGAACGATATATCATTGGAAAGCTTGTTCGCTGCCCTTTCTAACGAGCAAAAAAATTTTGCATATGTATAGGAAATGTTTGAGTACCATCTGATTTTTTGAACATACCCAAGTCACATTTGACAACATTAAGAAATTGGTTGAAATCTTGTGCCAAACAGGCTTTTTTGAAAAACAGTTTGCAGATTCGGATTCCCCATGAAATTCTGCACCAGAAGCTGCCGGTCTCACCGGCAGGACTTCCCGTGTTAAGTATTGATTTGCTTAGTCAAAAAACTTCTCTTACAAAGCCATTGCCATCTCGGACAATGGCTGTCCCCACCAATTCAACAACATTTTCCGACCCTAGTAACAAAAACCCCCTAAAAATTCCCCTTTTAAAACCTAAATAAAAAGTACCCAAGTATATGTTCCAGACCCAGAAAAAAGTGCGAGCAGAGATATTAGTCACAATTTTCGTACGCTGGCCTACCCTCGAGCCTAAGGGCTAGCCTAAACTTGTTGTTTTAAGGGATAGTTACAGCGATTTTTATAAATAAAATTTTTAGGGGGGGGGCATTCGCTACTAGCGCCAATTTTCCTAATCTTCTGTCCGGATTTTTTAACATGCTTTCTAAGAAAACTATAGCTAAAATTAGACTCTGGGCCTTGTTTTGCTAAAAACAAAGTTAAAAAATCCATACAGAAGTTCAATGATTAGGTAAAAAATTTTGGATTGGCGGGGACAATCCAGAACGCGTGGCCATAGTTTTTTAAAGTACATTTACACTCTTGTGTGACACTCATATTTACCCAAAAAAATTGCCGGGAAAATACTTTTGACGATATGTTTTTTTTGTTTAGGCAGGAGTACACTATTTGGGGTGGCTACCAGACAATTCTAATATTTTTAGAATTTGTCGCGCGACAATTTCTAATATTTTTAGAATTTGTCGCGCGACAGTTTTCTAATTTTTTTAGAATTTGTCGCGCGACATTTTCTAATATTTTTAGAATTTGTCGCGCGACATTTTCTAATAGTAGTCTCGATTCCATGATTCCACAGAATTGTTTGTGACAGGAAGCTGCTTGCGAATGTAATCATTGATGTTCCATTGATGAATGGGAAACAGAGCAGGCTGCATCCTGCAACCTACGTTTTGAACCAGAACAGGGTCTCTACCTGCAGGAATCCTCTTGGAGACTTTGTATAGGTGGCGTCAAAAGCAATCAGTAAAGTTCGTTGCAAAAGCTGGTGATCAAACGGAGACATCCAGACCATTATCCACGGCAAATCGAAAACAGACAGTGTTAAGAAAGAACCTGGAGAAATATATCTAGTCTAATGTCAGTTCACCAGGTTCTTGCGTTCGCGATTCGTACCTCAGGAACTGTTGATCATCTTCTGTTTTTCGCATAGCTGAGGGCACTTGCATTTCACTCGCTTTCTTAGTATCAATCATAGTAGCATTTATCTGAAACAGTGCAGGATATTTGTAGACACACTATCTGAAAACTAACTACCTTGTACTTTTTCCGCTGAATTTGTCTAGCAATGCTTGCATCCTTTGGTATACGTGCTCTTATCTGCCTGCTCGTTCCCTTTTCATTGAACGGACGATGCTTTCAGTTTTTGAAAGAGGAGACGCTTCAGCTACATCATATTCTGCTTGCAATTTTTGCCGTATCTAAGCACGTTCATAATTGAAACAACTGAAAAAAGATTTTCTTAACAGAAAGACCCCAAAAAATTCCAAAAATATGAGAAAAATATCGCGCGACAAATTCTAAAAATATTAGAAAATGTCGCACGACAAATTCTAAAAATATTAGAAAATGTCGCGCGACAAATTCTAAACGACATTTTCTAAAATATTAGAAAATGTCGCGCGACAAATTCTAAAATATTAGAATTTGTCTGGTAGCCATTTGGGGTAGCCCGAAAGTGCGTTTTTTCAAGGTCTAAGTATCTTTTCAGGCCGTTTAAACGAAAAAAAAGGCCGAAAAAAGTGTGGGAAGGACATTTTTTGAAAAAAAAATTCGACTGCCTTGGTCCCCCCCCTATGGTTATACCCCAAATAGTGTACTTAAGCATTAACTTTCCCAAACAATGCTCGAACTCATAGACACCAAAATTATGCAAGGTTTTTCACGAAATTCGAAAACTTTTTGATTTGTTTGACACTGTTTTACCGACCTTCTGATCACATTAAAAAACAGCACTAATCAAGTGCCATAGAAATAAAAATATTCCTATACAGTTGTCGGAAATGTCAAGAAACTACCCTGATCAATAATTTTAGAGTGCCTTAAAAGCTAAAACAAAATGCAGAAGAAAGTTGGTTATGATAAAAAAAAATTCAAGGATCTTGTCAAGATGAAATCAATGGTCTCTATCGAATCGGCGAAAGTATAGGGTTGGCCAAATTCGTCGAACTATTTGTTTTGGTTATATATAGTTGAATTTATTGTGTCTCGTCGAGATCTTTTTTTAACGATAGAGGACACTCTAGGCAGCAGAATGACACTAAACATGCATGATAAAATATTATTGGACGAGACTCGTTTTTACCCCCCCCCCCCTCCCAAAAAGCTACTCGGTTTTAACCCTCCCCCCCCCCCATAATTTTTCAGGTATCCCAAAAACCATACTTTTTTTGAAAGATTCTGAAATTAGTACGAGATGTCTCTGAGCCTAATGCCTAAGACTCGAAGCCTAAGCCTAAGGGCTCAGCCTAATTCCTAAACCTAAAATTATTGTGGGTTTGAAACCGAGTAGGTGTTTTTGGGAGGGGGGGGGTGGATAAAACCGAGTAGCGCCGATCATTAGAACAGCAACAAAAATAACAACAAAGTTAAAAAATAAATTTAAGTTAAAAAATAATAATTTTCATTCGATATTGTCATAGGCTAGTTTGACTTTTCGATTATAACTCCAAGGCATCTGCTACGCAGATGCCACAGCTGTTTATTGCACATTGGACCATGTCAAGCGGAAGCTGTTTAATGGTATATCCCGTCGATTCGCTAAGATCAGGTGGCTGTGCTTGGTACACTTGGCCTTTGATACAGCTTCAAAGGAAAAAATTGCATAGCGACAAATCAGGGTTCTAAGAATGGCTCTTGAGATGGCAAATGAGACGTCATTCGGTTGCACAGAGCGTCCTTTATTGATTAAAATAGAGATCTCATCAAAACACAATAAGTTAAAAAAGATATGACCAAAACAAATACAGGGTGTTTTTTTAATTAAAATTGTTTTAATCTGTAACAGTTTTACACTAAGACATACAAAAAAAACTATATTGTATACAACAATGCTTATGCTTGTTTGAAAGCCCTGAATGTGCGATTGAATACGTATTTCTTGGTTTTTACAAAAATTTTGATTTCGGTTGTGAAAAAATTGATTAAAAATGTGTCATTTTCTGACAAGTTGTCAAGCAATTTGATTTAAATTTCAATTCATGGTAAAGCGATCTTGAAATATCTTATTTACATGTTATAGCACAGGTTCAGAGCTACAAAATCTATCTTACAGAATTTTTTGGATGTAAGATTGTCAAGATATGGTCTTTAAAAAAACATTTTTGTCAAAAAATGAGCAAAATTGGAAAAAATGAAGGAAACCTTAATTTCAGTCATTTTTCGTTTTTTTTAAATAGCCATATCTAAACATTCTTACATTGAAATGTTTTTGTAAATTGGGTTTTGTAGCTCTTAAACTGCGCTACAACATAATATTAAAACTTTTTGCAATACTAGAAATTGAATTGAAAATTTCATCGGCTGAAATAATAAAAATGGCAGCAAACTTGTCAAAAAATGAGACAACTTTTCAATCGATTTTTCACGACCGAAATCAAAATTTTCGTAAAAACTAAGAAATACGTATTAAATAGCACATTCAGGGCTTTCAAACAAGCATAAGCATTGTTGTATATGTCTTAGTGGAAAAATTGTTACAGACTAAAACAATTTTAATTAAAAAAAACACCCTGTAGTTCGACGAATTTGGCTAAACCTTATAATCGAATTTCTATCGAATATATCTCCCTTCTACGATTCTCTCCCCAAAATGCTCTGATTTCACTGATTGAAATCGTTACTATTGACGAATCGAATTTACCATTATTCTGCGCAAATCCAGCCATGAGACTATCATGTTGAGCGTTCTTCAGACTGAGGATATCATGAGTGATTGGCAGGGACAAACTGGCGGCATTAGCTGCAGCGGCGGCTGCAGCTGCATTCTGTGCCTGATTGAGAGCAGCCACTGCAGCTGCTGTCACTTGCAGCATTGGCGAAGCTGCTGAGGAGACCAGTTGGGGCTGTGGTTGAGAGGGCATCTCTCCCAAACTGTTCTGCAGCATTCTGGAGCTGGGTGGGGCTGGAGGGATCATATTTAAACGATGCTGGTTGGACGAGGTGGTGATCAGCATGGGTCCAGTTGGATTGTTGGGGCTCCTAAAAGATTTTTTTATATGTTTAAGCAAACAGAATTTAATCTGGTACTGTTCTACCTGGTACCGAGCCGAAGGCTTTTTTATAAAAAAAATTAAATATTTTAAATATTAAATATTCAAATTTTGACATCAATTTTGTGCTTGGCGCCAAAAGTGGCCTAAGGCTTAGTTAAATGACCCTAATGTACAATACAGCTGGTAACATAGTTTAATTTTTAAAGAATCTGAAATATTTTGACCTTGGAGAGGGTCCCAGGTAAAATAGTTCGTTTGTTTAATTTCTCAAGTTAACATTTTGCTCAAAAAAATGAAAAATTTCAGGTTTCAACATTTCAAGTCTTTTTTTATCGATTCAAAATGTAATTCTGAAAAAAGGTCAAGAAATTAACCTCAACAAAGTGGCTCCTGTGCCATTGGAAAGAGGTGATCCATAAGGAGAATTGCCATCGTTAGAAGTCATCAAAGCTAAAAATCAGTGTCTTACAAACATATAAGATATGTACAGTCGAGCCTCTTACATAGTTAAATCCCTCAAATCCAACCCCTTCACTGGATACAACCCTTTTTAAACCGAAATTAAGGATAATTTTACAGAAAGTCAACTCGAAAAAATAACAAGAATACCAATTTTTACCAGACTAAAAAAAATTAAATGTCGGTTTAAAAAAGTGATTGACCCAGTGCGGGTCGGACACGATAGGCTATCACGGTTTCTAACAGAGCATCACCCACCTATTTAAAAATCGTGATTGTGGCATTGTCTTTTTGACCCAATTTGTGAGCACTTCTCTCGGGCAAGTTACCACTCATTTTGTAGTCAGTGAGATAAGCTACAAACAAATGGTAACTTTACCAAGAAGATTGTTCAAAAACTGGATCAAAAACACAATGCTAAAATGAAGTTTTTTTATGAGGTGGTGCTCTAATAGAGAGTATATCAGAGACTGGCATATTTTGTTGATCAAAAAAAATTACTCATGCTAGAAGACGGTCCTCGATCATTCATGCCACTGACTGGCTCATCCATCTCTTTTTTCAAGGGTTTGTCACTGGTGGTCTCCAAATCTTTGAGTATCATCCTATAAGTGGTAAAATAATTATTTTTATAAACAAATAAATATATTTTTTATTACAAACTGGGCCCGAAATACGATGGCCACATCATGAGGTTTGATTCTGCCTAGAGGCTACTTTTTAATATATAGCTACTAATTTGAATTTAAAATTAGCTAGATTATGAATTTGCAACAATTTTCCACAAAGTTTATATAGGGCTGCTAAAATAGTGAAAAAATTTGCTCAATAAAATAATTTATATAGAATTATTTACAAATAAAATTTAACCAAAATCGATTTCAACCATTTTCCAGTGAGCAAACGTCAAATTTAACATAGATAAGTCCCATTTACTTTTTTATTCTAGGTGTCCAAGGCTCACTCCAATATCCAAAATCTCAACCGAAATCGATTACTGCGTGACGTCTAAAGCATTTTTTCAAAATATGTTTTTCGTTTAAAAAAGATTCCTATTGAATATTTACGATTATCACTAAAATTCATTCGGACATCAAGGATTTGCTCCCGTCAAATTTGAAGTTTGTTGAAAAGTACAGAAGAAACTGATTTGTCTATATATTCGCAACAAATATTTGCCAAAAAAAAACTATGCAAGTTCTTTTGGGTCAAAAAAATTTGCAGACAATTTATTGACTAGCACTTTCTTATCGGTTTCAAAATAATTAATTTTTGTAAAATAATTAACTTTTATTGTTGGATTTCGAAATTAAAATTTTGGTAGCTTGAAACCTATTAAGGAACTCATTCTAATTTTTATAAAAAATGATTAATTACCGGATTTGCCTGATTCGACATAGGGTTGTTTATGTAAAAGTTAACTAGAACCCATGATAAAGTGGGCTCTATATGTGCTTCTTATTTGTAGTTTGGAAAACACGTTTGTGCCCATCCCAACCTACGCTGGCCTACCTAAAAAATTTACCAGGTAAAGGTACTAAGGCAAAAAATTTTCGGGGCCGGCGAACACACACCGCCCCCCCCCCCCCACTCTCTAATAATCCCCACCCCACGGACCTCATATCTCAGTCTAGAGCAAACATTTCACAAATCTATTTTTAGCGTTTTTTTAAATTAGAACGAGTTTTCCTGATTCCACTTTTCAGATCTTGGTCGACTGACCAAAAATCTCGAAATCGACCTCAAAATTTTCCGATTTTTTAGAGGTTGAAAAATAAGATTAATAGAGAATACCGTATTCTCTCTAATAGAACCACATGTGGTTCTATTTTTCAACCCCCCTTGGGGGTGGTTCTATTAGAGAGTGTGGTTCTATTTTTCAACCTTCTGAACATATTCAATTATTGCAGCATACGCGCATAAATTCTTTATTTCGGACTTGCTCTGGTTTAGGGAGGAATCTCATTTATACTATTCTTTTATTTATTTTTTTTTGCTTGTGGCAGTCATCGTTATATCAATAACCTATATGAATAGTTTAATAAGTAATTTTGTTGATCAAGGTGGTTATTGTCACCCCGGTCACCATAATCAACCTAAAAATAAGTGGTGAAATAGGCGTCCCAAACCAGAACAGGTCCCAAAACTCATTAACACTCTAGAGATAAATCTTTATTATTGAACAAATTTTCTTGCGTTTCCTCAAGATCGATTTATTGTATCGGCTCAGCCAACTTTTTTTCATCTTGCGCGAGCTTCACCTTGTCTCGACCACTCGGAACCGGCTCAGCTTTCTTGAAGCAGGAATGGCGTCGTTCCCAGATCCATTGGTGGCATTGGGAACCCCGTACAATGTGAATGACTCAACGATGAGCTCCTACAAGAGATTCTCCCAGGCTTCGACAATCCATTGGAGTTAGACGGCCGTTGGCGCAGCTTGAGAGTCTTAAGGGTGTGGTTCTATTAGAGAGTGTGGTTCTAATAGAGAGTGTGGTTCTATTTCACAACCCCCCTTGGGGGTGTGGTTCTATTAGAGAGTGTGGTTCAAATAGAGATTGTGGTTCTATTAGAGAGAATACGGTATACGGTAGACCTACAAAATGCGAGCTATTTCATGTTCATCGCCGAATTTTCACGACAATAGAATTCTTTAGTTTGGTCCTACGTTTCATTTTACCTGTGGGACTAGAAATTTACTGGATTCGCGTTAGTGTTTTCTAACTTAAAATAGTGTGCAAGTTCCATCCCACCTGGTTGTACGCTAATTATTTTGGCTTATCTGACCAATGTGTATGTGTAATTTGGGTCACTGATTTCGAATCTGGCGTCAAAAAATCGAATCACCCTTACACATTGGTCTAACAACCCAAAATAACTAGCGTGCCACCAGGTTTGATGATATCTCCACACCATTTAAAGCCAAAATACACTAATGCGTATCCATTATTCATAAAGGAAACTTCTAGTCCCCAAGTTTGCCGCTCCCTTAATATAGGAACTTCTTCTTAAAATGGCAAAATTATTATGTTCTTTTAAAGTCTCGGCTAATTCAGAGCCTTTACGGCTTTCAACGCTAGACTGACGAATCAGATTTGAAACTAACCAAGTTTTTGGGGTCGTTTAATTTTGAGGTTCAACTGTAGTGTTTTTCTACAAATACGAAAAAGTACACATTAACTGTACTAAATATCAAAAAAGACAAAACATCACAGTGACCAGAGCTGCTAATTTTTATGTCATGAAATGTGCGAAATAAGATTTACAAAAAGCACAAAAAAAACATATACAGCCTCACAATAAATACGTCGAAATTCCACATTTGGGAAACAATATAGAATTTGCTAGAGCGAATAAAAACTTCTACGTTGAAAATGTTTTAGCAGCTTTTTTGACCTGATCTTGACGAATCTATAAAGACATTTTCAGAAGAGGAGAATTTCCCAAAAAAAATTCTATAAAATTAACGGTTTTGATCAAAAATTTCAAAAAATGGGCCATAAAGTATAACTATTTGATACTCGTTCCCCCCTGGCTGCATAATTAATTTGTGACTTGAAAAAATAAAAGAATAGGCTAGAAAAGTGTAATTTATAAACTGCGCAAAAATTCAATGCGAAAAGAGCACGCAAAATTTGATAAGAAAAATAAATAATAAAAATCTATTCGCGCCTCAAACCTATGATGCGCCTCTACAATTATCCTGTTTATAGTGCAGGTGTGACGCGATCACGCGTTTTCACTCACACTCCTTCCTACCCAGCAAGCTATATATCTGGATCGATATACCTACATCCACCTACATGCATACATATCTATGTTACCCTACCTACCTATAGCTGGTCTTCGATTGAGCTGTTCCCTGCGACGCCTGCCTCTTCCTCGCTAATGATTTCATCGATGGCAAGGGTGGGGCGGCCGTCATGCTTGTTGTTTTGCTGCTGCTGAGGTTGTTGTTGCTGTTGAGCCTGACTTTGCTGTTGTTGTGCATGCTGTTGTTGTTGTTGGGCTTGCGTTTGGTGTAGAGATGACATCTTCGAAGTACAACAAATTTTCTCTCTGCTGGATTCTATGCACTTGACTCTACCACGAGCAATTTTCACTTAATTTTTTTAATTATTTTTTTCTTATTGTTTTATCGTGAAACTTACCATGAGTGTGCGGCAAGATTTGGTGCAAAAAATATTTGCTGGCTTAGTTTTTAGTTAGATTAATATTAATAGGGGGTTACAAAAGCAAAATGCCTGGTTGTGTTTACCTAAATAGGTCAAAATCAGTTAAGCAAGTTTTTTGTGTTCGAAAAAGTGTGAGAATGTGAGCCTATATACTTGGGGTACAAATAAAAATGTTTTTGCAAAAATTTCAAAAAAAATTCAAAAATTTGAAAATTTCAGACAGTGATGGCTACGAACGGCTACACTTGGCGACCCTTGTCTTTGCAGTCTTTCAACTTCTTTGTCGTACTATGTACTAAGCAACAAATCAGAGCCGACAATGAAAAATAATTATCAAGATACCGACCTAATGATTCTCAATTTGGTGCGCTTATTCGATCTCATAACAAACCTGGTTAAATACTTTACAACGTATTGGCGATGTATTAACTATCAAGTTTG
This sequence comes from Ditylenchus dipsaci, assembly GCA_004194705.1. Lineage (NCBI taxonomy): Eukaryota > Metazoa > Nematoda > Chromadorea > Rhabditida > Anguinidae > Ditylenchus > Ditylenchus dipsaci. The sequence continues at coordinate 58,904 of SADC01000900.1, read as the reverse complement.
GCCGAAGTGGCACTAAACAACAGCAAATGCATGGCTAGTCAATTTGTGGAAGAAAATAAAAACGCCTTATTTTGGGTTTAAAGAGCCTTAATTTAATTAAAAGGTGCCTCGATTCACGAGTTATAAAAATGAAATCTGAAAAGTGCCTTATTTCCTCGAAGCTGGTTTTTTTAACCTGGTTCATTATTTGAACAAAAAAGTGCAATTTAAAAAAACCAGTCCCCTTGTTTACTAAAGTTACAAAATCGTGAAAGTGTCATAAAACTATTAAATTGAAGAATTGAAAGAATTTACATTGACAAATAAATCTTGAAAAAAATTTAATATAAGTTTTGTTTCTATTTTTATTAACAACCGATCGTTTGTAGGAAAATTAGAAAAATATTCGATTACGAAAATTAATAAATATTACATTTGGCGAAGTTTCAATATACAAAAAATACTGAATTTTAGCTTTGTAAAAAACATCTGTTTATAAACAAAGGGTTGGTATTACTGGGTTATCTCGACCGGGAACTACAAAAAAGTTTGACTTAAGATTTCACTTTTTAGCATAATTTCGGTATGTATCCAAAACTATATTTCCATTCCACCAAGCGCCCCTAATTAAATTTGGTATACACCTCCCAGCTTGCCCTGGTTCCCCAGGTCCTAGTGTTTTAAAACTACCGTATTTCGTGAAATAAGGCGGCACCCTCTAATAAAGCGGCACCCTAAGACCGTTTTATTATTTCGGGCTTATTTTGGCTTATTTTTCAAAATACATTTTTAAATTTGTCTTTGTTTCGACACTATTTCAAGCTACACAGATGAGCGATATATCGTTTGTGATATATCCATTTGTTGGATTTGTGTGGCGTGGGAGTCGATATCGAATTAATCAATTGGCAACTCCTTTAAAGGTACAATTTGTTAGAATTCTTGTCAAATAATCCTTTTGCTTTTAGATTGCCGAATCACACTGTGCCACGATGAAAGCGAAGACCATCTGATTCATTGCTTCAAGCAGCACGGTCCGGTGCCTGAAGGACGACTGATGCTGGAATTCGTGCGAGCAGGAATCCTGGAAGGAGCGACCAAATCCGTCGAATTGGATCCAGAAGAAGACGAAGAGAACTGGTGACTTGGTCCCCCTGTTGAATCTTCTTCTTTATCTTTTAGGCTTAGATTTAGGCAAATGTAGGTCAGCGTATGTAAGGAAGGACTCCAAAATCAGTCCAAATATCTTTGAGTCCATCTTAACATACGCTGACCTACCCTTGCCTAAGCCTAAAGCCTAAAATATAACAAAAAACAACAGAAGGACCAAGGCAAACACCCCTTTGTTGGATAGGGCCGGTTTGTCCTTATTTTGGGATTCCAAGTATTATTATTTTTTAAATTTTTTAGCCAAAATCTTATTTTTTAGCCTCAAAAGAGCAACAAGCACTGGATAATGTTTTAAAATTGTATATTTTTGCCAAAATGTGCTAAATTGTCCTTATTTTGATCAAATATCCGACGCTACTGTCATATACCCCCCCCCCCAAAAGCTACTGTATATAACCCCCCCCCCCCCCAAAAATCGGACCTACTGTCATATACCCCCCCCAAAAACGACTTTTTTAGGGATGGTCAAAAACCATTTTTATGCAATAATTTTGCCATAAAGGGACCAGAAAAGCAGTTTAATAGGATTATGGGCTGTATTGGGAGGGGAAGGAATAATACAGGGGCACTTTTTTGTAGCTGCTTCACCATGTTTTCAACTCGGGCCGTGGCAAAAATAGACTCTATATGCATTTTATGATCAAGTGTACTTCTCGAAGCCCCCCTGCGCTCAAGCCCCTGCAGCCCCCTCAAGCCTCCTGCGCCCCTTCGGTGGCGCAGGGAGCTTGGGGGCTTGGAGTTGAGATGCGCACACACACATACCTTAGACACAAATCACTCGAAGCGACTCTGGATGCATGAAAAAACATGCATACCAGAGTTATTTATGCGGTAGGCCCAGTATTCAAAACTATGTTCAACATCTTTATTCTTTCGCGAAGAGCATTTCCCTCGTTCTACAAGGCTGGGCCAGAGGCCAAGCATCCAAAATTCAGCCTAGCACTCAAAAAGTGCTAGGCCTATGAGTAAACCCGCGATACTTATGCCTGCACCACAAGTTCCTGGGTTTGAAAGTACCCTCAGACGCTTAGAGAATTAGTACTCTAAGGATTCCAACCATCTCGAGAAGTGGCCCCTGTATTATTCCCTTCCCCTCCCAATACAGCCCGCAATCCCATTTTAATTGCTTTTCTGGTCTTTTTATGGCGAAATTATTGTGTAAAAATGGTTTTTCACCATCCCTAAAAAAGTCGGTTTTGGGGGGGGGGGGGGGGGTGGTATATGACAGTAGGTCGATTTTTGGGGGGGGGGGGCTATATTACAGTAGCGCCAAATATCCTTATTTTTCAAAAAACAATCGGGCAACCATGTATTGAATGGTAGTTGTCAAAGTCAATACTGAAGAACTTACTATTTTTGATGTTTTTGATGTGCTTATCGATGATATTTGCAGTTTTTTAAATAAAGGTTGATTGGCGGAAAAAATTTGGAAAATGCCCGAAAATTTGGAAAATGCCCGAACATATGCCCGATTTATAAACGCCCGTGCATTTTACCAACCCGAAAAACCATGACACACCCATGTCCTTTTTTAAACGCTCAAAAAGCTGCATTTTGCATTTTAGACGTGTTTGCATAGAGCTTTCCCTTACCCGATTTTACATAGCGAATAGGCGATTCCCATTCAGGTCCCGAGTTCAACCCTATCTCTAGACATCGCCAATTTTTTTGAATAAAATTTTTGAGTTTTTTTTTGAGTTTTTTAATTTCACGAAAAATTTGCTTTAAGGTCAAAATGCGCGTTTCCTTAAAATTAATGAATATGCCGGGACTTTGAAGTTTTGCAAATCAAAAGCTTAGTGAAACCTAAGAATTCATTCTGGTCAAAAAAATTATTAATTACAATGAATTGATTCAATTCTCGCTGTGTGTAACAATTCGACTCAAAACTCTTTTCCTTGTAATGGGTTGGGAACATAACTATTGTTTAATATGTATATCCTCATAATTTTGATAGACAGATTTACGAGATCAAAAATTGCAGTTTTTTTAGCTTTTCAGGATTTAAAACAAATTCAAGTAAAGTTCAAATTTTCCAAAAAAGTTTCTTACTTAGTCAATAGAAATCGAAATAAACTATTCAGGCTTAGTAAGTTCCATCAACCCATTAAAAGCAACATAGATTACTAAGACACTTTTAACAAGCACGCCAACATCTCATCGCCAATAATTAATCTTCACACAGCAAAATACCTTCTCCCAAATCAGAAATGAACATGGCTAGTAGGAGAGTGCTCGCAAATCTCCTTCCTACTCCCCCAAGCTGTGGCAGTGACTAGGCAACCGACCATTTATTTCAATTAGACTATAATGCAAACTAACTAATAGCGCTCGAAGGAGGTAGGCAAAAAGGCCAATGAAAAAGGCAAATTCCTCCCACAAACAATGCATCCCTCATTTTCCGCTGGGTTGTGTAAATTGACGTCATTTTGCCATCCGATACACACACTCCTGCTGGCAATCCATGCACATCATTTGATCTTGCAGAGAAATCTACAGTAGCCTTGCCGCCGATTTGAACAGCCATTAAATTTTGGCTTCTTTTTTATTTGGCTGACTATTGGACTTGGAAAGGGCTTCGATAAAGGCAGAATTAAACTTATTGGCATTGCCATTTTTGGCCGTCTGCCTTTTGCTAAGGTCGATTTTGGTGCATGGGCATATGTTGCTTATTGTTATGGGTGAGACTATTGAAATTTTGTGTGATCGAGATTACTTCTTTGTAATTCATTTTGGATAAGTCATATCATCCTTCACTCCGGCCTTAAGTATCATCTCTCTCTTTTGTTCCTTTTTCAGCTTTCGGTTTAAGGATTCTGCAACACTAATACTGTTTAATATATATTTTATACTTTCATTGTAACTGGTATCAGAAGCAGGATAACGCCCTACTGAAAGTTTTCGTAACGCATCAACAAAATTTTATCTTCTTTCTAAATTTGAGGATTTGAAGGATTCTTTTGATTGGCGATATCAGCACACAGTGACATAAAATTATGTCTTGATTTATTATATTTTTCCTAATGTTTGAAAATGCTTTATTTGCCGTACAGCGATGGTTTCGAATAATGTGTAGAGTATTTTCATGCGTTTGTCGGTTGAAGTTACTATTCTCACAAATACAATGCTGAAAATTTTGTACTTTTGGCAAGCAACAACATGGTTGTCTAGGTTCAGTACCCTTTGCCATATCTCTGTAGCTTCTAAATTTGATATTTCTTAAGAGCGTTTGTATCATGGTTTTGCTGATTTCTCGATATTTAATTAATTTTTAACCAAGATTTCTAATTGGGATTGCTAAGATCGCTGATTTCTAAAAAAAACAATGGTCCAGTACAAACACAAAGCTGTCCTAAAAACCAATTTATTGTAGACTACAACATATGACTCCAAACGTTGCCATTCAACTAAACGTGACTGCAAGTTTAAATACATTCGCTTCAAAAAAAATTATTATGGCAAAATGATGTTGTCGGAACTTATCTATTCCAAATTTTCAATAAAATTTAATCGCCTCTTTGCTGTTTTCAAACTTTCATAATTTGTTCACTTTTTAAAATAGTAAACATGGTAAAAGTGGTATTTGTTTCGGTAACTTTCTCAAAATGAAACTTGACTAGGCGAAGCTTTTTCAAACGAAACTTTTTTAAAACTTGCCTTGGTTACCCTGAAGTGCAATTTGTGAAAATTCAGAAAAAAAAATTTTGCTGAAAAATGGTTAAGAAGTTCAAATAAATGGCTTTCACAACTTTTGCAAAATAATTTCGCAAAAAAAGCCACAGGGGGACTAGGGCAAATTTTCATGAAATTTGGTTTTGTCAAATTTTGTTTAAAAAATTTCAGTCTTGACAAGTTTTGTGTTTGAGAATTTTCGTTGTGACGAAAAAATACGTTTGAGAGGTTTCGTTTTTGACATAGCTCTCCTAATCTTCGGTTCTATGTATTTGCCATCGTGGATACATAAAAAAAATTAACGTGTATACTCTGATGATTTTGTGGGTTCTACAACTAGAAACTTGACTTTCTTAAAAATTTATTTTTATAAGCCGCTTAGATGTAGTAAATATTTAGAATATAAAAGAATGCCGGATATCGAGGTCTTTCAGGTCTCATAGCTCAACGAGTTTTCAACATTTCTGAGTTCTCTAAATTTAAATTACATTTTTTAGTCTTTTATAAAAAATGCCTTTCCGATAGCTGTGAAATTAAAATGAAAAAGAAGCGTCCTACCTACTTCCGGCTTTTTACCTCTTACTTGCACATCGGACTTTAGTCAAGTCACTGTACTTTTATAACCTAAAACCCACTTGGAATTTCCATCTTGAAACAGTGATAAGAAAGTCAGTCGAAATTTTAATTTACAAAACGACTGTTACCGAAGTGTAAAAGTATGACTTTCAAGGTTAAATTTGGGTAGCAAATTTTTAAGTATCATTTTCTCGAATTTTAGAACGATCGAGTGGCTTAAAATATCAGCTTTCTAAAAGAACTATAACCACCAAGAAATGCTTCAACGTTTTCACTAATGTGGTTAAGCAATTGAATAAAATAACTTGTTTGTTCTCAAACCACAAATACTTATTGTTTATGCAGGGAACGTAACTGTACTTTTAAAAAAGTTTTGTACTTTTTTCGGGACCCAAAATCTTTTTTATTTGTGATGTTATTAGTCAAAATGTTTTTTTTGGTGCTCAAAAATCCATAAGCACTGGATAAAATGGCACTTTTTGACGAAAAATGACCAAATTGTACTTTTTTGGCCAAGTGTACTTTTTTCGAAATTTTGAGTTACGTGCCCTGTGCTTATGACACTATTGAGTGAATTAAATAATTCGTTAAAAAGCTAACATGTGGCTAAACTTCTAAAGACTACACTTCAACAATTCAAAAAATTTCTAAAACCGAGGAAAGACAATGACATTATTCCTTTTTTTGAAATTTTGGTAATAATCTTGGCGTTACGATTTGATCCATTTTGTAGACTATTCTCATAAAGTTATTAGCTCATTTGTGACTAGCAAGATGAGCTAAAATTCAAAAGACAAGTTTTCTGGCAGCAATCTTCAAAAATGTGTTACAAACACAATGCCAAAAGTACTGTTTTAAATTTCATGTTAAAAAAAGACATCGGTAGTACCGGCTGTACCGAATCGGTACAGCCAAATAAGGACATTCTATAAGGACATCGAGAACCTCTATATAAAAACAGCTGTTTTTCGGGTGTCGCGGTCTTGCTTTCTTAGTTTTTAATACAATGGAACCCTGAATCTGGAAACCTGCGTTTGGCCGGTCCCTTGCGTTTCCTTAAATATAGGTTTGACTCTAAATCAAAATGCTCGTTTTGCTCTCGGCTTTCTAATTCTTGCTTACATTTACCACTCTTGACAAAAAAGTAGTTTTTCTATTAGAGAACTGCCAGTAACTAGTGTCTTTTCTGCTATGTTTTCTTGGGTTTCCTATTTGCATTTTGAAGTAGAGAATATGCCACTGCACTTGAATTAATTATTTGGAAAAAGAGTCTCTTCTTCTTTTGGTGTGTTCTCTTGTGTCTTTAAAAATATTAAGGAGGCATGCTTTGATCTATTGATTCAAACTAAAATCTTCTAGAGATGATTACTTGGAGAAGGCACCATTTACTCTGGTAACAAGATCTCCCCTGGAAAACCGAACTATGACATCACTTCGCAAGAGACTCAAACTTCACTTTGTTGGCCATTTTATTGGAGAATAGCACTTATTTTACTGCTCAATTCACCGGAGTGCTCATTCAATCGGTGGAGGTGCTAGTGGTCAAAAAGGTGGGGTGTTTTTGTTCTGCGTAATTTTTTTGAGAAAAGTTTGTAATCTATATATCGAGAATTTTTTTATAAGAAAACGTTTTCAAAAGTTCACTCTTTTACACAAAAAGGTCTTGCTAAATCCGAATGCGATAAAATAAAGTCATAATAATTTCACAAATCTTATACCATATCAGTGCGGTATACTCGACGATTACCTCAGCCATCACCCTCAGCCGGCTGAGGTCTGAAAATTTTTCTCAGCCGTCAGCCGGGCCCAAAATTTTACCTCAGCCGGCTGATAGCTGAGTTAAAAACTTAACCGGCTGAAGATACCACCCTGTCATACCTGCAGCGCCACCGGCGCTGGCGCCGTTTTTGAAGACTACCACTGGGTGCAAACCCTAATTTTTTCTTCTTTTATTTACAAATTTAGTGTCAAAACGTTCACGTGCCCCCCCCCTGCCCCCCCCCCTGGCTACGCCACTGTGTATAGTACAAAGGATCGACCTTGTTAATCTCCCCGAAGGGAAAAAACAGACAAAATTTGGCACTATAGAAAGCCACCGGCGCTGGCGCCGGCGCTGGCGGCAATCTTTGGCTTCTCGATTTTTCGGGTATTTATTTTTCAACCTGTCTCTAGATGGGAGAGTCAATGGAGAGGGCTGAGTAATTAGAAAGAATACGGTATATGCTTAAAACTAGGTAAGTGGTGCAATTTTTTGGGTTTCTATTATAACAGCCATATCCAAGCTCCCCGTAATTATTTCGATCCGATCTCAACGGGTTCAGATTCCAAAAGACATTTTAATAAAAAAATCTTTTGTTGAAATTTCTGAGTCGGTGTTTAATCAAAAGTGCACGTCATTAAGTGTATTCAAAATATACTTAGAAAACTTTTTTTCAGTGCCTTCTGCTCCCAAAAATGTAGACTTGACTCAAATAAATGCCTCCTCTGTAAAAGTATCCTGGGATCCGCCTGATCCCGTGGGAGATACAGTCGAGATTCTCGGCTACTACGTCTACAAAGACCTGCATGTCAACGGCAAGAACACCAATAATATGAGGAAGGCAGTGGCTATTGTGGATCAGAATGTGATGACATTAATAGAATAATTTATTTTCTCAAATAATTGTTTCACTTTAGAAACACTACGCATTCATCAACGACCTTGAGCCCAACTCTGAATACGCCATCCGAGTGGCAGCTTTCAATCAGTACGGCGATGGAGAACATTCTGCCAGCAAGAGAATAGTCACTGGTGGAAGACGTAAGTGGTTTTTGAAAAGACCTTCCATACTGTGACTTAACAACAATTTGCCGTTTTTTAAAAACTGAAATTTTATCCCACATAAAGCTTAAAGTTTTTTGAGAAATGTGTGCTGAAGAAAATCTAACAAAAGAAACTTATATATAGCTTCTACACATGTTCAACTTTAAAAGTTTGTAGCGCCCTCCGCACCTAGACCTCAATCCATTCGGCCAATCAAAGAGGACAAGCCAGTAGAAGCCACAGTAGAATGGTTGGCTCCGAAGCACACCTACGGTCTGCCCATTCTAAAATACCTGATTTGGTACAAACCAGTAGAGTTGAATCACTTTGAAAGAGCTGAATTAGGCGCTACTGATTTGAGCTACACACTCAAAAATCTGCGTAAGATACAAAAAAATTTAGTTTCTTTTATCTTGCAGTAATAATTTCAGATAATGGTCAGGAATACGAACTTCATATAGCCGCAGTCAATGAAATCGGTATGAGTGAAAATGCAACTGAACACTTCTTCACAGCTGCTGGTCTGCCTGATGGAGAACCACTCAATATACGCTACACTATCTTCAAAAACCATGTAATTTTGTGTTTTAGAAGGGATGTTCAAGATTTCTGATCAATATTGAGGCTGACTACTAAAACTATATGAATCAGTCAAATTCAAAAAATAATAGGTTACGGTACTGATAAGCTGCCAAAACGTTACACAAATCTAATTTAAAAAACATTCGATATTTTTTTGATAATTGGACGTAACTAAAATGTCCTGCATAATACCTGAATATGAAAATATTATGTTCTTCGGCACTACATAAGTCTCGAATAAAACAATAAAAAAACTTGAAATTAAAATTAAATCATTGTTGGTATTCCCCTCATTTGATCTTTTACAGTCCTTTCCTTGATACTATATTATTTTTAGCTGACAATTCTGTGGGATCCACCCTTGTGGTTGCATCGCAATGGCAACATCACTGGCTACAAAGTGGTGTTTAAGTCAGTGCACGGTCGTAATGCTGGACAGATAATCGAAAAAAATGTAGGCTTTTCCACAAAAAAGTGCAAGGTTGTTCTAAATATTCGAATTTTTCGAATTTTCGTAGTGACGATTTAATAGTAAATCTGAGATACGGAATAGTCGAGTCCCTATCTACGAGCAACCTTCTTAAGTTCGACGCCGTTTCTACGCCAACCTCGTTTTGCTAAACGTGGTTAACTATCGCTATAACAGCAAGGGTTTCGATTTTGCTGCTTTATTGAAAGAGTTAAATTTTCGTTATTAAACAATGCAGGTCTCAATATAGGAAACACCTTTTTGCACCTTTCTCAGGCAACTTTTTACCAGAAGTACGGAAAAACTTTTTAGACCAACTTTTTTTCCAATTTTCCATTGCAATTATTTTTATGCTTTGGATTTTCGCGGGTGTTCTGAAATTTTTTTGGAGCTGCGCTTTGGGAAAGGGAACATTAACAGAATCTCAGCTACCGAACAAAAATTCTGGGTCCCGTTTGTGTCAGATAACCCTAAATTTAGGTATGAGACCCAGGGTTAGTTGGAGGTCCTAACATGAGTATGCGATCGTAGGTTGGGCTGGATGTACTTAAGATTGTCATAATACACCAGGCTGGGTCAGATGTTTTGAGAATGGGCATGAATCTTGATTGTTGTTAACATAGTCTAACACTTCGAAAATAATTTTTCGTGGTGCGAATTTTGTTTTTAAACTGTTCATGCCTGCCGATTATGAAAAAACAAATTAAGCTAATATTCCAGGTGACCTCTCAATCTATTGTGTTCGAAGTGGACTCCAAGACCAGCTATAATTTCAAGGTCGCTGCATCAACAGTCAAAGGGCAGGGCCCTTATTCAGCCATCCTGTCCATCAATTCAAATGCTAGCAGTAGGCCATTTTGGTATTTGGCAATAATATCGTTTTTTCAAAAGAGATACCGTATTTCCTCTAATAAACGCCCCGGGGCGCTTATTTTCCAAAGTCCCTCTAAGGGGGGCTTTTATTAGAGCAGGGGAGTTAAATGGAACGGGGGCGCTTATTTTTTAACCTCTCAGCACTAAAGGCTCTGAAGAAAATCAGACTTAACGTAATCAAAGCCAAGAAAATTTGGCTTTATTATACAATGGCTGCCATGTTTTCCTCTGGTCCTCCAATAATTTTTTACTAATTTTTTTCGAAACTTTGTCATTATTTTTTTGTTTCTCCCTAATCCATAAAAAATATATATGATGAATAATTGTAACCACAAATCACTCATATATTTTTTCCTGTTTGCTGAAATAACTTTTACAACATTTTTTCTTTTCATCAAGGGGACGAAAGAAAACAAATGGTACCGATTGTACAGTATAGCCTAAAATTTATCCAAATTCATAGCAACAAGAGCCACAACCAATCAAACAATAGAAAATTTTGGCTAAACAGTATTCGAATCATCGTTTTCAAAAACCAAATATCTGTCCCTTCGTCCTGTTCTTTGTCGTTTTCTCATGCCATAACCGCCGCCTGTCGAATAGAAGAGCGTGCAGTCGTCAGTTTGAACTACCTCTCTAAAATCGGCCAATATTGCTTATAGCAGTGGATTTTGCAGAAAAACTCATTTTCAGCAAAAATAGCGATTTGTACTATATAAACTGGTTTTGAGGGGGGGCGTTAATTAGAGTGGGGGCGTTTATTACATGAAGTCCACCTGAGGGGGCGTTTATTAGAGCGGGGGCGTCTATTGGAACGAGGGCGCGTATTAGAGGAAATACGGTAGTAGCAACAGTTCACATAAAAATCTTGAAAAGCTCGTTTAAATTATTTGCTTTACATACGCGATAGGCCAAGACAATTCTGTTATTCTTTATTCCTTATTAAAATTTCCGTAACTTGTACTAACCGAACACACCTGTTGTGTTAACCTACATGTATGAATCAGCGACAGTCGCAAAATGATGGATTACCAGATTGATCAATTTATGATATATAAATAATAACCATATATAAAGTTGGTAAGAAAACAAAGATAAAAGACTTTGGTTAAATCGACAGGGTGGAGCATGTGAACATTCTATGTTTATGAAGCCTTTCATGACCGAAAACATTTGAATTGGGATGAATTCACGCCCCATTGCATTTTTTTATGAAAATCTCTACCACGAACGCCTCATCTTCCACCACACCAGTGATTAGAATAAAGTATTTATTCTAATTGTGTGAACTTCAAGTCAACATATTTTCACCTGTCTTGCCTCTCATCAACCCTAAAGACACTTTATAATATTACACCATCCTAACACTAATATCTGCCATCAATTAGCGAAATATTTAATTGCCCAAACTACTTCTACCAACATCATTTCCTTCTACAAACCATCTATGCCATACAGCACCCAAATAAAATTTAACCTAGTCAAAAAAGGCGAAATCGTACTAAGCAAAAAGAAGCCGGTAGGAAGTTGACTGGAAATAAGATAGCTTTTGCCCCTCCCCCAGGCAATGGAATTAAAAGCTTAGGCCTTGATGATCAGATGTAGTAGTAGTGGACCTCCTGTGTAAGTCAAACTACTAGTAGCGGAATTCACCATAGCAACTCTCACACCTTTTTATAGCTGTTGTCAAAGTTTGTGCCACCAATAAAAACACACCCTGCTATTACAAGCCATAATTCGGCAGCAAAAACAAAATTAAGTGGATTTGAGTGGGGCTAGACCAGCTGGTCGACTTTTGCCTTTTGAGTGGACATTGTTGCTTGGTTTTGCTATTATTTTATTGGCCTTTTGAGACTGCCTGCCGGCTCAATTTTCACACCTTTGTGTGAAGCAAAGAAGAAAGCATGGGAATTTTCAGTTTATATTTGGATTGGGTTGTTGTGTGAGAAAAAGTGTGGGTGGACTGTTTTGGACAGTTTTTTTAACTTTTTAAAAATATTTTTAATTTTTGTTGTGTACCATCCATAGAATGTCGCCTCAAAAAGTCTGAAACCTCTGGTTACAAAAGAAGTTTAAAAAAAGTTGACCTCAACCAAGACCAAGGAGTGTGACAATATCATATATAAACAGGGCCTCTAGAGGGGACGAACTTGAATACAATTTCCCTTTATCGAGGTTTCACTGTACTACGTTTTTTTACTTAAATTTTGCAACAAATTAGACTTTTTTACAAACTGATTATTTGATTATCAAAGCTCATTACAAACCTAGAAATGTTCGCATACCCAACTTTTTACGTTTCTAAACTAATTATTGCTCACAAGAAATGAAAAAAAAACTTTTCTTTAGCACTAAAATTTTAGTATAGTCTCAAAAAAGTTTCATTTCCTTATAAAAATTGAAATTTGTTTAAATATTTTTTCATAAAATTTGATCCAACTTCTGGATTATGATGAAGTTTATTACTTTAATAATTTTGAGTTCGTCAGCCTTATTATCATATTCAAACATTTGTTGTTGTTTTGCCTCAAATATTCATGGAATAACCAAAAGAAAGGGAAAAGTCACGGCTCACATTTCTTCTCATCTTCAAAAAAGATGAGAAAAGAGATCCCAAATATTACTTTTTTATAGTCCATTTTCCAATTTTTTCGCAGTTTTTAACTTCTAAAAATTTACCCTGAACTCTACTGACGATTTTTTTTGAAAACATTTCCTAGTCAGCCATATAAAAATATTTATTTTTATTTTCAACAAAAATTTCTATTTGGCCTAACTATTTTATTCTGAAACATGTGTTTACTTCAGATTGTTTTAAAAGTAACTTATGACTTTTGCTTAGGTAATTCCTCACAAACCCATCAGCAAAATTACTGGGATTCATATTGGTTAGTACCAGTGATGTGTACCCCCTTTTCGCCTCTTTCTCACTTAAAAATCAGTTTTTTTACTTTTTCGATAACATTTTAGAATTTTTTTGTTACAGGGTTGTAGCTGAGGAATTTTCCTACAAGTTTATATTGATCGAACCTTTTTCCGTGAATTTACTGGCAAAATATAAGAGCCTTTCGATAAAAAAAATTTTAGGAGCCAAGAGCCATAAAAATGACGTACTTTTTTGACATATTTTCAGCGTTTTTCAATTTTTTTTGTAACATAAGCTAATGATTCATTTTCAGTGTTATAGTTCATGCACTTACCTACCGTTTAAGCACAAATGCCCACAAAAGGTTTAGATACCAAAAAGTTTTAGGCTTAGGAGCCATAACTTTTTTTGGCTCTTAAAAACACCAAGCTATGGCTCCTGAGCCTAGAACTTTTTTCTGGTCAAACTTGTTATAGGAAATATTGAGCTTAAAATGTAGGAATATAGTGGTACTACAACATAAAAATTAAATTAGAGACTTTTCGGTGAAAAAAAATTGAAAAACGTGCTGATTTATAAGTGAGTAAAAATATATTTTTCCGGCATCTATTTTTTTTGACTGTGACTTTTTGAGCTTTATATTCCGGCACGTTTTGCTATTTTTTTCACTAAAAAGTCCCTCATTGCATTATATGTTGTAGCACCACTATAATCCTAGATTTTAAGCTCAATATTTCCTATAACAAGTTTGACCAGAAAAAAGTTCTAGGCTCAAGAGCCATAGCTTGGTGTTTTTAGGAGCCAAAAAAAGTTATGGCTCCTAAGCCTATAACGTTTTGGTATCTAAACCTTTTCTGGTCATTTTGTGCTTAAACGGTAGGTAAGTGCATGAACGGCCCTATTCACCTTTACGGGGCAACATTTTGCCTTGGTCCCCCCTGTTGATTTTTTTTTGCGGAAAATTTTTAATCTCTCTTTGCTTTAATGATAATTTATTTATTGACAATACAATTACAATACACTCAAATTCCACATACAATACAGGAAATACATTAAACGGGCTCTCTCTATTAAACGGGCCTCTCTAATAAACGGGCCTCCTACGGGAGAATTGAAAATTAAACGGGCATTCCCGTTTAATACAGATAATACGGTAGACGATGTAACAAATATCTGATTTCTGCAAAAAACAACAGGGCGACCAAGGCGAAAAATTTTCTGCAAAAAAAACAACTTGGAATAAAATTTTTTGACGCTATTGGAATATACCCCATTTTTAGGGGTACCTAAAACCACCATTTTTTTTAAAAAGCTAATATTAGTGATGGCCAAGCCCTGAGCCTAAAACCTACAGGCCTAACCCTAAATGATTGGATGTGGGGCGATGGGATGATGTATATTCCAGTAGTGCCTTATTATCCTTTATTAGAGCTCTAAGCCAACCGGGTATTTTGACCGAAAATTTAATTTTTTTAAGATAATGTATCTCCTAGTATGGAGTCTCCATGTTATGGCACCATTTATTTTATGGCTCGTATTTTAAGAGGCCAAATTGTGGCGTGAAACTTAGTTCTTGTTTGCCTTCAAGATATTTTGTTTCGGTCACAGTCGATAATATGCTTCAGAGTTACTACGCTAGCTCACTTCTCACTCTCAGTTCCGACCAAAAAATGTGGTAATCTAGTCTATACAAAATGAGCATCCCTGATCTATTTACCGCTACAAGCTCTGGTCTAATGACCACAATTACTACCACTGCAGTGCCATTAAGTGATGCACAGCAATACAAGCACATGTCTCCAGTCATCTGCAAACAAGGAATATTGAATCGGTTCGAAGAGCTGGCCAATCAATTAGCCATGGGCTGGAAATTTCATGTTTCCAACACAGAGGGCATCAAAGAGGCTTGGGTAAAATTTGAAGCCTTCTACCAGAATGTATGCTCTTTTACTGAAGGTAGGATTTGCTGCTAGTGAAGAAGATATATTTAGTACTGCTAATATATCAAGCCAAAATTTCCTTTTCTATAAAATTCGGTAACATACATTTTTAAACACTATTGCAGGCTTAGGACCGGTCTAAATTTGCACCAGTTCAGTTGTCGCGTTTTGGTCAATTTTTTTAATACAACAATGGAACCACTCGTATTGTAATGATGTGGCAAGTGGAAATCCCCTTTTCCGATTTTGTGACCGCAGTGATTTTTTTTCAAAAACATACTCATCCGTTGCTTTTTTTTGTCGTATGAAGATCATCAAGAAAATTCCAATCAAAATTAAGACCTATAATGTGCGAGCCAGCGATGCAGCATCGTAATCGATAATGAAAAAATTGGTGCAAAAAAATTAAACTGGCAAAGGACTAGATACACAAAATTTTCAAAATTTGGTGGTAGAATCTATTGATAAGTAGAAATTTTGGTCTTCCTGTTCTTTATATGCAGTTTTTGCCGTGATTCCCTCTTTTTCATCCGTTATAAAAGTCAAATGCATATTAACCATTTTCAAATAATCATTACCTGTCCTTGGGTCACTGAGCAATAGAAGTTGCGACCCTAGTATAGAATACAACTCCCAACGGTTTTCTCTTTTTAAAACTTAAGTGAAAAGTACCCAAATATATGTCCCAGACAAAAAAATTTTGTTTTTTAGTCACAACTCCCATGCGCTGGCCTACCTCTAAGCCTAAGTCTTAAGCATAACCTTGTTGTTTCACAGGGTAGTTACAGCAATTTTGGGAAGGCCAGATTCTTGGGAGTGGTATTCTATAATAGCGCCGAAAATATATATTCGTAAAATAATCCGAAGCCAAAAAAAATGAATATGCACCTGAGAAGCTCATCTTTCTGTTTATTTTCAAACAGTTAATAAACTTTACTTCTCCCCAACTTGGGCCAGTGGAATTCTTCAACATCTTCAACACCATTAGATTCACCGGAAACAGATCTTGAATAACAAAGTAATGTGCTTCTAAAATATTTCTAATATCCATTAGGAACTTTTCAAACATCAAAACTTTGCATCTTGAATCAAGACATCAAGAGGCATCAAGACAAAAATAAAAAAATGTGAAACCTACTTTTTATATTTCTTCAAATTGATTTATATTTTCTGTGCTTAAAATTAAACGGCAAGACGGTTCCACGTCGTCACGGCTTCGTGCCTATTTCGTATACCGTAAATACTCTATTAAACAGCCCCCCTCTAATAAACGGCCCCCCTTAAGGACCTATATATCAGCATAGAAAAAGAAATTTGCAAATCTGCTTTTTGCGTTTTCTTAGTTAGCACGAGCTTACCTGGTTCCACTTTTAAAATTTTGAAATAAAAATAAAAATCTCAAAATCAACCCAAAATTTTTCCGACTTTTTTAGGGTTGAAAAATCAACGGCCCGGGCCGTTAAATAGAGTTTTACGGTATGAATTATTTTTCACAGACGTATTTTTCTGAAACACTATCTTTGGTGTTTTTCAGCGGGCAATCATTTAATGACTAACAGAGGCCATAAAGTTTGTCCCTGAGCTTATCGAGCACCCGTTATTTCAATTAAATTTGGAAATTTAAGTAAGACTATAATTAAGTAAGACTATGACTATGAAAAAATTTGTTCGCTTCAGCAAGAAGCGGCTGAATTTTCTGAGCCCACCCTAGGCTAGGGTAACCTATTTTCCCCAATACTTTTGCCAACATTTTTCCAACATCAACAACTCCAGCAAATAACTGTTTTATCTTAATTACTTGACTCCAACCCTCAAATTTCTCAGTTTAATTTGCCTGAAGTAAGAAACCCAAAAGCAGCTTCTTTAATTCTAACCAGACCCCCACAACCTAAATCAATAGACCCTAATGTGTGTGTTTTATGAGTAGTAGTAGCCTTGAAGAAAACCTGAGAAAGGACTAACATGTTTTCATTTGTTTGTCTACTCTCTAAAATCTTCTTTTGCTGTTGCCCCCGACCAGTCGGAATAACTTAAAAACAAATCCTTGTTTTGCAAACACACAGCTTAACCAGCCAAATCCCTTGGAGGCGACAACTTTTTTCCCAGCCCTTTACACTGATGTGCCCATTCCCTCCTTTTTTCAGTGTAACCTTGTTGGGTAATTGGCAAAAGGAGCACACGCAAAGACAAAAGGCTGGAATGGTCGTTGGTAAAACAAAAAAGGGTGAACAATTTTTTTAAAGAGTATGAAAAATTTGTTTTTTGTTGATATTTTTGCATTTTTGGAATATTGAGCTACAATAATGAATTATTAGTATAAGCATAAGACAAAGTATTTTCTGTTGCAGGCGACGCTCGATATAGCATCCATCACAAATGTTCGTTCCCGCCTGCAGTCTGACACTTTTTTGACCGAATTCAATTACTTAATATGATTTGTCAGTCTAGTCTGAAAATTTCAAAGATTCCGATTTCGCCTGCAGTTTCTGAACAACCCCACAATTTTTCAAATAGCGTCTCAGTCTTAGAAAGGCAATTGTATATCAAGCGTTGCGAGCATGGATGTCAAAATTACCGCGTTTTTTACAAATGACAGGCGAAACCGAAATCCTTAAGATATTTCAGACTGGACTGACGAACCAGAATAGACAAAACAACTTGGGAATTAGGTTTAAAAAACTTTTTTGACCCTAGACGAAAGCGAAATTTTGGGGTAGATGCTATTCAAGTTCTAACTGTGCATTTTTTAATTGGCAGAACCCAATGGAATTTTTCCGCTATCTTTATATGTGTTTATCACAATGACCACCTTGATGAGTAAAAAATCAGGCGGTTATTTCTGTGTAGAAATCATAATTTTTTGTTGGCAAGAAAAAATTCTTTATGTCAGGGTACGTGAGTGCGCTTTTTGAAAAAAATTGTACTTTTTTGGGACCCGAAATCTTTTTATTTCAGAGATTTTATGTGGTAACCTTTTTTGTTGTTTAAAAATCAATATGCACTGGATAAAATGGCATTTTTTGACATTTTTGAAATTGTAATTATTTTAGCCAAATGTACTTTTTTCAAAATTTGAGTTACTTACCCTGCCTTATCTTGATTTTCGCAGCAGTGAAAGTCCGTAAAAATATATTTCCGCTTACCACTGATGTTTAGTAATTGTTTTAATTAATTGAAAATGCAAATTCTATCAAGAAAGCCATCAAAAAAAACAATCAAAAATCACTACTTAATATGATGCCATTTTTCCCGAGATGAGTAACCATACATTTTATTTGGGACTGCGAGTGTGTGTATTTTTTCGAGTTCATTCAAAAATTTTAATATTTCAAATAGGACTCGACTATGTTTTACTTTCATCTTGTAAAACTTTTTACGACAGTCTATTTGGTATATAAAATTGATATTCAGCAATATAACAAGGCAAAATTCGAAGACGTGCATTTAAAAAAGTAAATTTCAGAGCCCAAATTATATGTTATATAGTGAACTATTTAGTAAAAAAATCAATGTCCCAGGTTTATGTGCCCACAGTATGCACCGATTTTTTATGATGTATGCCACTGGCTAATCAGATGAACAGAGACTCCAAGTTCTTCAAATTGCCTTCCAATGGAGAAGACGAGGAGGACGAGGCGGATTTCTACGAAAAATTATTAGCTCAAGTATTAGCCAGTAGTACGGACAGACCAAATTTAAGGAGAAAGTGTGATTGTGAGTATGACTATCTACCTTCAGAGGGTTTGCCTCAGTTCAGCACCAGAAATGCCTTCTTTATTCCTCATAGAAGGAGCGGAGTGGATGGTGGTGAGAAATTTTTGTGTTCTTTCTGATAATGAAGTCTTGATGAAAGACTTGCAACTTTATCTCTTTTTCCTAACAGCTGGTGCTGTTTGTAGGAGTACTATAACAATAAGTATATTGAACTAGAGACTCTGTATTAGATACACGGAACTGGGAAAAGAGGAAAACAAGAGCTCTTTCTTCTTACTCTTTCTCTCTTGATTGTGAGGAGCTAAAAAGCTCATCTGATTTCTAAGCTTTCTTGGTCGTCAGTATTGAAAATATCTCCCCAAAGCTTCATGTGAGTTTTAAAATACCATATTTTCTCCGATTCCACCCACTATCTACTTGAAGGGTTTAGCAAATTATTTAACAAAACTGTCTAAATAGTAGTTAAAAAAAGGGTTTTGACGTGAAACTTATATTTCGCTAATGAAACCTAACAAAGCATTGACCGCCGCTCAGGATTCCGAGTGTTAAATTTTTTTATCTCAGATCGACGGAAATTTTTTGCGAGCTTTAAAACTTCGTGAAAACTTCATCCCTCGCGCAAAATTAGAGGAAATAGGAGACTCAGAAAAATTGTATGGCAATCGCTTGACCAACGCGTGGTGAAGTACATCAATACGGTGTATCTATGAACTTATTGAGATGTATTAACTTAAAGGGGCTGCCTGAGATGTACTTGACATTAACTGTTCCTTTTTACTGTTTCCAGATTTATTTATATTGCTCTTTCTTTAAATCATCATTTCTCAAATCTTTCACACATCAGGCGTCTATTGTTGAATTTGCTTTAAAGCAAGACACCTAGCTCTATAGAAATAGATATTTTGGTCAACCAGCCAGCTATTAAGTGTTGTTGTTAGGCCTAAACTTTAGGAGCAAATAGACTAAAAGAATGAAAGCGAGTGAGAGCCAGCCTCATGTATAAATAATAATATTGGCACTCGGCGGAAGTACTTAAGTTTGGAACTGGAAAGCATGCTGCCTTAAACTAAAAATAAAAAGGATCAATTCCTTAAGATGCTTGTTTAAGTTGCTCTGCTTTTTTTTCAACTTCAAAGACCAGCTTTTGATTTTATAAAAAAATTTTAAATTTTGATGTCTGTGCAGAATCCCCATATGAGTGTGCTAACCGCAGTTATTCAATCTCTGTTGAAAGATAAAGGCCAACTTTACTGGCATGAGAAAAAATTTGAAAAAAGTAGATTGAATGGTACTGAAATTGAAGGTGGGTTGAAAAATTAATGCATTCTGGGTGATGTAACTTACGTAAATTTGTGAAAACTGCTGTTGCTGAAATTGATGGCCCTAATGTTTTCAGGAATATTCTCGGGTATATTCATGGCCATAATCTTTTTTTCATCTACTTTCGGCCATATTCTTTTGAAAATATACAAAATTTTTGCTAAAAAAGTTCATTTAGATATTTTACATAACATTATAAACGATTACGACTAATTTTTGAGTGAATCGGCCATATTCTCGGCTTGTTCCGCGAATATTTCGGAAATTATAAGTATGTTGCCAGTATAAATGCAGAGGCACCGGCGGCACTCCTTAGGATACCCCGACTATGCCCGGCGGTCATTTTTTGTGATAATAATCATGCCACTGTCATCTCAAAAATCTGTGACCTCCAATGGTCCGGTCCAACTATGATTGTTAAGAATATTATAATAATGTTATAATAAAATTTATACTCCGATTCCAACCTGTTCGCTTAGTCGGACTTGGAATATTTTCCCACTGGTGAACACTTTTTAAGAATCCATTTTCCAACACTATTTGAAACAATTTGAGCATCGAGGGGCTCGTCGCCTAAGCGCGAAAATCTCGCTCTAAAAAATTATATTAATAAACGGGTACAAACTCAGTTATGAGCTGAACAAACACGCAGCAGGTTAACACTTATCAAAAAAAATTAACTTTACTTCATATTGAACTTGTTTAATTATTCAATTTTTTAGCATCCATCGGCCCGCCCAAGAATGTTCGAGTGCAAGCCCTAACCAACTCATCAGTAGTTGTGCAATGGGACTTCGACGAAGTAGCAAATGATGGATTTGCAGATGGATTTGTGGTCAAATACATGCACGAGCCCTCAGGCAGTTCTGTTGGTCCAGACCACTATAGTAGATCAACAGCTGGTTCTGGACAAGATAATTGGAGAACGCAGACTGTTATGGACTCTAAAGCAAGGCATTTGGAGATCACCAGACTCTCTCAGAAACCCTATGCCTTTTGTGTGCTCGCTATTAAACACAGTGTAAGTGGTTGAACAATTTTTAAGAAAATTTTTATCTAGTAGAATTTTTTTGCATAGTTTTTGCAAACTTTAACGAATTTTTTTTAAATGTTTATGGAATCGTATAGATTTTGATCTAATTCCAAGAAACTAACCCAGAAATTTCGAAAGATTAGAGAAAAAAATCTTTGAATTTATCAAATATTTCCGGCCATTTGATTCAATTTTAGACTTTTTTCTCAATTTTTCAAAAAGTTCAATGCGTTTATTAGAGGATATACCAGGGTTCTCATCTATAATTTATTTAAAATCGGCACCCCAAATCTTTAAAAAGTTTGAGATTTCACGTCATATCTTTATTTTCGGCTATCAAATTTAAAATGGCACTTTTTAACGAAAAATGACCAAGTTGTACCTTATCTGGCAAAATGTCCTTTATTTTAAAATTTTGAGGTGAGAACCCTGGAGTACTCAAAAGCTCAGTTAAGCTTACCAAATATCGTTCAGCCTAAACCCCTCTAGCCAAAATTTTTAAATTGCCAACACTAAACCTCTTTTAATATCTTTTCCGACTGTTTTACCGCTCACTGTGAAGCGTTCCCATACGATTTACTTGTCTTCTTACGGACCTCATTCTATTTAATTCTTTTTTGTCATAAGAGTCAGCGGGGTTCCAATGGAATTTCACAATAAAATTAATCAGACCTCAGATTCGCATCACCTATCCTATTTCATATGAGAGTGCGATTTCATGGCCTTCATCGCATTTGTATCCATTACAATTGTAAATAAAAATAAGGCTTGAACACAAAAATCCTCCCACAATCCAGGCCCAAATCGACCATGTTCAATTCGGAGGGCAAAAAAGTTCAAAGCTACTTCCACTATATACGTTTGTTCTAAAAGGAAGCTTAGATGTTGTACTTGAGTGTTCCGGTGAGATATCCGACATAGGTTTGCAAAACATGGCAGAAATTTGGACCTAAACACAAAAGCGGCGAAAGACGGACAGACACAGCTGACCCAAATACTATATAGAGTTGATCAAGAATGCATTTGGTAGCCCTGTTTCTTAGATACAAGAACCAACCGACTGCACAGTTTTTTCGTGGGGAAAAAATATAGTTTTTTTTTCGAGGGAGAGGGTGAAAAAAGTTTTGATTTGTAACTGTTAGGCTCATAATTTTTTTAAACATCTGCTTTTTTCTTGACTATTTAACCGTTTCAGCGTCTTGGTCCTTGCTCTGACCCACCAATCACACTGGACAAGCTGAAGCCAACATTTGTGGTTCAAGATCTACACGTGCAATACAAAACTTCTCAGTCAGTGGCTTTGCATTGGGAATACACCGGTCCATCCACCAACATTGGCTTTTACATCAAACAAATGGGTATGAAGACATATCAGGACCAATACCTCGAGGAGAAAACTCTGGTCTCACCTGGCTTTGAGAAGAAAATCGATGGGACTGAGCGCTACTTCCTGTGGCAAAACCTCCGGCCTACATGAACCACACTTTCCAGATCGGAGTCTACTCACTGGACGACGGAAGACTTTACTGGCCCAGGGAGCTATCGGTGCAGACCGATCCGACGGTGAGAACTTTTCTTTGATGGTTTCCTAAGCTGTACTCCTCAGTCTTAAAAAAATTTAAAAATGTTCAAAGTGGTCTTTTAGTTGAGCGATGTTGTAACTGTTTTGTTTGGAAATTTCTGAGAGCAAAATGTCACTCACAGCAGAAATGGTAGTTACATCTTTGCATCATCAGCGATTTTTTTAAAGGCCCATGGCCAAGCGTTCTGGATTGTCCCCCGTCAATTTAATCATCAAACTTCTGTACGGATTTTTCAACATGGTTTCTAACAGAACAAGGCCTACAATTCAATTTTAGGTAAAGTTTTGTTAGAAACCAAGTTGAAAAATCCATGCAAAAGTTCTATGATCAGGATTTTTTTGGATTTGGCAGGGGACAACCGTTGTCGTAGACGGCAATAGCCCTTTAAAGAGTTCCTCGGTGGCAAGATCGAATTACAGAAAAACATAGGATTGATAATACCGTATTCCGTCTAAAAGAAGGTCCCTCTTAAATAAAAGCTCCCTCAACTTTAAGGATCTGCATCTCGAAGAAGAGTGAATATTTTGCAAATCTATTCATTGCATTTTTTAACTCCCGCAAGCTCTACCGATTCCGCTTTTTAGATTTTGGATTTGAAAACTTAATGAAAATATAAGACCCTAAGAGAGCAACATCTCCGACATTCGGTCAAGAAATATTTGTAAAATCTATATTTGTTATCTTAAAGGACCGTACTTGTTGATGCAAATGAGAATTTGGCAAATTCAAATGCGCGCGGGACACTTGTCTTTGGTCTCTCACTGAACTCTTTTGAGTCGCTTGAAATAACTCAAAAGAGTACAGTGCGAGACGAAAAAGAAGTGTCCTACGCGCATTTGAATCGGCCAAATTTTCGTTTGCATCAACAACTATGCTCCTTTAAAAAACTTTGACGGGCTGCAGTGAATTTTTATGAATTGTAGGGACCACCGTTTGTGGACACTCCAGAATTCATGCAATCACCAAGCCCCACCACTGCCTACCTCAGATTGAGTTGTGCTAGTGAAGAGTATGGTCCAATTAATCATTACTGGCTGATTGTAGTGCCTGGAAATTACACTAAAGAAGATGTGGTTAATGTAGATTCGGCTCATTTGCAAAGAAGTACCTCCAAACACAGGGCTGTCGCCACTGATATTAGCAATAACACTTATTCAGGTTGGTTTTTAAGAAAATGAACAATTTTTTTGTTTCAGCAAGGATGAAAATTAAGATCTTTACACATAGTAATTGTTCGGACAATGATTTTTCGCTGACTTTCATGCATATGAAAGTCCACCACAACAATATTTATAATAGAGACAGAAATGCAGTTTTGCGATTATTTTGAGTTCCGTCTATTTTTAGCCAACTTTTCTAAGCCAGAGCTTGATTTTTATAGCACATCTTCCGGACAAATTTTATTGCTTAACAACATGGTATTATTGGATTTTCGTAGTTAAATTTTTATTTCCAAAAAACAGCCTCTCAAAAAGTAATCGCAAAGGGGTTTTTCATTTTTGGGCTTGCGATTATTTTTTGAAAGGTTTTTTTCGTGATAATTTTGATATAATTTTGACTAGATGTTATATGCCAAAATGTAGCTCAATTAAAGTTAGCTGAGGAATGTAAAGTTTGTTTAACCATAGTTTCTCATCATCATCGTCAAAATTGAGCCGAAACATGACGTAAATTATTTTTTTGATTGTCACTTCTGTACGGGTATAACAAGACGGATCGGATCAGATCGGATATAACAAAACCACTTTTTAGCATTACCAAACTATGGTAATTGATACTATCCTTATCTAGAATTCACGTAGCACCTATTTTGGAACTACTGTGGTGTTTTTGGGTTAACATTTATATACTTAAGGCTTAGTCCAGTCCCTAGATGCAGGGTAGGCCAGCTTACGTTAGGACGAACTCAAAAGTGTTTTTGAACTATAAAGAAGTTTGTGAAACATGTTTGAGTCCATACTGATATAACATATTTAATCATAAAAATGTGAAATAATAAGTCGGGAATTAAAAGTGTATCCAATCGGTGTATCCGATCGTCAATGTATTCTGTTGTAAGGTGAAAAGTGGGAAGCTAACCCACTACGCTACACGTGTAGAACTAATAGAAATAGTCGTAATTTGACCTATATGTAACATATTCAACCGGTGTATCCAATCGTCAATGTATCCGATCCGTATATCCAATCAGTTTTTGTATCCAATCGTCAGGCGTCCTCGATTTCATATGGAAACTGCCTTCCAGACCTGCGTTGCACAACGCAGCCTTATGTACAGGGTGGCCCAAAAAACCTGAAAAAATCTGAAAATTTCTTGTCAAGGGCTTCCGCGCACCGTCTGAAATAAAGATTTTTTGGTGCAAGCAAGGATGTTTAAATAACGGTTGTGAGACCGGTACCGAGTCTTCTCATTCTGCCGTAGTCTTAGGTCTAGCTCTCGAAGCATGAGATTAACGCGGCTTGCTGCACAGGGCTGACTCACTAAGTGGTTTCTTCACATATGTTGCTTGCCTTGAAGCTGACCTTATGACCTAAGACCGCAACCGTCCATCCTGGTTACACCAAATTCAATGAATAAATAAGAGAGCCTGATAAAAAAAACAATAAATAAATGCGACACGCAAAGTTTTGATGGCTGTGACTGTCCCAATTAAGATGCTTTGAATGTCCAAATTCAAACAACAAATTCTGATACAATTATTTAAATTTTTGTTGTAATTTTCGAAATGTTTTTGTACTAGCACGTAGCGCTTGATCTTGGCGTTCAAACAAGCTATCAAACACTGCTACATGATCTTAGAAATGAAAAAATTCAAAAGCTTTAAATAAAACAGTGTTAATTTTGAAAAATTTCAGGTTTTTTTGAGCCACCCTGTATATAATGCGATAAAGCTATTTAAACAGATCTGTAGCAGAAATCTAAATGAAATTTTATCATCATAATTTTTAGTAATGCAAAAGCGTCACAACTCCAAATCGGGCGGCAAAAGGGCTGTTTCGCTTAGACAGGTGTCTCCACGCCAATTGGATGGGGTCTACATCACTGCCCAGATCTCGAGTCATCAAATGCAGAGATACTACAGGGACGAGAGAACATTTACACTGGGGATGGAAAGGTATTTACAGTCAATGAAGTTAATGCCATCTAAAGTGATTTATTTGAAGGAATATGAGGGGTATTTAAATGTGCCGCTGGACGTAAACATCAAATACCAACTGATGACCAGAGCTTTCACAAGGGAGGACTCATGGAGGCGATCCTCAGATCATCCAGTTAGTTTTTTGTCATTATTTTTAGGACCTGGTTGCGAATACTAGTCACATTTTACTATACCCTAACCTAATCTTAGATTGCAAGTTAAAGTTAACCAGAAAGTTAACCAGTTAACTAGAAACTTAACCCTATTTTTTCAACAAAATAAGTCCTCACTTGACAAAAACGTGACGCCCGACGTAGTAAATTTATTACATTCCAACCCTGAATATAATGTCACTCCTGGACCAGGGCTGTAAAATTTTTGTTATTGACATCCTACATCCACATCCGGCTAAAAACATCCACATCCGACATCCGACCCAAAACTTTTCGACATGCAACATCCACATCCGCCGGATGTGGATGTTTCGGATGGATACATCCACATCCGGATGTATCTTCCGGATGTTTTTACAGCCCTGTCCTGGACATCAGCTGGAGGTTCCGGTACATCAGGGAGGGGGGGGGTGTAGGTGGTGCAAGAGTGGTTGCCGATATAATGGGGGTAAGCTTTGTCTCCTTTCCTTGTTGGCCATCCGAATTCGGGTCGAAATAAGTTTGCTACTGCCAGGACTTGAACCTGTGACCTCAAAACAAGCCTTGGTCCAGCAAGGTCCGGCAAATTTATCACAGAAGTTGCCTCTGTGTTCTATCTTTTATTAAGTTCTGGGCGTGATATTTCTCGCAGTTTATTTCCCTTGTCAGATGACATTTTACCTGTATCTTTTCTATTTTTACTGGTTAACCGACTTCGAAGAACTTGACTTTCACAAAATAATTTCATTCTGGAGAATAAAATTCGATATTTTCGTTGTTAGGTCTCAGATCTGAGTCCAAGGTTCCATTTAATACTTTAGTCACTCTTGGGTTCAGCCAGCGTGTCCCACATGGTCATTTTCAGATCACTTACTACCAGTTTTGTCCACGCCTGGATTTTATCAACCATCCAGCGGTTTATCAACCGGTTACCGTAAATACTCTATTAAAAGGGGGGGGGAAAGCCATTTAGGTTTGAAAAAGTGGCTTCCATGGCGCAGTGCGTAAGTGCTCGCGTTTTTGGCCCAAAATGGTGTTTTCTTGGTGTTGCAGGTTCAAACCCACGTAGGGGCACACTATTTTTTTTTGGCTTTTTTAAGCAGTTTAGTGGTAATTTGGGTCGCTGATCCCGATTCTGGCGTCAAAAAAGTCTAATTACCTTTAAACTGCCCAAAAAAGCCAAAAAAATAGTGTGCCCCTACGTGGGTTTGAACCTCCAACACCAAAAAAACACCATTTTGGGCCAAAAACGCGAGCACTTACGCACTGCGCCATGGAAGCCACTTTTTCAAACCTGAATGGCTCCCCCCCCCCTTTAAACGGCCCCCTCCAATTAACGGCCCCCCTCTAATAAACGGCCCCCCTTAAGGACCTATATCTCAGCTTAGAAAAACAATTTTGCAAATCTGTTTTTCGCGTTTTCTTAGTTACCACGAGTTTACCTGATTCCACTTTTCAGATTTTGGTTGAGCACCCAAAAATATCATAATCAAAATTTTTTTTTCGATTTTCAGGGGTTGAAAAATAAACGGCCCGGGTCGTTTAATAGAGTATTTACGGTAATTTAATCATTGACTGAATATTTTGACTGTAGGGTTCGAATCCTCCGTGGAACAGATTTGTTTTTTTCATTTATTTTCTAAACCTTTTATCACCTTTAGACCTAATTTTTTATGAGGAGCATGAAAATTAGATTAATTTTTTATGGTTGCCTATTGGAAGTTATTTTTTTTGTAAAATATAGGGTAAATTTTTTACTCTTAAGTCTGAACCTGTAAAATAATAAACTGACATATTTTTGGTTCCCATTCAGTAAATTTCTCAACTTTAATCGCGAAAATTTGTTTTGTCTATTTAAAAATCGATTTTTCAAAAAGAGCAGAGAAAATAAAAAACCTTTATAAAAAGGGCACCAAAATATGTTGGTTAATTATTTCACAGGTTCAGACTTAGGAATAAAAAATTTACCCTATATTTTACAAAAAACACAGCGCCAAATAGGCAACGATAAAAAATTAATAAAATTTTCATGTCTCTCATGAAAAATTTAACGCTACTCGGTAAATCCCTCCTCCCGCCCCCTAAAAAGCTACTCGGGAATAACTTTTTTTAGCTGCCTCACCGTGTTTTTCAACTGGGCCGTGGCAAAAATAGACTCTATCTGCATTTTATGATCAAGTGTACTTCTCGGAATCATGTCTAAGGTAAGTGTGTGCGCGCATCTCTAACTCTCAAGCCCCCTGCGCCCCCTTCGGGCTTGGGGCTTGGAGTTGAGATGCGCACACCGACATACCTTAGACACAAATCACTCGAAAGTGACTCTGAATGCATGAAAAAACATGCATACCAGAGTTATTTATGCGGTAGGCCCCAGTATTCAAAACTATGTTCAACATCTTTGATTATTCGGCCGAAAAGGGTCTCCCCCATTTTCCGACCTGAGGCTACGAGCCAGAGGCTCAGCCATCCAAAAGTTAAACGACAACCCTCGGGATCCACCCGACTGATCGGTCCGATCATTTCGAGTACTTATACTTTTACGTGCACCACAAGTGGCTGTGTTTGAAAGTGACTTCAACGCTTAGAGAACTAATATTCTTTGGTACTTATAGGCACTATAGAAGTGGCCCCTGTTTTGTCCCTTCCCTCCCAATACAGCCCTTGAACCCTATTTTAATTGCTTTTCTGGTACTTTTATGGCAAAATTATTACTTAAAAATGAGTTTTGACCATTCCTAAAGATCTTGATTTGGGGGGGGGGGGTATAACCGAGTATCTCCTAGGATTGAAGGGGGTTTATTCCCGAGTAGCACTTTGGGGGGGGGGGGGTTATAACCGAGTAGCGCCAAAAATTAGATCTAAAGGTGATAAAAGGTTGTAGAGAATAAAGAAGTAAATAAATTTGTTAGAAAGAGTATTTGAACCATTTTTTCTGCTAATAAAGTCTTAACTTCTGACACCGGATTCGCGTTCAGCGTAGTCGATTTCCTTATGCCCTTAAATACGAAACTCATTGTCTAATTCTAAATACCGCTCAAGGCAATAATTATTCAAAACTAGAAATTTTGCCATATTCAAATAATTATTGTCTTAAACGGAATTAAGAATTTGACAGTGATATTCATATTTAAAGGGCAGGTCTACAAGAAAATCGATCACGCTGAATAGAAACACGTTGTCAGAACTGAGGTTTTATTAGCAAAAAAAAAATTTTTACGTCAAATTGTATTGAAAAGAAATCACATTTATACTTTTCAAGTCAAACCATATTTGCAACCCACCGGAGATTGGGTTCAATCTATCTTATTGAAAAAACTATCCATTTGCTTATTGTGTATATGATTGAAGTAATGGCTGTAACTGAAATGCACCCTCAAAAGTCTGAAATTCCCCCTCTAATTTTAGATTTCAATCTTTATCGGCATGTTCATTGTAACTTTTTCAAGGGTTTTGCATTAGCTTGTGGCCCTGGATCTTGGCTTTCTAATAAGCTACAAAACTCTGCTGAATGATTTGAGTAACACAGGAATCTGAGAATTCTGAAAAAAACGCCAATTTTTTCAAAAGCCGTTAGACCCTTATGTTCCTTTGAAGGGCCATTGCCACCTGTTTTGAATTGTCCCCGCCAATTTAAATTTTTTCGCCTAATCATTCAACTTCTGTACGGATTTTTCAGCTTGGTTTCTAACAAAACAAGGCCTAGAATTTAATTTCAGGTATAGTTTTGTTAGAACCAAGTTGTAAAATCCGAACAGAAGTTCAATGATAAAGAAACAATTTGAATTGGCGGGGACAGCTGTTGCCGGAGGCGGCAACGGCCCTTTAAATATTCAACAGATTTTCATAGCTTATTAGAAAGCCAAGATCCAAGGCTACAAGCTTATGCAAAACCCTTGAAAAAGTTACAATGAAAATGCCGATAAAAATTGAAATATAAAATTAGAGGGGAAATTTCAGTAATTGGAGGGGAAATTCAGACTTTTTAGGGGTAAATTCAATTTGAGCCTTGAGGTAATACAGTATATTGTGCTCTAAGGATTGCATTTCCTAGAAACTTTTTCTCTTTGCTGAAGCCCATTTATACACGTCCCACACACAATTTTTGTACCTATTAAACATTAGCCCTCACAATTTTAGGATTAAGAGTCTAAAATACGAGCCATCATACTAATCCTTCCATTTTTAGTTTGAGTTTCGCCCTCCAATGCAAGAGCCAGCCTCTCGTTTGTTCACTGACTCCATGTTAACTGCTCCATTCTCCACCCGCTCCTCCATTCTTACCTCTTCCACAATGGGTCGTGCCTCTAACATTTGGCTGGTTGGGCCAGCTATAGCGATTTTTGTGATCCTGGTCATAGTAGGCATGCTAGTAGTTTGGTGGTTAAGGTGCAGTCGCAAATCTTTCCGAGCTCTCAACACCCATCATGGCTCGGTCACCAAAGTTGCACTGGGAATGACCAATACTAATGGAGAGTTTAATAGCAATGGAGGAGTGCCCAATGAAACTTCAAAACTTTTACTAGGTATGGATGCTGATGGACGACCAGTCATGAATGCTTATGAGGTTTGATTTTCGAAGTTTGCAGAGTTAGAGAGTTATAAAACATAAGGGAGTGCATAAGGAATGCATCCTTTATTAATACCATGATTTTTGCCATGATCATTTCAGTTTTTTCGCAAACCAAATAAGCCACGGTGTAATTAATAGTCAGCTTAATAGAAAAACCCACCTAGAAGTTTTTGCAAAAATGATATAATTATCAGATTAGCCAATAAGTTCTCCACTAATTTCGAATGAATTTGAATCAATTTTAACATTTTCTAGCGACCTGAATTAAATGAAACCCAAGTGCTGAACATGTATCCAAACTCTAATTTGAGCCACACCAACCCTTGCCTTAACAATAACAGCAGTCAAGGACAATTGAACAACGGTGGATTTGCGACCATCGGCAATATTCACTCCCAGCACCAACTCTCTTCTAGTAATATGATGCTCAATTCAAGCAGTATGGCTAGTGCTCAACCCACCCCTATTCCACTTACTCAATTTGCTACACATATCGACAGGCTCAAAATGAATAATAATGCCATGTTTATTCAGGTGGGAGTTTAAACAAGCTGAGATAAAAATAAGGTTTAGATTTGACGAAA
The DNA here is from genome assembly GCA_004194705.1 of Ditylenchus dipsaci. Lineage (NCBI taxonomy): Eukaryota > Metazoa > Nematoda > Chromadorea > Rhabditida > Anguinidae > Ditylenchus > Ditylenchus dipsaci. Next base: position 27,879 of record SADC01000900.1, on the reverse strand, counting down.
AATCGATGAGGACAAAAGCGTCAGCTGATCTATAAAGGCAACCTTTAAAGGACCATAGCCATCTCCGACAAGGATATTTCAAATGTTTGGATTCGCGCGCGACAGTTCTCTTTCGTCTCGCACTGTACTCTTTTGACTTGCTTCGAATGACTCAAAAGAGTACAATCAAAGACGGAAGAGAACTGTCCCGCGCGAATTTAAGCATTCGAAATTCTTGTTTTCGGCGACGGCTATGGTTCTTTAAAAGGGCATGCTCGTCGCCGCTGGGAATATTTTTAAAAAGCGGATACCAGTAAAATTCAAATAAGAATTAATAAAATGTGGCATTTTTGTAAAAGTCAAGGCAAAACAAGGTTTCCAATCGCAATCGAATCGACGACCAACTTCCACAGTACGCCGCCACTTTACAACTAAAGTGCGGTGCATAATTATACGACCACCCCCTATTTTGCGAATTTCGGGACTTTTCGAAATAATTCCTAAAATCTACTACCACCATTCGAAAAAGCGCGCTGAAAAACGGTGGTTTTGCTACAGTATCGATAAGTAGCCGATATTTTTGTAAGAATTTTTTCAAAAATGTGAAATTTCGGCGGTGCATATTTATACGACCGATGATTTTGATAGTCAAAATCAAAGTAAATCTAAGGAAAATGGTTGTTTGACCGCATAAATACTGATTTTTCTTAAAATTTTTAATATCATAATTTACCAGTTAATGCACTTTTTGGAAGTTTAATATTTTTTCTACAAAATGACATGTCAGCTTTTTCATAAGATTGTACAGGGCTGAGAAACGGACGGTTTAAATTGAAAGAAGTGGAAAACCTCTACTTTTGCTTTATTTTGAGACATTTTCACTTCTTTCAATTTAAACCGTCCGTTTCTCAGCCCTGTACAATCTTATGAAAAAGCTGACATGTCATTTTGTAGAAAAAATATTAAGCTTCCAAAAAGTGCATTAACTGGTAAATTATGATATTAAAATTTTAAGAAAAATCAGTATTTATGCGGTCAAACAACCATTTTCCTTAGATTTACTTTGATTTTGACTATCAAAATCATCGGTCGTATAAATATGCACCGCCGAAATTTCACATTTTTGAAAAAATTTCTTACAAAAATATCGGCTACTTATCGATACTGTAGCAAAACCACCGTTTTTCAGCGCGCTTTTTCGAATGGTGGTAGTAGATTTTAGGAATTATTTCGAAAAGTCCCGAAATTCGCAAAATAGGGGGTGGTCGTATAATTATGCACCGCACTTTAAACCACTAATGCTATTAATTGATGATAGCGTTTCTTATTCCTTATCACAAGAGGGTTCTCAACAAAGTTGACTTTTAAAATAATTCTTTTTTGAATTGACCTGGTACCCGCCTTTCAAAATATTCCCATCTGCGGCGAGCATGACTCTTTAAGCGGAAATTTCAAACATAGTTTTGGATTAGAAGAAACCAAACACAAATTGAGTTCGGAAGATTAGAGGAAAAATGGACCAATTTCGGAACACCACCATGAGTCAAATCAGCTTGGGGGACCACGGCAAATTTTTTTACAAAAAAGCGATAAAAAAGCTTATTTGACTGAGGGGTGTGTTCCAAAAATGATCCAAAACAAATTTAGGTGTTATATAATGCCTGTGTTTGCTTAGTCATTCACAATCGAATGGACCAAAACCGTGGAGTGTTTTCCAAAATACGAATACGGTTAACCCGCGCTATGGTGACACCCCTGAAAGTTCGTTCCCGCCTAGGGTCCGACAATTTTTTTACCTCAAATTTTGAAATTATTTACCAAATATAATTCGTCAGTCTGATTAGAAACATCGTAAGGATTCTGAATTTACCGGTCGTTTCTGTAAATGAAAAAGGTTTTGCCGTAAAGACCCGCGGATACTTGCTATAGTGACACCCATTTTTGAAATAGAAGTGTCACTATAGCGGTGGTTGACTGTAAATCACTTTATTTCACTAGCTTTTATAAACCAAAATAATTGCTTTCTAAGCGAAAAACACAAAACGATAAGTCTAAGATATAGTTAAAAAAATCAGGACCACTAAGAAGGATTTCTAACTTCTTCAAAAAAAAGATATTTACATAGGTAATCGAATTCACAATACCAGGTTGTTAGGAAAGTCCTATCAGGACATTAATTCGCGGCAAAACGTTCGGATGGAATCCGAAATTTTCTATTTATAGAAATACGAGCAAAACAATCGTATGAGTTTCACATTATGCGTCAAATGGGCCAAACAAGGGTCAAACGTGTTTTCGACGATGGAATCGGATTCAGCGTCAAATTTTGGTCTAGCGGTGCTTTGGACAGAAGAAAACGGTATGTTATCGCATTTCTCGGACCATTTGACGTATAATGTGAAACTCGTACGATTGTTTTGCTCGTGTTTCTATAAATAGCAAAATTTCGAAACCCATCCAAAAGTTTTGCCGCGAATGAATGTCCTGACAAGACTTTCATAACAACCTGGTTTTTAGTACAACGACTGGCAATGACGAAAAAATAAATTAAGACGGACTCATTTACAAGGCACTAGGGCCCGAATTCCAAAAATCTTGTTCACACAGGCCTCAGAACATATAAATGCAGCCATGGAAGTTTGTTTCATCAGATTCAAACGGTAATTCCATACTCATCATCGGCCTGCACATAAATTATACATTATGTATGTGTACAATCTGCGTATCTACAAATTGCTGGGTTTATTAGTAGTTAGACAGTCAGAGAAAAAATACTCTCTAGTACTTTCCCTCCAAATTTTTTACCTTGCTATTTACATTCAAAACATATTTCTTTTATTTTTCTGTTATGGAAATAAATAAATAAAATTATAGGAGTACGAAAGCATTGAAACTGGTCAACATTTCACATGGGAAAATTCTATGCTGGATGTCAACAAGCACAAAAACCGCTATGCAAATGTGGTTGCCTACGATCACTCAAGAGTTATTCTGTCTGGTGACTCTAGTGATGGAAGTGACTACATTAATGCCAACTATATTGATGGTTATGAGAAACCAAGAGCCTATATAGCCACTCAGGGTCCTTTGCCCGAGACATTCGCAGATTTTTGGAGAATGGTCTGGGAGGAAAGATCAGTTACCATAGTCATGCTTACGAGGTTAGAAGAAAGATCCAGGACCAAATGTGACCAGTATTGGCCAACCAGAGGCAGCTCTGTTTACGGAAATTTCAGAGTAAGCTTTTATTAGGGTGATACTTTTATTCTTGCATCAAAAATGCAGTCAAGGCTCGTTGAGGCTCCCCTGCCGTATATTTCGAGTCCCGCTGGGATCCGCGAAATATGGTAGGTGAATTCAGATGTGAGGTCTGACTGTGTTTCCAAAATCTCGAAGCTGGTCCATCCTATAGCTATCCATCAAGAGATAACGCTTACGTCAATTCCTTTTTAGGTAACCCTCCTAGACACGACAGAACTTGCTCATTATTGCATCAGAGTGATGAGGCTAGAAGATTTAAGGACCAAGGAACACAGAGAAATTCAGCATGCCCAATTCACTGCCTGGCCAGATCATGGCGTTCCAAACCATCCAACACCGTTCTTGATGTTCTTGAAAAGGGTCAAATCTTTGAACCCGATAGATGCTGGACCTATTTTGACTCACTGCAGGTATATTTGGCATCGACTTTAGTACTGACCACTATTATGGAGGCAGTTTGATACAGTTGTTCCGTAGAATAGTTCTTTCGGCCAAATGTATTTCTTCGAGCCTTTTTCTACGCAAAGTAACCGGGATATCCGAGAACTTACAGAGGGGACCAAACCGGCTACACCTATTTTTCTATTCTTTTTCTAAATGAAAAAAAAACAGGGGAGTTTGGAAAAATATAATCATGACTTTTTAGTAGAATAGCCAAACTGCCAAAAAAATAGTATAATGCACCTAATACGTAAAAGATGTTCTCAATTCGTTATGAATGTTAAACAGTTATTTAAATCAAATTATTCATTCAGCGCTGGCATTGGCAGAACAGGAGCTTTTATTGTAATTGACTGCATGCTGGACAGGCTCCGCTATGAGCTTACCATCGACATTTACGGTTGTGTAAAGGCCATCAGAGCTCAAAGGTCTTACATGGTGCAGACCGATGACCAATACATATTCATTCACGATGCAGTGCTGGATGCTGCTCAGTCTGGTTCCACTGAAGTTCCCTCCAACAAATTGGCTCAACATGTGCAGGTGCTCTCCCATCCTCAAAGGCAAATGGATGATGCTACCGGACTGGAGATAGAATTCGGGGTAAGGAATTTGGCAATTTCAAACCTAGGATTCCTGCCAAATACATTTCAATAACTAACCCGCTGTTCAAGCAAGCAATCCGCAACTTTTGCTATAAGTCACACAAACGTGTGAATCAATAAGCAGAGTATTAAAAAATTACGAACATATTTTGAATGGGTCTCTAGGCTCGCAAAACCCTGACCTACGAAAAATTATTTTTTTTATTTATAAAATTGAATCCTGAAAACGAAATTTGAGCACAATACGAATTTGACGGTGACCATTTATCATAGCCTAGCCAGTGTGAGATAAGGGGAAAACTGCTGGGAAGCCACTTGAAGGGTATAGGATTTAAAATAGCTGTGTTCATATGGTATGCTGGCTTACCTTGCGCCCAATGTTTCGCCTAAAAATGGCTTGTCACTGAAAGTATGCCTGAACGTGCCTTTTCTGGTAATAAATTGACAATTTTAGACACTAGTCACACTAAAATGTCCCAACTCCAAATGCATGGCTGCCAATCTCATGATGAATTCCAACAAAAACCGCACTCCCAACACCATTCCCTACGATGCCAACAGAGTAGAACTGCCTTTCCAGGATGGTCAGGAAGGCTCTGACTATATAAATGCCTCTTGGATAGACGGCTATAGGACGAGGAATGCCTACATAGCTGCTCAAGCACCCCTTGCTAACACTGTAAATGACTTCTGGAGGATGATTTGGAATGAAGAGTGCTGTCTAATAGCTATGCTCACCAACTTAGCTGAAAGAGGCCAGGAGAAGTGCTGTGAATACTGGCCTAACGAAAGAAGAGAAAACTATGATGGATTAATTGTGGACTGTGTTTCTGAGTTTGACATGACTCACTACATGCTTCGAGAGTTCAAAATAACTCAAAATGAGGTGAGTATTAGTTAAATTTGGGGTCTAACTACTTTTATAATTTTGATATTTTGTCAATACTTAAAAAAAATCACGCATAAATGAGTAATTTAATAGAAGAAAGATCAAAAATAGGACGTTTCTAACTAGCTATAACCGTATTTCCTCAATAAAGCCCCTCGCCCCTTTTTTACTAGGATTTCAGAGTTAGGACCATGTTTGATTTACAATTTCAAGATTTTTGGCCATCCAAAAAAAGCCTCCGGGGCTTGATAAGAGGAAATACGGTAATATTAGTTATCATTTGTCAAGTTTTTGTACCATGAGATTATTGCAAAAGGTTATTAAGAACGTGATTATAAAGACAAATTTACAATCTTCCTGATCTAATGATCATAGGTCTAACGCACTAAACTCGGCATATCCGTGATTTATAAAAATTAGGGAGGGGACCTTAGTTCTTTTTTTTTCGAAACGGTTTTATACAGTCAAACCTCGATAAACCGGCACAAGGTTCGAATTATGTAGGTGCCGGGTTATTGAAGCGTCCCTTTACTTTATTCTATTTCTGGGCAACCAAATTCAGTTAGTCCAAGGTGCCGGTTTATTGGAATTGCTGGGTTGTCGAGGTTATTCATGTGTTTTTTGTTAAGTTTTTTGCCTTATTTTAAAAAGTAATTAGTTTCGAACTGTCCATAAAGGAAGTTCAACCATTTATAAGCAGCTGATACAAAAATTGGACGCTACTCGTTTTTACCCCTCCCAAAAAAGCTACTCGGTTTTACCCCTCCCAATAATTTTTAGGGGTACGTAAAAGCATACTTTTGAGAAAAAAACTTAAAAATTAGTAATGGTTTGCCCTGAGCCTAAGTCTAAGCCGAAGCCTGAGGACTAAACCTAAGGGCTAAGCCTAAAAATTATTGGGAGGGGTAAAACCAAGTAGCTGTTTTGGGAGGGGTAAAACCGAGTAGCGCCAAAAATTGTTTTCCCACTTTTTCCTATCAAAATTGTGTTTTTAAAAGTGATAGATAGGCAGATTTTGTGAAGACTTTTGAATGCCAATTTAACTTTATTCATTCCTCGCCGAGTTACCGTCAAATTTTTCGATTTTATTGGCATATTTCACATACTACACCAAACTTTCAGACAGGAAAATCAAGGACGGTACGGCAATTCCAATTCATGGAGTGGCCAGACAGGGAGTCCCCAACACAGCTGACAGATTCGTGGACTATGTTCGTCAGGTAACAATTCGGCGATTTTACTCAGTATAAATTCTATCTGAATGTGTAAAAAACAATTGGAATAAGGGTTAGGGGGTGGGGGTATGGTCTTTCTGACATTCTTCTGTGTCAGTGAAACCTTGATAATTATTCATTTTTTGTACCACATATCATATTAATTGCAACTCCGTTAAAAATTTCCCGATGATTTCAAATTTGCAGGTTCACCAGACCAAAACCCAGTTTGGAAGCAAAGGCCCTATTTGTGTGCACTGCTCTGAAGGGGCAGGCAGGACGGGTGTGTTCATTGCAGTCTCAACCATCATTGAGAGGATCATGCAGGAGCATGTAGTCGACATTTTCACTGCTGTCAAACTGCTGAGGATGCAACGCCAGAACATGGTCGATTCCAGGGATCAGTACGAGTTCTGTTATGCAGCTGCCATTGAATTTCTCAACTCTTATGAAGAAAATTGACACACTCCTGCTAATTGCTCTTAAATCCGGTTGTTAACTTAAGTTCATTTCGCACATGTTTGCCACACCAAATATCGTCATCATTCCAAATGGATCTTGTTTACTTAATTTAATTTTTGTGAGTATTTCGTCATCATTGATGCTGTGAAACTTGGATTTGTCGAGTTAGACTAAAAAATTAGCGGTTTTTTATACGTAATTAATAACATTTTCTATGGGTTTTTTCCTTTTTTGAATATATAAGTTACCAAATGAATAATAAATTAGTTCAAAAGTTGAATTTATTCAGAAGAATTGGAATGAAGTTGTTTGATGGGTTCAAAACTAGTAATTTGACAGTGTTTAAACAGTTGGTATCGCCGCTTGGTGAAGTTAAAGCGAAAAAAATAAGACAAGAAACACTGCCCCAAGGACGGTTTTTTTATCACTTACACATAGCGGTATCTATTTTATTGAAAAGAACTTAATAAAAAGCTAATTAAATCCTTATTTCACGGTGGGGATACGATTCAGCGTCGGAAAATAAGGCAGAGGTGAATTCGGTTGAATCCTGCCTTGCAAATCATTACCTCTAACACCATATTCGTGCCAGCATGATCACTTTGCTTATTTTAATGCTCTTTAGTCTAAAATCTAGGGTTGTACAATTCTCCGGAATTTCGGAGAATTCTCCGGAGAATTCTCCTATTTTTATTTTTCGAAGAATTATACAACCTTACTAAAATCTCACCCATTTTTTGAATGCCACTCGAGACAACGAAAATTAAAATCTATTTCCGGAAAAAAGCTTTTTGGACTTTTTGAGTTTAAATATTTGTTGTATAGAGTGGAATTCAAAAAACGAGTAAGATTTTAGACTAAAGAGCATTAAAACAAGCCAAGCGGCCATGCTGGACATTAATTTGGTGCCTGAAATCGGGTTTCGCAAGGCAATACACACAGGTCCTTTTAAAATTTCGCCGTATTTTACGTCGCCGATTTTTCCGCCGTTATTCTTTCCGCCGCCGAATCGTATCACCACCAAGTTCACTGATTTTGTTGACCACACTCAGTAGTTTTTGATGGACTATGATCTCTTTAAAGCAAGTTGCATAGCCACACATAATTTATCATTGCCATTGTATCAATTTTTTCTTTTGCAATCACAGAAATATTTATTGTTATCTTTGCTCACTTAACCAAATTATAAACAATTCCACAGAAACTTTCTTTATTTTCATAAAAAATTGTTATTTCCATTTGTTAAATGTGGTCATAAAGCATTTCTAATGAAATTTTGGCCAATTAAAATTTATTCGGCAAATACTAGTATTGATGGCATGACAAAAACTTTGTTAAATAGGTGTTTTTTGTTCCCTGCCAGCTTAGGAAACTTGCAAGTAAACTGCTGTTAATATTTTTCGCACCGAACAGACAAAACCTGGACACACATTAACTGGTTAGACTCATTCTAAAGAGGTGTTTATCGTAAGGTATCACACAAACACCGTGAAGAGGAGTTTGTGAAAATGTTTATCGTAAGGTTAACTGTTATCATAGGGCCACAAAGATTTTTAACGACACTTAGATCAGAGCGTTATTACGTTGTCGAGAAATTCATGCGTTGACCCTTTAGTGACTGTCACTTTCTGATGGTTTTTAATATATTCGGGGTCGCAAGACAACAAGCCAATTTCAAGGAATTTGACACAGTTTGACACAGTTTAACCCAAACCATACTTACGCGTTTCCCGAAAAAAAAAGCGCCGCTGCCTCCGCCGGGGGTGTACGAAAATGAGCGACAGCTGCCGACGCTCCTGAACCGCTAATTTTCGCCGGCAGGCCGCTGGCGGAAGGCGGGCCGCTGTGAAAAATAAGTCAGAATTGTAAATTTTTTTATATTAGTTTCATAATGAGTCTAGTTGGCATCAACATTGCCATTGACGTAGCAACTGATGCCATACTAGATGATGATTTTGAGGAAATCGAGGCAAAAGTAGACGCCTAACTTGGACAATGAGCGAAAAAAAATTTAGCTAGTAAAGATGGCTCTAGGTCAATTCGTCGATGGTCAATTTGTCGACATTTTCGTTAATATTAGTTTTAACATGTCAATTGAGTAATTCAATATAAAATCGATCAAAAAATGGTCTTTTTCCCTAATCCTAATATAAACCCTATGATTGGTAACTGAAAAAGACGCTAAGGCCAAAGGCCGCTCCTGGGTACTCTCTAACTAGGTACCACATCTTGAGTACCACCACCTGGATACCTCTCCCTGGGTACTCTCACATAGGTACTACCATTTAACATCTACAGGACCAATTGTCACAAATTTATATTCTTATGCAGAATTTCATGCTCTACAAGATGGTGCGAATCCAAAGTTCAAAAACGTAAAATGAACGGCAAAGCGGTACTATTTTCGAATTGGCGCCAAGAAAATTCGGCACTTCTTTAGTTCCCCACCCCATAGTCGGATTTTTTGAAAAGTGACCCAAATCACCCCCCCCCGTTAAACTCATTTTTTCTGCACAAAAAGATGCGATAAGCATATCTAAACATTTTCTGAATAAAAAAATTTGAATTTTATCAAAAAAATTTGTCACCCACCCCTTGGGGTTGATGGTCTTTTTAAGGAATTTTTGACCAAATTTTAACCTTTTTTAAGCAAAATCTAAATAAAAATGCTAAATTTTGAACAGTTTTTCACTTTCTGGGGACTACCGCATAAATAAACTCTGGTATGCATTTGTTTTTATGCATCCAGAGTCATCTTAGAGTGATTTGGGTCTCAGGTATGTGTGTGTGCGCATCTCAACCCCAAGCAACCAAGCCCCCTGCGGCCCCTTCGGGGGCGCAGGGGCTTGGTTGGTTAGAGATGCGCGCACTCACTTACCTTAGATATGATTCCGAGCAAGAATCTTGATCAAAAATACATTCAGAGAGTCTTTTTGCCCAGCCCTAGCAAGAAAAATGTGATAAATCACCCAAAAATGACCCTAAAATACCCGAAAAAGACCATCTATCCCCAAAGGCGGGTGTCAATTTTTTTTTGAAAAATTCAATTTTTCTTTTTCAGAAAGTGTTCGGAAATGCGTCTCGTATCTTGTTGTGCTGAAAAAATGAGTTCGGAGAGTGATTTGGGTCACTTTTCAAAAAATCCAAGTATGGGGACTAAAGAAGTACCGAAAATTCGGCACTTTTGTTAAAGTACGTTTAAATTTTTTTCACAAATCATGTTGCTTTCATATTCGGACTGAATTTGTAGGATTTTGAAATCTCTTTCTTCTCATGCTAGCACTTTTTGTATTTTGTGATTTGAAAAAAAAAAGTTCGTCAATTAAATTCAAAACTTCTCTTTTTTTAAAACAGTGTCTTGATAACTTTCTGCAAATACTTTGTTTGCTGGTCATTTTTAGTGTTTTAGAATACTGACATCCTGCTGCACATTTCAACACCAAATGTGATACATTTGAACCGCAAGACACTATTTAAAAACATTGGTTTATATCGAAATATTTTTCGGTATTTTTTATTTTTTGCAAATACCATATTTTCACTCATTAAGACAGGAAACACTTGCGTAATTACCGTATTTCCTCTAATTTCTCCCCCCCCCCTCTAATTACTCTCCCCCTAACTTCAAGTGGTCTGAAATTTCGGTTTTCATTCACTGTTTGAGCTGTGTAAAAAGAGCCTGAGAGGGATTTTAAAAATCTAACAGGCACTTTTTAGACAGCTCAAACAGTAAATGAAAACAGAAATGTTTGGCCACCTGAAGTTTGAAAAAATCGCATGCCTCTAATTACTCCCCCGGGGGAGAAATTAGAGGAAATACGGTATTTAGTATTATGGGTAGAACACAATATACAGAACACGATGGTGCCAGTCGTTTCTGCATGGATGATAGATAAAGTGCGCCAAATCCGGCCCGAACAATGACAAGTAGAGCTCGGTCAAGATTTAGCTGAGTATCTACAGGTTTTGGAGTGGTACGCTATCATCCTTATATCACCCCAAGCTCATCGCATATCAACATGACCGCGAGGAATGGGACTATTTAACAACAACAAAATAGAGCTGTCATCGTCTCTATAGTCAAGACAATTAACCTCTTTTTGTTAGGGTAAATATTTTCTAAATTTATCCATAGTTTCTACGTACTATAACATCTCATACTGATAACTTTCACATTGGGGTTTTTTAGCATTTTGTAGTGCAACTTGTGATTGTTGTTTTGATGTATTACAAGTTTGAGAACAGTATACAGGTATTGACGAATCACGTCAAATTCGAGTGTATCAAGCTGATTTTTGTGTATTTAGCTACATTAATGATTTTACCCAGTTTATCAAAGATTAAAGCAAAAACGACCGGCCTGATAATTTTCAGCGAATTCTGTTCCATCTGTTAGCACTAATAACCGCTCCGAATTTTTTTCTTTTCAGAATTGCGCCAATTTAAACTAGTTTTTTAACCATAAGCAATAACCGAATTTGAAAAGCTTATTAGTTCGTCCGCAGTGTTAATAAGTTTTCGGAACAATAACGTATTTTTTATATACCATTACTTTTTCCTTCGAGATGCTTTAGAAACCCACTGTGAAAGTTATCAGTATAAGAAGTTATGGTACGTAGAAAGTACAAGTAAATTTTTAAAGCCCTTACCCTAACAAACAAGAGGTTAGTTATTTTGACTAAAAATGATAAGAACCTTATTTTACTGTAGTTAAATAGTCGCATTCATTGCGGTCATTTTGATATATTATGACTTTACGAGTGGTATAAGGATGATAGCGCACCAGTTCAAAATCTGTAGGTACTCAGCTAGATTATGACATGCTAAACTTGTCCTCTTTCGGACCCGATTTCGCGCACTCTATCCATCATCCATGCAGAAACGACTGGCACCATCGTGTTCAGCACATTTTGTTCTACCTGTTATGATAAATGAGTAAGGAAGTATTTCTGTTGCTGTTTTAATGAGTAAAAAAATAGTATTTGCAAAACATTTATAAATATCAAAAACTTTTCCGATATAAATTAATTGTTCAAAACAGTGTCTTGCGGTTTAAATGTACCACGTTTGTCGTTAAAACGTGCAGCAGAATGTGATCTTTCTGAAACGCTAAAAACAACCGTAAACGGAGTATTTGCAAAAAGTTATGAGCAATTTTATGAAAAACACTGTTTTTTGAAAAAGAAAAATTTCGAATCGATTGACGAAAAAATAACTTTTTTAAACAAAAGACGAAAAACGCCAACACAAAAAAAGAGCCTAGAAAATTTTACGAACGTGTTTGCGTACAAAAGCAATACAATAAGTATGAAAAAAGTTACAGGTACTTTAAAAAAAGTAACGAATTTTTTTTGGCGCCAATTAAAAAATAGGACTACTTTGCCGTTCAATTCACGTTTTTGGATTTTCTATTTATGCCATCTTGTAGAGCATGAAATTCTGCATAAGAATATAAATTTGTGACAGTCGGTTCTGTAGGTGTTAAGTACGCCCTCCTTGGTACTTTCCCCTGTTTGCCACCTTCTAAGTACTTCCACATATGAGAGTTCGAACTTGTGCGAGCGGAAATATGCAAATTCGGAATGATGTGAGGTAAGATATTCGAGTCTCAACTTCTACCAAAAATGTCGACAAATTGACCTGTCGACGAATTGACCGTCGACGAATTGACCGCCGCCCAGTAAAGATGTGCAGGAAGTATAAATAATTGTTCTAATTTTTTTCAATAAAAAAGTTTCGTTGTTATTCTGAAAAACAACATCTTTGTATCCTCAAACTTTTTTATTCATGTTTGAATAGTTGTAATCAGGGACTATTAATAAAAATTTATTTTTCACAACAATTATGATCAACGTGCATACAAATGTGTGTATGAAATGAGAGCCTTTTTATTTATAAATACAACATAAACTACTATCCACTTAATCAGGCTCAACATTGATTAACAAAATCGGCTTTCTAAGCATACTACCTCATACTCCTAGCGATAGTGACCGCGCTTCCTGAAATTTGGACGGCGTCTCGTCCCCGTCCTAGACGTTTTGACCGGCCGTCCGAAATTTTTTTCTTACGGCCGGCCGTCGGCCGGCCGTCCAATATTTCGCCGTCTTGCTGAAAATTCGCCGGCCGTCTGCCGGCCGTCCGACTAAGATTTTCTAATGCCGGCCGTCCGCCGGCCGGCTTGAATAGTGTAAAAGTTTTGTGACAAATTTTTTACTTAAAAATTGATCTTTTCTAAAAAAATTTAGCAACTAAAAAAAATATTTCGAGTTATTTGTCAGAAGTATTCAAGCCAGTTTTTCATTAATACCCACTCTTCTTCCTTCCGCATGCATTGTCATTATGGAAAAGATTCTTTTAGCAGCACCAGACGAAGGCGGAATTATCAAAATATCGATCGCTGAGTTTTTTTATCGGCCCATTTAGATGAATTTTTTGTTGTTTTAGAAAAAGTTAGTGTTTTACCTCGTTTGTCCAAAACGTCGCTGCTTTTCTATTAACAGCCTCTCGATCGCAGTGATGCAATACATCTTCTACGAGGTCATTGGTAGATTCTGATCTCAAAGGGACATGAACTGTCCCTGAGCCGAATGGTGATGTGATTTCTGTTAGGGCAAGCGTATCACTAAATTGTGATTCTCCGAGCTGAATTTTGGTGGAGTGTTATTTTTCAAGACTTTTGTTAGAATAAACATTACGAGTCCAAAATTTGTTCGTTCTGGTGAAGGACGGTGTCAGACGGACCGGCCGTCGGCCATCCCGTCCGAGTTTTTCGTCGCCGGCCGTCTGCCATCTTGGACGTTTTTAGCCGGCCGTCCGACCGTCCGGTTTTTCAGTGCCGTCCGGACGGGACGGGACCGGCCGGACGGGCGGTCACTATGCTCCTAGCACACCCACCTACTCATCTGCTTATCACTCTCTTGGCATACTTAGCCACTCTAAGCATGCCAGGAGAGTGAAAAAAACATTTCAATTCAAAATAAGGCCTAATTTCAAGTTCCTTCAAAATGACCACCTTCGGCGCTACTGTAATATACCCCCCCCCCCAAAAGCGCTACTGTAATATACCCCCCCCCCCAAAAATCGACCTACTGTCATATACCCCCCCCCCGCCCAAAACCGACTTTTTTAGGGATGGTCAAAAACCATTTTTACACAATAATTTCGCCATAAAACGACCAGAAAAGCAATTTAAATGGGATTGCGGGCTGTATTGGGAGGGAAGGGAATAATACAGGGGCCACTTCTCGAGATGGTTGGGATCCTTAGAGTACTAATTCTCTAAGCGTCTAAGGGTACTTTCAACCCAGGAACTTGTGGTGCAGGCATAAGTATCGCGGGTTTACTCATAGGCCTAGCACTTTTTGAGTGCTAGGCTGAATTTTTGGATGCTTGTCCTCTGGCCCGGCCTTGTAGAACGAGGGGAATGCTCTTCGGCGAAAAAATAAAGATGTTGAACATAGTTTTGAATACTGGGGCCTACCGCATAAATAACTCTGGTATGCATGTTTTTTCATGCATCCAGAGTCGCTTTCGAGTGATTTGTGTCTAAGGTATGTGTGTGTGCGCATCTCAACTTCAAGCCCCAAGCCCCTGCGCCACCGAAGGGGGCGCAGGGGGCTGCAGGGGCTTGAGCGCAGGGGGGCTTCCGAGAAGTACACTTGATCATAAAATGCATATAGAGTCTATTTTTGCCACGGCCCGAGTTGAAAAACATGGTGAAGCAGCTACAAAAAAGTGGCCCCTGTATTATTCCCTTCCCCTCCCAATGCAGCCCATAATCCCTTTTAAACTGCTTTTCTGGTCCCTTTATGGCAAAATTATTGCATAAAAATGGTTTTTAGACACTCCCAAAAAAGTCGGTTTTTGGGGGGGGGGGGTATATGACAGTAGGTCCGATTTTGGGGGGGGGGAGGCTATATTACAGTAGCTTTTGGGAGGGGGGGGGTTGGGGTATATGACAGTAGCGTCCCACCTTCCTAAAAGAGTCAATATTCCCGGTTTGAAGTCGTCATTTTTGGTCGATTTTTTTTAAACGAATAATAATTTAATAATTAAAAATAAACCATTTTTTCTAACTTAAAACTGTGTGAGGAATTGGGTTTGTTAAGTCCAAAATCGCGATTTCAAACACTTCAACTTCAAGGTACCACCTGGCCAGGTGGATATCCACCTAGATGGCCTAAAAATAAAAAAAAAGTAAATTTAAATAAATAACACATTTCTACAAATTAAAAAATTTGTGAAGAATTGGGCTTGTTGAAACCAAAAGTGCGATTTTACCTACCTAACCGTAAACCTGAGGTGGCTACCACCTGGACAGGTTGATATCCAAGTAACTCCAGAGTAGCGTTATTTTCACCCAAATGACCTGAAAAGTCGAATGCTTCTCTTTTTATATCTAAAATTATAGTAAAATAGGTATGCCCCCAGGCGGATTCGCCCCAGCAACCTCGGCGGTAGATATCCAAGTGGTCGTCTACTTGGATTAAATTTTTTTGCACGTTTTTGGTTTCCAAAACAACTTTTCTGCACTAATTCGAGCATGCTGAAGATGGTTTGACAATGGTGAAATCACGTTTTATCAAGAAACTTTTGAGTTATCGTAGATTCCTGATTTTAATAAATCAAGAGTTCACAATTACTCTAAAATTTCTCGATAAAACGTGATTTTACCATAGTCAAACCATCTTCAGCATGCTCGAATTAGTGCAGAAAAATTGTTTTGGAACCTGAAAACGTAAAATTTTTTTTGATCCAAGTAGACGACCGCTTGGATAGCCACCGCCGAGGATGCTGGTTAGAATCCACCTAGGTGCATACCTCAATTTTATCATAATTTTGAGTGTTTACGTGGTGTAGAGGTCCATATACTTCACGGGGTTTCAAAAACCAAATTTGTGTTCATTAGAGAATTTGGCGCGAAATCGAAAAATGCAAAAAAACAGTGATCATCAATCAGTTTTTTCTTTCAATCTATATTGCTTACTTTTTGTAGTATTTCTTGGTTTTCGTGTCTTAGTTTGTACTAGGGAGATTGCTTAATATTCCAGCTTTCCAATGAGCCATCACTTGCCAACAGAAGATTACAAATTCGGTGGTTAAAAAAGGGTTTAATGAAAAAAAGTACTCCAAAAATTCACTGAGTTGAGTCTTCAAACTGCACTGAGCCTCTGTTTTCTGATACAGGCCTGCTAAAAACAGTTTCTAGCGTAATAGCTCGTGAATTTTTACGTATGTATGTGCAATATCGCTTGAATTCATACGCAATTTGAAATTTTCATACGGAGAGAAGTAAAAAATTCTTGTTTTTACGTCAAAAACCGGGCTTTTTAGCTAAGAATAGTTCTAAGTATCGTAATTTACCGATATTGGCAGAAGCCAACTAGGATCTTGCAGTTTAGATTGTAGGCTATATTTTGGTATATAGGGTGTACAAAAAAGTCCGTGGTTTTGAGATTTTTCCGTGGTAAAATTTTGATTAAAATTTTTTCGTGTTCAGGGACATCAACATGGTTTATGAAAGCGTCAAACACAACTTGAGTGCATCGAAAAACTCCGAAAATCGAAGACGAAAAATGCAGCAGCAGCATTAGCAGAAGCAAGGAAAGCTAAATAAAACAGAAGAAGTCTAAATCTCTTCGAGAAAGAATGCGAGAAACGCAAGAGTGGGTATGGTTTCTGTATATTTGGAGGCTTTCTTTTTATTTGAAACACTTTAGCAAAGAAAAAGAAGCAGCAGCAGAAGAGGTGGTATTTCTATTCGGCTGAAGATTCGGTTCGGAAAAAGTCTGTCGTCTTTCAATTCTGCCCGCTGTATGTGTATTTACTTTCTTGTATTTACTTCCATTCAAATTAATTCGTTTCCATGATGGATATGGATATCCACACGGACTGTCTCCTCCAGAAAAATTTGGATACTTTTCGTTTGATGCGCCAAATCCTCAGAGGAACGCTTTCAAAGTCGCTCGTGCTTTGTTGTCTTCAAAACCTGGTTCGTCTTTGATTTTTTGCCTTATGAACTTTTATTGATCTGTGTTTAGTTATGTTTGAGGGAGCCAAGGTGCTGGAAAATCGAGTTTGATCGTAGCGATAGCCAAGGCAACACGCAAAGAATTGGTGCGATTAAATTTATCGAAACAGACGGTATTTTACCCATGTCATTTTTACCTTTTTATAACAATGTATTCATACAGGATTTATGTGACCTCTTTGAATCTGATTAACCAGTGGTTTCATGTGATGATAAAACTTATTTTGCTTGAAAAGACGGCCCACGCTAACCAGTTCTCGAAGGGCTAAATTCTTGCTTTGATTTCCAGAAGGACTTGTTCGTATCTCAGCTCGCCAGGACTTTCGATATTGAGCATTCCAAATGTCGTTTCTTTGAAAAGATATTCTGCAGAAAATCGTCGAGTGTTCTTTCTTGAGAAATGTATTGTTTGACATTTGAATTGTTTGCGACCATGTTAAAGGTTTATTGGAAATAAAAAATTCGGTTCGAGAATTTTTATCGTTCTCTAGAAGAGTGTGCTTGTGCAAATGATTATTAAGGACTGGTAGGCATAGCCCTTCAACTGAGAATGTTGTTAAAATAATTTAAGTGAAAGTGTCAATAAATAACCAAAATAAGTACTTATCACCAAGGTTGCTGGTACGAAACCCTCCGTATGTAATCAGTCCCGAGTAGAAAAACCTCGATTCATGGTCATGGTCATTAGGTGCTTAACATGGTTAGAGAAACATGAGCTACTTTTGGATGGTTTAGGTTGATTTGGGTGGTTTCAGCAGTTTAAGATGATTTGGGGCAAATTCGTATCTTGCCTTATACTTACCTACTGAACTTGTCGAATTGAACGATTCACGGGTTTATGCATGATGATATGCCGATTCACGAACCAGCTTGTTGTAGATCTTTCAAATAACTAGAAATACACGCACATCATGCGTTTCAAGCCGATAGCTCACAAAATCAACAAAAAAATAACTCAGGATTGAAAAAAAATATAAAGATGTATAGAATTAAATTTTGAATTGGCGCCAAAATTAGGTCTAAATTAGACCTAAGGTCTAATTTAGAGTCTAAATTAGACCTTAGGTCTAATTTAGACTAAGTCTAAGGGTCTAATTCAAATTTGGCGCGTCTTTTTTTAGACCTAAAGATAGGTCTACGATAGGTCTAATTAGACCTAAATGCTCATCCCTGATGGACCTTTGCTTAATTTTCGTGATGATTTTTTGCACATCCTGCAGCTTGAATTTTCTACAAGTATTGAACAAGCATCAAGCAGTTGAACGGAGATATGACATATCTTGGGCGGTTTTTAATGGAAAATTGGCACGTGAGAAAATGATGTTTTGTGGATGGGACGCAGGGCATCTAACTTTTTGAAAACAGATTGCAACTCACATACGCTCATTCGAAAGAGCAGATCCTAACGGTTTTTTTGACATATTACAGGGACGGCCATCAACTGACCACCATTTTTTCGGAATATTTGAAACTGTTGATTAAAAATCGACAATTTTGACAGTAAAAGTTTTCGGAAAGTCATCCATGGTACCAAATCTTTCCTGAATCCTAATCCGTTAAGATCAGGTCCGAAAAAATTCAGGCAGCTGAGATATTGGTATTTGAGTAGACCACACAGAAAATTTGGACCACTTCCCTACTTTGAAGGATCTCTCAGCTCCCTGTTATTTTTCGGACTTGATCTCAACGGATTCGGATTCAGGAAGAAATTTTGGTGTTAGGGATGACTTTCCGAAAACTTTTACTGTTAAAATTGTCGATTTTAAATCAAAAGTTTCAAATATTCCAAAAAAAATGGTGGTCAGTTGATATTTTACCATATTACAGTCATGAATGTGACCTAGAGATAGGTGACGCCTATATCTCAGGGATTTCCGTTTTCCTTGAAACGGTCGAGTGATGGAAACTGGTTATAGGGTCAATTCATCAGATCCGAATACCCAGACTCCTATGTACAAAAATGATCTACATGAAAAACTGCACCAGAGGGACACGGACGTTTCCCTGTAAAACCGTTTCCCTGTAAGGCCGTTTCCCTGTAAGCCGTTTCCTGTAGGCCGTTTCCCTGTAAGGGACGTTTAGCTGTAAGGAACGACAAGGAACTGTAGCGTGTAGGAAAATTTTGTAGACTCAACCTTTGATGAGGATCGAACTATATCTGAAATAATACCCCTTTGGGTATTTAAATGGTAGTAGGGAAGTATTATTACCCAGAAAGTAGCACTCAGATCATAGTGCGGTTATATCAAGAGGTATCCATGTGATGGTACCAGTGTCGAGGTACACAGGTAGTGGGGCCTAATTGTTAGTACTTGTTGTAGTACTAGTTGATGGCACCCACATGGTGGTACCCAGTTAGTTGAACTTAGATAATGATACTTATGGCTGCAACTTTCGTTGTAGAGGTAATTAAAAACAACCGCCCCCCCTTGACGGGTGAAATTAATATATTCAGTCGTACTCGAGCGTAAAAGTTGAAGCGCACCCCCACTGCAAAGAGTATGAGTTCTCTTGCCGTAAAACAGGGCGGTGCATATTCAGAAACCCTAATTCCTTGCACTGTGGAGTGTGCTGGTCTTTCGACGCGAAACGGCGAAATACGCTCCGCATTTTACAAAAAAAGTTATAATAATAAGCGCAACATACCCAACTCACACCTCGATTTTATTACTCTTTGGATGGGGATGCACTTCATATACTGTCAAACTCGAGTCATTCGCATGGTGATACCCAGTTGATTTGTTATCCAGGTGTTATCCAGGTGGTGGTACGGAGGATTTAGTATAATAGACCTTTTTTTAATGCGCATAAGACTATTTGATAAAGGTGTATCAGACTATTGGCAAGCGGAACACTACTTGGGTAATACCTAAGCACCTCAGTACCACCACAACCAGTACTTCCACGTACTTCCTTCGCTTTCCTTTCGGGCGTTGCATGTTACACTGAAAATTACATGAAAACGTAAAAATAAAGCGCGGATTAAAAATAAATTGAAGTCGCGTTCTATTTTACGAGAAACTGTTTTTACAGGGAAACGTCCCTTACAGGGAAACGGCCTACAGGGAAATGGCTTACAGGGAAACGGCTTACAGGGAAACGGTTATACAGGGAAACGTCGCGTACCCTGCACCAGATGGTCCGCTTGTCTCGCTCAGCCTTTCTCATGCTAAAAATAGAAGTTTTTCGCCCCGAGGAATGCTCTCTGAGCACACTTTTTAATTAGTAATAGAGCCGATTTTTGGGGACTAGTGAACACAACTGAGAGGAGCTGGCTCTAAAAAAATAGCTCTATGCTTAACCAAACTTTACTCCAGGCGACAAATTTCATTCTCAATGGAAAATGTCCGGGTGCGGCACTAAACTATAGTTAAACCATTGGAAACGATTTACTAAACCAAGAGCAGACAACAATAATTGTAAGTATAGAAGTTCAACATCATTTATTCTACAATGTAGACACAATTCCATCCCTATTTCATAATTCAACATCAAAAGTGCAATAATGAAGAGCCAAAAACGAAGGGACCTTTTATTCACCCATCGTTCACTGCAAAAAAAATAATTTCTGCAAAAAATACATGCAAAGTGTTTACGTTGACGTCAGCCTGCCAATAGCAGAGCGGATTTCTCCATTATTTACTTGAGGATACGACAAGGTTATCAGAAGTTCAGCAACAAGGTGATCGCAAAGACCTAAATTTCCAATAAATAACCCCGACTTTCGCGCAGCATAAAACACTCGAACCTGGACTTGTCATTTCTGCTCTTTTCAATTCTAAAGCTACACTTTGAAGATCTGCATTTTTGTGGCGTGTTCTGAGAGTTTGTCCAGAGCAGGGAGTATTACACATTGCAAAGATCCACGAGGCACTTTTGAGACTCTATTCACTCGATCATTGATTGGGGAAGATACCGCATTGACCTGACATTCTTGCCTCTGCTGTTTATATTGATTGCCGCTAGCAGCTACGAAATTGGTGTGTTTGACCATCACTCCATCAGAATTACCATTGTTAGCCAAAAATGAAGAGCTGTTTTGTTGGTTCTGACATATGCGATGCTCCGGTTTCTTCTGATACTGGTCACACACTTGATTGGGAACAATAGATGAATTAATGGCTGAACCGGAGGAAGACTTCAGATGAATCAGAGAAATGTTCCGCGACTCCAACATTTGATTTTTCGTATGAATAACTTCATTCATCGACACGTTGCTAACACCGTTAGTGATTTTGCTGATTGATGCTTTACTGTTTCTCCTACATTGCTGCTGTTCTTGACTGTCGGATAAGACCATTCACTTCTGCCTGACTAAAATAGTTCATTTACTATTTTCCACTTCTAGTATTCTTTAAAGGGGCATGATCGTGCCCGATGGGGAGAAAAGGCGCAAACCAGCAGTTCTTTTCTTTCTCGATAAATTTTTACACTCGTTCTCGTCTAGATTTTTTAATTTCTATCTGGTTTTAAAGCAGTATAAGGTCATCTATATCAGATTTAACGCATTAAAAGTGAAAAAATGGGACGATTCGGAAAAATTCGAAAAAAAAATGCTTGGCATGCCCTTTAAGAAATTTAAAATTTAAAATGCCTTTTTTTACCGTCCGAATTTTAAAATTGTGAAGCAGATCGACTCAGAATCGCTTGGATTTTTTTGGTGCATGGGCTCAAACACGATTTTGCTTGGTCTCTCCTGAGGTTTGGGCCTTGCTTGCCCATCCAGAAAAGACCGACAAAGCAGGGCCTAAACCATTTTAGACAAAGCGAAAATCGCGTTTTTGAGTTTGTATACGAAAAATAAATTTCATCTAATTTAGAGAAACATGAAATTCGGACTACGAAAAATGGGGCTACTGGGTATAACCATTCTACTCATCCTCGCCCATCCAGAGTCGACCAGGACCGAAACCACAAAGGAAACCAAGTGAAGATCTTTTTTTGACATAAGATAAGTTTTAGTGTCCGCATCCAGTTATAATTTTAACTGCTATACCTGACTTTCGCTATCGTCTTCTTCGAGAGAGTCACACCCTTGGCCAGCTATTTTTGAAATCGATGCTTCTTTTCACCAAATCAATGAGAATATTATTGCGCTTGGCCCGACGGATAAAAGGTGACGAAGTAACTCTTTTGCTGTTGGTCTCTGAATAAGCAATTGTAAGACGATTAGAGACCATGTCGTATTAAAATCTTGCATCATCTGGATTCTTGCTCAAACAAAGCTCAACAACTCTTTAAACGGCCTGCTCCATTCGAACCACATAACTTAAAGGATAAATCAATTAGCTAAGCACTGAATAAAAGTATCTTGGTACCTCTGGTGGTGGATTTGTGGGGATAAGGAAAAGAACGCGCATTGGATGAATATCTGAGTGAGGAGGTTCGCCGTTAGCCAATTCAATCGCTGTAATACCCAAACTCCAAATGTCCGCCTAGAAATGGAAGAAAATACTGACAACAGCCCACACACAACGGTCAAACCTTGAAGTCGTAAGACGCTTGCTTTATGACTTCTGGTCTGAAATTAAAAGAGATTGCGCATATAGAACGCAGATACGCAGAAAGACTAACGCCATCCACGAGGAGTTCCAACAAAAGCGATCAGCTTCCTCACAGTTTCTGTCAATTGTCCGCAACACCGAAATCAGCCACC
Source organism: Ditylenchus dipsaci (assembly GCA_004194705.1). Classification (NCBI taxonomy): domain Eukaryota; kingdom Metazoa; phylum Nematoda; class Chromadorea; order Rhabditida; family Anguinidae; genus Ditylenchus; species Ditylenchus dipsaci. The sequence goes on along the minus strand of SADC01000900.1, from coordinate 5,339 downwards.
TTCACATCACATGCTCGGACAGCAGAACATTAGCAGCTGAAAACGTTAGATAAAAGAAATAATTGACAACACGACTACCTTTAATATCGCGATGTACTTTCCTTCTGAGTGAAGATATTCGAGCCCTCTTTAGAATTTCTCGCAGAATTACGGCAATGTGACACTCCTCCAACAGTCCACTTTTTATCAGATCAAGAGCCGAGCCACCACCCAATATTCCATGATTATCCAAAGCTGGAACACTAATTCAACACAGCAAACTCAAAGTAACTCTCACGATCTATCTAACCCTTAGGTACGAGCCGAAGTACTTTGTCACATACAGGGAATTACATTGACTTGAAAAAATTTAAAAAAAATAGCAGCAAGAATGAGAGAACACAATAATACCTAAGGACCGCAATCTCTTGTGAATGTCTTCAATCTCATCTTCAGAATTCTCCAATCGATTATTTTGATCGCAAACAACCTGGAAATTTTCAAAAATTTCACTCCTACAGCTATGAATAGTTTACTTTTCCTGTTCGGTTGTCTATTCCCTTGTATACCTCCCCGAAGCTTCCGCGTCAATGCGTCCCTTAAAACAAAGATTGCATACAATAGTGTTTTGTTAAGCTAAAGTACCAGTCTTCGTGAATAGCACCTCAGGATCTAGATTCTGAAACACAAATTTTTCATGTTAATTAGCTAGGACTTTTTCTATTGAATTAATTATAAGAACTGACATAATGTCGATCTCAATTTAGGTGTCGAAAAAACTTACTTGTTTTTTACGAAATGACTAGTCGCATTTGTTCGATTTCAGAATGTTTCATGCGGAAAAAGAAGCACAAATAGATTGAAGCTAGAAAAAATATGAGATGGTTACTCTAGAAGTAGGGTTGTCTCCTCTCGCTCAATTGCCTTAACCACTTTAGGCATCCTTAAAAAGTTTAGGCATCCTTAAAATATTTTAGGCATCCATAGAAAGTTTAGGCATCTGATAAATACTTTAGGCCTCCCTAAAAAGTTTAAACATCCAATGAATACTTTAGGCATCCATAAAAATTCGACTTTTTTAGAAAGTAGTAAAAAACCATTTTAAAGCAATTATTTGCTATAAATACCGTATCCGATCCAATTATAGACCACTCTCTAATTATAGACCCCCTCGAGGGGGGGGGGGGGTTGGTGGTTCGAAAAATTATAGACCCTCTCTAATTATAGACCTCCCCTAAGCCATTTTGCCTACACTGTCTTACTCTTCAAAAAACCTAAAAAAAATCGTTTAAACTGTCAGTTTGGTAAGCATAGGAAAATTAGACTCTAAATCAGTTGTTCTGTGTTGTTGCTTTTTGTGTTTGTGTGCCTTTGCTGTGCTTTGTAAAAAGTGTTGCATCGTTAATTTTCTACTGTTCAGGCCCTTGAAAATGGACGACTTGATCGTGGCTGTATGGTGATGACGAAGATCATATGGGATGGGGAGATCAAGCAATTGTGGAGCAAATCGAAAGCGATGATGAAACAGTGGCCTGGGTCTGATAGGTGTTTCAAAGAAGTCGCAAAGACCAAATCTTACACCGTTGCCCGTAAGCTAGAGGTCGTTGAATACTCGAGAGAAGCCAACTCAATCCGAAGTGCAGCAAAAAAGTACAACATCACAACGAAAATGGTGCGAGATTGGAAATTAAATGAACCTCAGTTACGCCGTACCAGGTTGGTTATTTATAAGTTCTCGACTTTTTTTTATCGTGACTTTACGTTTCTATAGGGATACTGTGAAAAAGGGTCGAAAGAGAAATCTCGCTGGTGTTGGTCGTCCTCTTTTAAATAAGGATTTCGACATGCTATTAGCAGGATGGGTTCAAGAAAGAAGAGCTCTTAAATGAAGGTCTCCCGCACACTGATAATGGCTAGAGCTCAGCAAATCTTCCAGCCTGCAATCAGTTTGGAAAAGGAAACAAAGTTTGCAGTAAGCCTTTTCACTAATTGTGATAGAATTCCACTCTTGTCATTTAAGGCAAGTGAATGATGATTGCAATTTTTTTGGAAAGGCACGCTTTTCGAGCTAGGTTCGCAACTACACGATGTCAGAAGCCTCCTGCAGAGTATGCGCAGAAGTTAGTCGATTTCGTAATGTACGTTTCAAGGATACGATCAAAGAAAAAGTAGGTAAATTTGTGGGTGAGCTTGTTTTTTAAAATTACGGCTTTAATTTTAGCTACACGCACATCTACGCAGCTGATGAGACGCCGATTTGGTTAGACCCCACACTAGGAAAATGCATCGATTTCAAGGGAGCAAAGGATGTGAGATTAACAGATAATAGATAAATCATATTGATTGTGAGAATTCAGGTCACTGTGTTATCAACAGGGCATGAAAAGTCCAGAATTACCGTCATGCTCACAGCGCGCTCCGATGGTTACAAATGCATTCCGTATGTGCTCATTCCGAAAAAGCGGGTCGATCTAAAAATTGAGCAGAAGTTTCGGGGAAAGTTGAATATTGCATGGGCTGGCAAAAGTTGGATGAATGATGAATGGACAAAAGATTATCTCAACAAAGTTAGTATTCTATAAGTGCTAGGGACTACTTACATAACTTTTTACAAGACGTTCGGAATGAATTTGTTTGGCAACCGGTTACTTGTTTGGGACGCTTTCCGCTGCCATCTCAGCGAATAAACAAAGAAGGAGCTTAAAAAGATACGACTTTATTCCAGGAGGTGGGTGCACCAATTTGTTCAAGTACCTTTTTTACTTTTTACCAAGTGTCTGATAGTTTTGATGTGTTAAATTTTTCAGGCACCTGACGTTTGTTGGAATGCCTCATTCAAGGCCAAGATATAGCAACTGTATGACAATTGGATGGTAAACGGGGATCCGGAATTAACAGCCCAGAATAACCAGCGTGCTCCTGCGACAGATGTCTATCTTCAGTGGATCTATGAAGCATGGCAAAGTTTGACTGAAGAGATGATTGCAAGTTCCTTCAAAACTTGTGGTATATATTTACCCCATCTCTTCAAAGTGTTTTGTGATTGTTTTCTTAGGAATTACAAATGCTCTGGACGGATCAGAAGATGATTTGATTCATTGCTTCAAGCAACATGGCCCAGCTTCTAATGGATGAATTCTTTTGCAACAAGCTCGAGAAGATGCAGATGTGGAAATGCTGCCTTTGGAGAAAATCGATGAATATGAAGATCAGGAAAATGGCTATGAAAGTGATGTATCGATTGAATGAGATCGGTTATGTTATTATGTATTAAATAAAAATATTTCATTCGGAACATTTTATATAAATTCTAAGATTTTAAGCGGGTAGAAAATTATAGACCCCTCTCTAATTATAAACCCCCTCGAGGGGGGGGGGGTTGAAAAATTATAGACCTGGATCTATATTAGAGCGGATACGGTAACTGTAAAAGAAATTTCTTTGAAACTTCGGATTGTAATGCAAAGGAAGAAAATAATAAAAAGCCAATTATTTGAACCACTCTCTACCTAGTTTTTGAATGTTTCACCATGTTTTTCAACTCGGGCCGTGACAAATAGAGACTCTATATGCATTTTATGGTCACGAGTACTTCTCGGAATCATGTCTAAGGTAAGTGCGTGCGCGCATCTCTAATGCTTTGCTCACGGTGCTGGTCGAGGTCGTGGTCGAGGTCGATATCACATCGACCACGGTCGATATTCGATTTTTTCAAATTATTTTTTTTGCCGTGTGTAAAATGTTCTGAACGATACAAAATCACGAGAAATTAAAAAAAATCCTTCGATTACTTAAAATTTATCATTTTTTCAAAATTTTTTGTCCTGGTGATCTCGACGTGACATCGACCGCGACCTCGACCATGACCTCGACCAAGGAGTGTGAGCACCATCGACCGCGACCTCAACCAAGGGCTGCAAGCAAGGTCTCGGTTTCGTAGCTTTACGATTTTTCTATGTTTTTAAAAAAATTTTGCACCTAAGGGGATTCGAACCAGCAACCTGGACCATGATTAAAAAAAGCTTTACAACACATACTTTTCCTGTAAGAATTGCCGAGAACCCTTCAAAGATGGCCCAAAGCCAGAGATGACTGTTTTTGGGGGTTACCAAAAGAGGGTATTGCTTTTTGCAAAAAAGAAAATGAGCGTATCGAAATTTCTGTCCGTCGGGCTGAAACGCTCAGTATTCCACACTTAGGCGCCGTTTCCAATGAGGGGATTTTCCTTCGACTCTCATTCAGACTCGCACTCTCAGTGTGTACCCAACAGTAAAAAATTGCCTCTCAATTTGACTTTCACTCTCACTCGCACTCTCACTCCTATTTCTAGTGTACCCAATCAGTTTTTTTAATCTCACTCTCACTTTCATTGAAAATTTCGCTGGAATTTCTATTTTCAGTCCTAACCAACCGAATAAGTGGTCATCCACTTGTAGCAAAAAAAATTATTTTTTCGGCTCCAAAATCTGTTTTCTGGGCTGATTCGGGCATGCTGAAGAGTTGACAGTGCTAAAATGACGATCTGTAAGATATTTCTTGAACTTTGGTAAAATCGAGTTTTGGCAAAATCAATTATTGCCAATACTCAAAAATACCATACAAAACCTCACTTTAAAGGAGCATGCTTTCCTAGTGCAACGGCAATTGTTGATTTTTGAATTCCCGGGGACATAAAAAAAATAAAATAATTATCAAATAATTTGCGCACAATCTTTTTTTAAACGCAAACGATTTTTTTCGGTCGTCATTTTTGACTTCTCAATTAAATTTTCGGTCGGGTGCGCCGATTTGCTGTTACTTTGTGGTCGCTTATTTGGTTTTTGTGTGAATCTAGGCGAATTATAGTTGCTATAACTATATTTATGTATTCTTGTTTCAGATTATCAAAAGAAGAATCCAAATTGTTGCCTGGATACTCATAATGTAAGTTTTTTTAGCCGCTTTGCCGTCTTTTTTTTGTTGCTCCTGTTTAGGTTGTGGCGGAAGGGCGCTCATGCTGATTTGCTCGAGATCTGATGGGCTGTCGCTGCGGTTCTACTTTTCTGGTCGTTCACGGGATCAAGTTTTTTTCGGTAAAAAATGTGGTTAGTTTCCCATTATTTTTTTTGATAATTTTTACGCTGGTTTATTAAGGAAGTTCTCTAGTCAAGTACCTTTTTTAATCTCACTGCGACTACACATGGCCTGACAAATTCATCAGTGAATGTAGCCTCAAATCCATAAACAACCACATACGACTTTTTTGTCTGCGTGGAAGCTACAGATTGGGCGGTTGTATGTGGTCGTAGTGTTGGCATGTATACGGGTCTGCTTATTCCGGGCCGTAATTGCATAATCCATCACGGGTACGATGAAAACCT